>CM024171.1:1200000-1707500 GCA_013433145.1 Ascaris suum
CTTCCATAAATGGACATTTGCATAATATTTCATGTTGTTGATTTAGTAACTTGTTTTATTTGGCGAGGCAATACTTTCCGTCTTAGGTTTATAAAATTCGACTTTCGTGATTGCGTTTATTTTTCATTGTTGAACGATCTTCCTTAACTTCAAGAACTGAACGACTTTCCTTCAATTGTAGAATGTTCTTAAGAAAATATCACCTATGAGATATTCAGTTCATTTTTTATTACTTTGGATTCTGTAGATAGGAATTTGTGCTTTTGGATATAATTAGACTTTCTACGAACAATCTGCTATTGTTTTTTTATCATATCAGGAGCTATACTTCTAGGCGATGTAGAATTATGGAGCAATTTTTGAAGAGTCTATAACATCAGTTACTTATAGCGATAGTAGTATTTTGCATTGTTTTTAGATCTAAATATTCGGTGAGAATATTCAAATTAGGATAATAAAGATAGCTGTTATTGCTGTAAGTAAACATTAGCCATTATTGTTTATTATTGTTCTTATTATTAAATAATAATGCAATTAATATCGATATTTTTATTACTATTTATCTTATCTTTTTAATTATATCTACGCCTTTAAAAGAGATCTATGAACGTTTTCGATTAGTACACTGAAATACCCATAAGTGATAGTGGGAGATTCTCATTACAGAACAGATCTTATTTCTATTCGTTAAAAAATCTTCCATCATTTTTTTTTTTTTTGATTTTCCCATCAAATTAGCGCTTTTTTTTGCATTCTACTTTTAACTACTTTTATATATTTTCACAAATATTTCGTAAAGTGAATTATGATGATATCATTCCAATACAAATTTATATGCGTATCAATCTACCGCATAGTTTCAACTCATTTAACGCTCAAGCTGAAATCATAAAATTTGATGGATATATTGCTCTATAGGGCGAGAAGCTATGTTATTTTTCTTGTATCAATGATCTATTCACTTCCAAAAAAAAAAATGTGATGTATTTAAACTAATTAGTGCTGAAATAGCTAAACTACTGAAAAACTGTCTCTATTTGCAAAAAGCCAATCTTATATGGGAACTTTTTTGTAAGTGTTCATTTTATTTAAATAAAAATTTGCAATGCACCATTACATATATTTTATTAGCAGTTGAATAGTTGCATCAACTAGTTGCTCCAATAACTAAAATATAATAAATGCATATCTCTACAACTTATCTGTGATGTTTCCTTCATTTATTCCTATCAATGTTCGATGTTTCTTGTAAATTTCGCGCAAAAAGAGCTAGTTTTATTATGGGAACGATGAAAATTTCTCTCTTGGATTCCATCATATTCATCGTTTAATTTTACTCATTTCTAGACGTCTTTTATTGCATTTATATAGGAAATACTTGTCTAGGTCAAACAGTCGAATTCTTGCTGAATGCACTTACCGAAGGTGTGTGTGAAAGAAGGTGGAGGTAGAGGTTTCAAAGGACGAATCCATCTCGTTCAGTGTGGAAGGCCGAAAAAAAAGTTTCTAAATTTTAATGGGCTTTAGAAGAGTCGGTCCTTTTTCTTCCTTCCCCTTGTTAGGATATTTTAGTTGAATTAGGGCCAAATGGAGTCTAATGCACAATTTAAAGTGTAAAATATTTATTTTTCATGTTATATCACCGAAGAAGTCCTCCTTTTCACTCGGGATTGTTCTCGATGAGGAAATGAGTTTTTACTTCAGGATTACCATAGTTGTACAACTCTACGACCAGCTACACAATCCGATTATCAATATTGGCATGAAAGAGATTGGATCATTATGGTGGAATGGGCGAAAACGATTCCTATATATGAATCTCTTCCAATCGGTGATAAAGTAACTCTTCTTTCTTTGATTACTTTCTTCGGATTCAATAAATGTCGAAAATTATCTTACATATATGGCGATCAAAATCTCATTAGTAAGGCGTTAATTTTATTGAGATGAAATATGCATACTACTTAAATATTTGCGACTGCAAAAATTCACACGAAATGTTTTATCTATTGTTCACCATTCGTCTTCACTTTCTTAGTCGTATTATTGACAGCCAGCTGTCGTTAAGACTTTTCAGCTTATCGTTAAATGCAAAGCCTCACTCTTGCATGAAAGATGAGGTTGCTTTGAGCTCAAAAATGCTTCACAAATTGCACTTCTAGGCATTGTATTGCAGCTGGCTTTATTGAGGCATTCGGCGATCACCTATCCATCTTTGCTGCAATGCTTTTACTCGCCAGATCGAGGGCCAGATACCATTGTGTTCCCGAATGGAGCCTTCTTTGACAGAACAATCGAACCTAGCAGGTGAATTCTTGTCTACGTTTTCGATTATTTTGTTGTTCATCAGCATCAGTCTTTCTAACTTCAGGATTCAGGAAAGGTCGTCCAAGCACTTGCAAAACATGCTACGACGAAGTCGTTTTTACGTTTGCATATATTTGCATATACATGCCTATTTTTTACCTGGGAACTATAGAAACTAGAGCTAGGATATTTGATCGGTATAGATGCACTACAGATAAGTCCTACCAGCTTTCCATCTGATCCGTTCGCTTCAGTAGGGATTGTTTACAGGTATTTGTTATTTACAGGTATTTAAAGGTGCTTAAAACTTGGCATGTATTTTTAGCTGATTGGATTTGATTTTAACACTAATTGAATCGCAAGTAATGGATTTTCTTTAAAGTGAAAGCGTTTGCGAGCGATAATATTAATTAAAATGACGTCACATTATTCTGAATAACGCTATTGTCGTAGTGACGCATATCATAACGCAAAAAGTCAAAACTAACTGTGTTTGAATAGTCTAGATTCCAGCAATAACCAGTCAGTCAACTTGAAATCATTATCTCATCACTATGTTTGTATAGAGCTAAATGCAAAATGTGACGCAAATATTATGAATCATCGAAGTTTTTCGCTATTGTGTACTGCTTGAAGCGTACACTTGAACGAATAGATCAATGCAAAAAATATGCGTTTTTATTTCGTTTTCTCTTTTCAAAAGAGTACAGTCATGTGTTTCTGCTTGGTTTTTGAATATACCAGAGCCCCTGTTTAAATGAATGAAATCCGATGATTTTAAAAAGTTTGTGTTTTTTTCTGCGGCTGATACTGAGGATTTTTTCAGGCCATTGGGATTTCAAAAACGGAAGTACCAAATGCTTGATCAACTACTTGGCCCAATGCGGAAATTGAATATCGATATTAGCGAATTCACAGCGTTCAAGGCTATTTTTTTCCTCAATCCAGGTTTGTGCCTAAGCTGTTGCGGGAGTTTGACTTTTTTTTAGTGCTTATTGTGAATGAACTCTCTTCTTTATGTTTATACCTTTCAATTTGCAAGAAGTTTTGCACTAAATTTCAGGGCAGAAATATGCAATTATTTTGCAATATGCAATTGTTGTTTGTTAAATGCTCTTTGCAATCGGGGGAAAAAGGAGGGGAGAAGAGAGAAAAGGAGCGAAAAAAAGAAAATGAGAACAAAACCTGATGCAAACCATAGTTATTAATAGTGCTTTTCATATTCTACGTAATAGAGTTTGTTTTTAGAGTTTTAAATGAATGATTTCGATGAGAAAAAAATCTATGGCCATTCCCGCAGTTTGTGCTTAGTTCATTTTATTTTCAGAACAATTTCGATGAATTTATTGAACAATGCATTTTGGAGGCTATAAATATTAGTCTACCTATTGAACTATAAAAGTCTCTTTTATAAAACTAAAAATTCCTTCTAGTTTTGAGGTAGATTTCTTTGATGAAGTCGTTGCCTCGCTACTCTTGATGGTCTACCTTTTCAACTTCGTCGTTATGGTCTACCCATAGATTTCATCTTGAAGCCTCAAAATAGATTCATAAAATATTACTTTTGCATATTTTATAGGCATCAATCTGTTTAGATGCAGATGACGTAAGCGTAAGCGCTAAAGAAGGAATTTCTGACTGTCGATGCGCAATCACTAATGCGCTTTATAGGTATATGGTACGACATATGGGAGTGGAGGTATTATTTTTCGAGATTTTTCTTTCATTTTGCATTTCAATGTTTATCGAAAAAAAAATTTGCATATTTTGACGATTTAGAGTCGTGCCAAAACCCACAACAGAAGAACAAATTCACTAGTTGCTTCACATTGTCGCTATGGGGAGGAAGCTTCGTCAAAAGGAGAAAAAAGGGATGGGGCGGGGCGAGAGGGGGGGGGGGAAGATGTAAGTGGTAGCCTAATATGATTGTATTACTAAATCATTAAATGTGGATCTTCAGGAGGCTGCCGATCGATTTGGTAAACTGTTACTTCTTGGGACTGTGTTGGCGACGATGGCCGTTGAAATGAAGGAAGCAGTTGTTGTGGCGGATTTCTTTGATCAAGTTCAATTCCCGCCATTAGCCAAACAACTCCTCTTTGGAATCAAAAACGAGGAGGAACACTCGAAATGACGATCTCAAACACAATGAGCGTTTGTATTATTTAAATGATACATTATAAGCGACACATTCGCTCTTCTCATTTGAAAAAAAAATGCTTCGCCAATTGTTCCCATTTGGGTAAAAGTTTACCTGGTCATACCTCTATTCCAAAATGTTCCATAGTTTTATTAATGTTATCTTTTGAGTTATCGCATTGTTATTTATCGATGCCGAAAAATATATTCGTTGATATTTTTATGCTTCACTTATCCAATTATTCCAGTTGCCTTACATACACACATATACAATTTTTCTTTCCTCTAGGCTGCGACTTTCCTTGCCAAAGAGATTAGAATCAAGAAAATAAAATATTTTCCTGCTTCATTAATTTCATTATCAAATTTTATTTTCAAATATATTCATATTTCTCAAAGTGTAGCTATACGATTATCGGTTAAATTTAAACCCCGAAGAATTACTTCATTCTTTTTTTTCAAAAACTGCCACACCATTTAAGGATTGAACAACCGAGGCATATATCCACAAACGCTTAAAAATCCAACATTGAAAGGAATCTTACCTATATTTTTTTAAAAAGGAATGTTACTTATAATCGGGGTTGTAATGCGTTTCGCATCCAATTTCCATATGGCGGCTTCAATTAAATTTTTCTTTTATTACATCTTAGCAGAACGTCGCTCAGATATAATCTCATACGAAATTCTTTGTAGAGTGATTTAATCCCCTTCAAAGATAGAGCGGAATTGACAAAGGGAAGGAAAAATTCATGAGCGCCGCTAAAATTTTTCGCTTTTGAAAACCGTTAAAAAATTATGAAAATATTTGGAGAAATGTGTCCCATGAGCTTTTGTACGATATGCATCAAACAAGTATTCATGGAATCTATGAAAAAAAAAAGAAAATTTCATTAAATGTTTTTTTTTACCTCTTTATCATCTAATATGGTTATTTTTTATTTATTAGTAGAACTGAGAATATGATTTACTAAATTAGAACGTCACATTCTATTCTCATCGAGTGCTAAAGAATTAATGTTGATTTGTGCACGTAGTTATAAGTTTATAGGAGAAAATGCAGACTATATAGGCATTATCATTAGATTCAGCGCTTTTCTTCCTCATTATTTCAGTGTCTCGTTATTCAGCACCATTAAGATTCAGCACCATTTTATATGCTTTTATTGATTTACCTTTTGCGATGCATCATTATGGCGATGTGGTCGTTATGCAAATGTATGTGTATGTCTGTTTGTCCGTTCATTTTCTCAGCTCAGGCATTCTTGGAGATGATTATGAAATTTTCCGATATATTTCACACCAATAGGATGACATCATATATCGGCCGATCATAGTATCATAATTTACCGCAATAGTTGAAATTGCATGGCATATTACATTAATTGCATTTTCTTTTTATTTTGATGATCACTTCATTGCATCACAAAGAGATTATTATAATAATTTTTGCATATCTATTACTTATAGTTGTCCTATGAAAATATTTGATCTATTGAGTAGAATGCAAAAAAAAAATGCATCTCATATCAGCAAAATTTGCATATTTTCGCAATTCTTATTTCATTTCAATTCTGCACGATGATTCTAATGTCTATTCGTCTCATATCATATTCACTATTCAATTCGCCAACAAAAAATTACCTTAGTGTTATGAAAGCGTAGCGTTCATTGTTCCACAATATTTAGCCGGCATCTTTATGTAAATGTTGAAAAGTATTTTATTTACATAAAAGAGCGTTTCCCTTGATCGGTATGATTTGCATATTTCAAAAATCAATTTTTCGCTGCGCTAAAAAATTTGCAAGAAGAGTTATTTTGTTTACTATGACCTATATTATGACCTATAAATGTATGTTAAATGGCGTCTGCTCATCTATTTTATACATTTGTGTTAGAATAACCTTTTGATATCTTTTTTTTCAATTTTACACGGTTTTTTGCTTTGATGTATAACTTAGTATGAAGGCTGATCTATTCGAATATTTCAACCTAAAAATCCTTTTCGAATGTATATTCAGATTCCTTTCGATACTCATGTGTTCCTTGACTTCACAGTCTTATGACCCCTCATGTGAATCTTCCGAGTTCGAGCCGAAGCAAAGGTGGAAGTTTTTTTGCAAAACAAGTTGAGTGTATCCGACCTTAGACTTTACCACGATATTGCTTTGAGGGGTCAGGCCGATTTTGATGCTTTTCACCTCATTGCCCTCCTGGGTTGAAGGAAACCTTTCTGACCAGGTGGAGATGTGTGGAACCTAATTCTACCAGATGACTTGGTTCTCGGTGCGATCGCTTGTAATACCTTACAACTATCCATATCGCCGCCGAGATTCCACTGGTGAACGTTCTCCGCTGTGCAAATGACGAAAATGTTATTCTCTAAAAACACACACCTGCCATCTTGTCGCCACCTTATGGATCATCCTATCATAATTCTTACTGCATGTTAAATTACTCTATAAAAATACATTATATGTTTCTTGGTTGCATACTTGTCAGCTGGCTTTTTATTCTTCCATTTTTCTATCATATTTAAAAGTATTTTCATAAGCATCCGATTGTATGACTATGATGAGGTACTATTGTCTTCGATTTTCTTAACGAGCCTAAAAATTTTTCTTTTCTTTGCATATAAAAATATTTTCTGCAAATATTTCATAGAAATGTTTATATATATATATATATATATATATATATATATATATATATATATATATATATATATATATATATATATATATATATATATATATATATATATATATATATATATATATATATATATATATATATATATATATATATATATATATATATATATATATATATATATATATATATATATATATATATATATATATATATATATATATATATATGCAAAATACTTTCTGTGATGATCGTATCCTCTTTTTTTGCCACTATCTATGAAAGGCGCTCTTCATAAATGAGCTCTCACGATAAATTACCCGTTCGGTTACTTTTTTATTATGTTTTTTGAAGCAATGAACTGCTGGATATTCAACTTAAAAGTATTGCGCCGTTTTGCGCGTTCAGTATTGATGAAACGATTTATATGCAAATTGTTCGACGTTGAAAGAGATGTGAAACCGGTTCTATCTGGCGGTGATTGTCGTCTGTCGCGAGTAGTGTGGATGTTGACCACTGTTTGCCCATCTTATTTCAAAGTCGATTAACCAAATTAACAACGACAGTGGCGGTATATGTGTCTGTGTTTGTTTGTATGTGTGTATGTATGTGTGCATGTCTGTTTGTATACTTGTGCGTGTGTATATGTTTATATTCATATCACTGAACGGTATACCTGTGTCGCTCTCAACTTATAAGCATTATTCAGTTAACAATAATTCCTCTCCAGCTGTCCTCCTTTGCTCTACCTTCCCTCCTCTTTCAGTTACTTCATATCAGATATTGCATCATTGATATTTCACTTGCTGTTTTATGATTTGTGTTAATGTTAATGTCGTTTATGCTTTGATGTTTCATTTATTTGCTAATATTGCTGTACACATTGGTTTAGATCGCCTTTAGTTGTAGTAAATAGATGTAATATATTTTTGGTGTCTTTTTTATTTCTTATATTATATACTGACTTATTTGCATTGTTATACTTTAAAAAAAAAGAACTTTTAGAGATATTTACATTCATAGATGTGTTTATTCTTTTTTTTTTTTTGCTCTAGTTGTTTAATATATTTGTGCTTATGCAAGATTTCCATCTAGCTCATATAGTGCTCATTTAAGCAGTTAGTTAAAATATTTTTACATCTTGTTTTTTTCGTATATATTAGATTTAATGTATTTTATAGTGGAATTTTTTTTAAAAATATGATCGATGAAATTAACAGGATATATCGGTTTTTTTCAAGAAAAAAAAATTTTTTTAAAATTTTCTCACAATATCAGATCTTAAGTTTTTTTTTTGTTTGAGGAAATGATCGTTCTTGAGCATTCCAAATGGTGAATAAATACATTCTTTCAATATATTCGTTGATAATATCTACTTGATTTTCTTATCATTATTGCTCGAAAATGATTATATACTGATTTTAAAAAAAAAACATTTCATATGATATAATTTTTTATCACTAATTTTATAAAATATTTCCTTGCAAAAAAAAAACGGAAAAAAATATTTTAATAATATGTAATTCTTCATTAAGCATTCATCTTCTGAAATGAGTGCAAATCGTTCGACATAGCGGAGCTTGATTCATAAAGTTTTTGCTGACCTAAATGATAAATCATTAGTAAGCATCATGGAATTATTCATCTAACTTGCCTTAGGCAATATACAATCATAAGGATGTGATTCATTATGATCTCTATGCTATTATTGAAAAAAAAATGCAAAAACTATGACATCGGAAGTGAGATCTTCCTGAAATCAAGAGAATAAGAAGTACGATTACATCAAATTCTAAGAAAATGATTGTGGAATTTCGAAACAACGAAATTTTTTTTTTCTTCACTTTAAATAATTGCGATCGCTTTGCATATAAACGTGTTTCGAAGTTACGAATATCATCGCATTAACGAGATGAGTCGATGTTTTCAGATAGGCGCCACTTTGACTAGACACATTAGTCTTGTTCATTCATCATTTATTATGGCGTCGACTATGTGTTTTTTTTTTGCAAATTTGCATATGTAAAGCGCATTTTATTGCTCACTATCTTGCATATTTGCTTGCATATGTGTAGGTCCGGTACTTTCAGCTCGGAAATTCTCTTCGTGGAGTTACGAAGCTTGAAGTCAGCATAGAATGAACCTCCTGTATCATCTTCTTATACCATTTTGTAGGCATAATCAACCATATAGACGATCTCCCAAGTGTTAGGCATTTAAAAATGAGCAAAATTTGCATGCATTTTACATCGTTTGTTTTATTCGGAAAAATTATTCCTTTATAGATATTTAAGAGAGATTAATTTCACAAAAAATTTTCAATTTTTTTTTACAATTTTTTCAACATTTTTTTTACAGTTTTAGAAAAAAATTTGAATGAATGAATGTTTCATTTATTTTTTTATTTATTGATTGCTAAAGAAAATCAATGATAAGATAAACGTGATGGGATGTAAATCTCGCAGATTTAGCGAATATAACATTTTTATTGAGTATTTATAAAACGATAAAATGATAAGTATAAAGTTTATGCAAGGATTTTTCTAATATTTTCGAATGACTACATTTTTTTTTTTTTGTATCATCGTGGAAAGTGATGTAGAAGATAATCGCTATGATGGCGGTTTTAATGGCCAAACTTTCTAATTTTAAAATAAAAAGCGCTCATTTCATGCTCTCAGGTAATTTTTTATTAGTTATTCGATACAAGTGGAATATTTTAAACTTTAAATAATTTATAAAGCAGTCGACATAGGTGAATATAGCTGATATATATATATATATATATATATATATATATATATATATATATATATATATATATATATATATATATATATATATATATATATATATATATATATATATATATATATATATATATATATATATATTTCTGCTAAACTATAAATAAATATCTCGCTAAATTATAAAAATACATCTCGTTATTATAAAAATGAAATATATAAAAATATTGAATATTTTTGCATGAAGAGTATGCGAAATTTATTGCTGACATTAATGAGTGTAAGGAGTATTATGGCCGTTTGTTATGGCGACAATGATTGCGATGCGTTGTGGCCAAAAGCGACATGTCGAAATGGAAGATGTGTTTGTCCACCGGATACAATACGGTGGGATATTCTTTTTTTTTAATTTTCTTTTTTTTCTGCCCGATACACTGGAAATATTGTCTATAGAGATGTGTTTATTCGCCTATCGATTTGCTCATGCGATAGTTTCAATTTATAAATGTAAAAATCTATTATGATGAAAGTTGATGATAGATATAATCTATACCGATGATGTAAGGTTTAAACTTACGCTAAAATCATAGATGTTATATGTGTTGATTTAGCAATTTCTGAAGAAGTTAAAAAGACTCAAATATTATTGCAAGTTTTATGATGTAATTTTGCTGGAGATAAAATACTGATAATCGACTAGAAATTTTGCATTGAAAAACAAATTTTTGCATATGGCATTTGACATTTGCATAGTCGTTGCTTTAAAAAAAATAGAATACAGCACCAGAAGCGTTTTTTTTTTTGTATACTTCTATAAGCTTATTGAAGCTATTGTTGTGGGATGAATGAATTTGAAAACAAGATACTGGCGACATCTACCTGGGAATGCTTCAGCGCTTAATTTAAAAAAAAACCATTGACAAGTATTTATTTTTTTATTTCTTTGCGACTTTTCGGCAATTTCGAATTAAGTTTCTGTATTGTGGATTAGTTGAAGTGAGACTACATGTAATATTTCCACAACTGCTTAAGTTTCTCGCAGTAAATCCCTACTACTTACATGCCAGCTTACCCCATGGCTAAATTTTCGGTAAGCATATCAGAAAGCAGTCGGTATTCAAATGCAATGAATTCAACATTCCATATCTTCTAATTTATTCAATTAAAAAAAGAGCACTAGCAATAATAGATATGGATTTAATGTTTTAAATGATCATCTGCGTAGTTAATTAAATTTTAACTCTGCACGTATGGTTGATATTCTTTAATGAAGTGCGCAACAATTGAAAAAATGAATGTTTTGACAATGCGTTAACCAACGGACATGACATGAATTTTTTTTTCGCAAACTTCTACTCTTTATGAAGCTTAATATGAGTAAATTGCATTTCCATGAAACCTATATCTGAAAACTCACACGAATTTTGTATGATAAAACAAATCATCCTAGGTTAAATAATAGGCAATTTTTGCAAATTTCAACGAACATTTTCCGATCTGGAAATAAGATGTGGATTTATTTCTCACTAATTTGAGCGTAATAATAGCATCTATTAAATTTTGCAAGTAGTACTTAGTTCGGAGTGAAAACTTTTCGAACTTGTAATGAATCGATTCCTCATCAGTGAAAATAAATAATCTCTTTCATCGGTAATTCTAAGATGCCAATTAATTATCGCTAATCCTCATATATTATAACTATTGATCATCATTTTCTTTGCAAATTTTTATTGCTAAAATCACTTTCAAATCAAGATATTGGAAATTTTGAGAGAAATATATTATAATATGCTATTTTATGAATGTTTTTAGAAATTTTGGCCATTATAAATGCTTTTGGCAATAAAGTTCACATTTATAAGCTTCAAACTATTGTCTATTATATGCTAAACGTTTCAATAAAAATTATTATCTAATATTTATGCTTCTTTTTTTTAATAAAAATTTAAATATATGACTATATAAAAAATTCAAAGGATGTAAAAATGTAAAAAAATATATATGTAATAAAATGTAAAAAATATATATATAGAATGTAAAAAAATCAACTACATAAATATATAAAACTCAGAAAGTTTGTCTATGGTTGACACATTTAGCAGAAATGAATTTCTTGCTATTTGTTAGTTTATGTCTGCAAAAAAAAAGTGCACTTGGAATCGTTGTCGCAATATACAGCAATGTAGACGGAAGAGCGACTCATACGATTGGGTGTGTCTATCGTTGATCGACGCAAGCACCGGTATGCTTGGTCCACCGGTGACATGTCCACTTCCTGAAGGCGCTGGATATCGTACGGTACTCGTTCGTGATGGATCGGTGTTTTGTCAATCGAAGAAAAAACACAGTTGTCCTATTGGTTATGAATGTATAAAATCGATTAGTCTAATCAACTCTCAAGGAGATGGTGTCTGTTGTCCACGACGAGGTTTGCCAATAATATTCATTTGCTAAGTACGGTTTTATTTGAAAGGCTATTGTAATTTATCATAGAAGAAATTCATATTGTGAGTAATTTCGATTTCGTTAAATTCTCCTATATTTTTATCAATAAAATCCAAATAATTTAGGCTGTTATAATAACATTAAGATTTTCCAATATGAAATCCTTATAAATTTTATGCATTATTTTCTATTTAGGTTGCGTTTTTATTGAAGAAAATTGCTTTTGGATTTAATTATGAACGCAACTTTTGATTCATTTTTGTATGAGCGAGATTAGAGATTAAATTAGTGAAATAAAAATTGGATTTTATTCTCAGTTTTTTTTTTTAAATTGCTTTTTCCTATCACTGAAAATTAGCGGAATATTTTAACGAAAATCATTTTTTTGCAGAAACAGTATGTCAACAAAAAGTTAGCGAATCGGCGGATGGTTGGGTATTACGATGGTATTTCAATGGTGATTCATGTGCACCATTTAAATGGAATCCCGAAAAGAATACAACAGCGAATAATTTTAGCACTAAAAAACATTGTGAATCATATTGTGCTTGTGAAGATTGAATATAATATTACGGTAAAATGTGGTATTAATTTGAACTCTTTAATTAATACAAACGTGAAATAACCGCAATCTGTTGTCATCTTTACGACCGATGGACTCATTATCGCAAATGTCGTTTGAAATTGTTATCCATAAGGAAAAGTCAGATATTCACTAAGGTATTCATGCTTTTATGATAGTTGTTTGATCTACGATAACTACCTTTCCATGCTCTTCTTTATTCATCATTAGGCTCTCGATGGGGTTTTTCCTTTCGTATAGGAAAACATGAAATATTCACATGAGTTTGTTGTTGGCATATATTCACTATCCCTACTTTCATTTAAGATTCTATATCTATGTAGAGTTATCATTTCTTGGCACTTTTTTTGTCGAAACAATCTTATTTGTATTTTATATGTGGTGGGTATTTTGATCTTAGAGGAAAGTTGTAGGCGAAGACTGTCGCCTTTTTCAGTGCCATAAAACTGAATCAAATAAGTTTTCCTCGGTATATCCTGAAACCATCGCTCTAACACATGAACTCTTATTTTTCGATGACTCTTTTAAGGTGGTAGATTTAACAGTATAACAAATTGAACCCTTTGCAATGCAGTAACTCACGTTATTTTAACGTTTATCTGATATGTATTGTGTATATGACTAAATCTAGCCAATTAAATCTGCGACATTTTTTTTTAAGTCGAAATCTTGCTACACTATAGTGTATCGCTTTAAAGGGTTGTATACAGATTTCAAATCAAATTAAAGAATTAGCCTTTTTTTAAAGTCAACTTTTATTTTATCATAAAAGGCGAATATGTTAGTGAAAAGAAATCATTAAAGATATGCAAAATGCTTTTTTTTATTAATTATTAATTAAATGATTACTTCTTAATTGAATATTTCTTTATTCAATGATATTATTGTTGTCCGCGAAAAAAAAAAAAACAAAAAACGAAACTGAATGAATGATTAAATTGCTTCGATTTTATCAAATGCTTTTCTATGATCAAGTTTATTATTGCGTTCCTTTGTTTTAAAAAAAAAATAAACATTATATTTATTTTAGGTGATTTTTATCATTTATTACATAATTCGTTAGAAATTAATAAACTCTCATCATTAGTTCAAAGCAATAAATCCGAATGTCCATAAAGGTGACAAATTTTTACAAATCGTCTAAAGAAATCTTTTTTTCCTTCATTTCATTTCTTTAGTCATAAAGTTTGACTTGAAAATTTAAAGCTCCCTTTAACCATTCATATATATTCAGAATATTAGACCATTGAGACAAAATTCAAGGGTATAATATAGACGCAATGAATCACAACGATACAATCATTCATACAAGCAAGCATATGTGCACACAGTAATGGTACATGTGAATATCTATCTGTATTATTTGCATGAATATCTGTCTATATTATTCAGTATGAATGACATGGTAGTTTAGTATTTATTTACTATGCAAAAAAAGAGGAACCCCAAACGTATAAAAATTATATAAGTATGTAATGAGATTAATAATAAACGGGGCATATATGTTTGCAAAAATTCTCTTCATTTCATTGTATTATTGCAAAAATAATTCATTCGAAAAAGTTTTTTTATTCATCAATTTAAAACATTCAATTAGACATGGATGATCAACGAAAGTGTAAAAATCTATTGACGACGATGATTGCTGCGATGAGAAGAGTACTTGGGAGAAATTGTTCTCCTGCATAATTTCTCGGAACAAATGAATCGCCAACGTAGAGTGCTTTTACAGTTTCATCTTGTTTGGCCAAATATTTGGCTAAAATTTGTATCACTCAGTTATCCTTATCAATAAATACTCGATGAAGACCGCAAATCAAAAAAAAAAACACTCCAAAATTCAGATCAGACGAAATATAATGGATTTTAGGTTGTTTCTAAGTTATCCATGAATCGTTAAACCTAGGTGCATGTTTAGCTGAGGAATTAATTTGCTTGACCAGGGTTATAAATTGAAGATATCAAGAGTGTTTGCAGATATATCTATCAAATCTGTTCAAATTTTCTTTAAGCTTTATCGATGAAATCAGATTAATTGCTGTCCACTTTATATGAAGTCAACTAAAAATATTTGACTGCAAAAAAAAAAACTAGCTAGCTGCATTGAGGACTCGTTGTGTCAAGTCGAGCAAAGCTATTTTCACTCGAGTGTGAAATGTTTAGGCGGTTGGATGCATCACATAAGTGGAGGAATAATAATTTAAAAGCATACCGAAATCAACGAAGAGTGGAGCACCCTTATCTTTTGATTGTTCAAGATCCATCCATGCTTCATCCTGAAAATAAAAAATCATTCCAATCTATGGCTTCTATCTAACAATGTCTAATTAGTTCTATTGATTTAGTAGTTTCAGATTAATCTTTAAAAAGCTTTGAAGGCTACCTTTAACTACTCGTTAGAAACAGTATAAATGTTATGTAATTTCCTTTCATAAGAGATGATTTTATATGATCATCGTTGTTCATAGGTTGGATTTTTTTATAAATTTGAGGTTTTGAGCATTTTTTATTCAATACGACAAATTTAAAGTAGAAGTTAGATATGTTCGAAGCATCAAACAATAAAAGTTGTTAATTCAAAAAAAAATCTAACTTATCAGATTCGAGCAATGTGCAAGTTTTCTTCTCTTAACGATAAGCCAAAAAATTTGCACTCAAAAAATTTCACTGATCATCAAAATTTCAATTTACGATAGATAATAATATAATAATAATCCATCTAAAGCGAATTTTTCACCTTTGTTGAAAATAACTTTTGCGCATCGCATAGATTTTAAATTACGCGAAAAATTCAATTTTTATTTTGCGATAAGTGTATAGCAACGAATCGTCTCAACAGATTATGAAATTAGTTAGCGTAGATTGCTATGGATTGATTTTCGAATATTAATATCGTTTCTACGCTTCGTTTCATCATTGTATTTGATAATTACGATTCTAGCATTACTCATACGGCCGAGAGCCACACCAATATACGCAGCAACAATGTCAGACTGTCGAACTCGATACAACATTTGAATATAAGTCGGCATGAAAATGTTTGTACTAGCAAATGCATAGATATTTCCTGTAGCCTAACATCAAATAGTACACAAAATGGATTGCTAATGCCAGCTCATCACTCTCATCAACATTGGGACTTGGCTGCTTAGACCACTGCACAGAAGGCTGTTGGGTACAACCGGATGGACGTTTGTCGAACATAGTGGCATAGACGACGTAAGGTGGGCAATTTCGTTGAGGTTATTATGTCCCCCCTTCCTCCTCTTGCATATAAAACAGACAACAGTATTCCGTTCACTGTTGGTAACGATCTTGCCGTTCCGCTTCCGTTTTCTTTAGCTTCTTTTTGCTTTACTTAGCGTTTCTTGTTTTAGGCAGTTTTTTTTTTCACAAATATTTGTCCGGCATGACCTCAATTGTTTGATAAGCTTGAAATGACTATGAGAATGGAATGTGTTGATTTCGACTGACTGTGTCGTTCTTCCGTTTTTTATCAGCCGGCATGCGTCCTCCTTGGATTTTTCTACCTTTTTTTTAAAATTATTTGCTTCTGAGTTTCAGCTTTGGGTTTAACGCTAATCGTGACCATATCGTCTTTCATATAGTTTTGCGTCTTTCATCTAATCTAATATGATCTTATTTAATGATACGGTTATTGCGTTATGGAAAATACGGTTAACTGCCTTTAACAGCAAAAAGAAAACGCCTGTATGCTTGGACATTCTAACAAGCACTCTCTTTGAATAGGATCTTCATCCTTTCCCTCCTCCGCCCCAATATAAACCCCACTTCGACTGTGGTACTTAAAAATTGACCTCTTTTTATGGAAACTGAAAAATATTTTCTATTATTGCAACACACGTTGAAAATTTGGAACAAAACAAACATCTCAATAAGAATCCACGGAGTGCAATGAAATCCGATGTCGAACCTTGAAAATTTTTGCAAACTTTGATATATTATATTTGCTATTTATAGTATTTGTTATCACTTATCAGAAAAATAAATGATAAAATTAGCCTTCATCAAAAATTGCGTAAGTGAAATTTGTATGACTCCTTTCGGCGTCTCTTCGTTGCATTCTTCTCTCGGCAAAAAGATGATATCTTTTATAGAATCGCCGTCGTCCGCAGCAATTCGTATTTGATTACCCGATTGACGCCATATACGATAGCCACCATTTAGAAAATTAGATGCACCCAACTATGAAATAATTCACATCCTCATCATTTAATGATTATCGAATTTGTATCAATTTAAATGCAAATTTATTTTCTTTGTAATTTTTTGCGAAGAAAAAAAAAATACTAAATTTATTCTTAGAGAAATATTTGAAAAAAATTCACCTAAAACTTATTTATTTCACCGCTTTAGTTTATCATAACGAGAACATAGATGAGTTTTCAAAAAAAATGCAATGTAATCGATGAATTTTACGCCTTTTAAACGAATGTGACATGAAGTGACGATTATTTGCTCAATGCTAAAGATCGGCTTGCACTCTTCAGTTTTTTGTAATAGTCTTTTGGCAGGCAATATGGCAATGCTATATTGAGAGCTCTTCGATCTATTAAAGGAATATAAGTGACAATTTAGAATTTCAATATTTCCCTCCTCCTTCCTCAACCTTTAATTTCATTATGCGCCGCCATCTTTTGCATTAATCAAGCAACAATAAAGCAATACGTAATCATCAATAATATCGTTGAATGCAACGCTAAAAGTAAATCAAATAAATAATTTCACTCACATAAATTACGGCAATTTGTCGAATTTCTTCGCTCTCAAAGAATCCATCAACAATGACTTCCGAATTACCGATGTTTATTTGGACATCATAGCTGAATGATAATATTAGAATTATTTCTACTCAAAAAAAAACATCGTTTAAATTAAAAATATCATCGAAGTTTTTTGATTGATTTGGTCAATAGTTTTAGGTCAGCTTAGGTCATTAGGTCATTAGGTCAATACAAGGTGATTAGGTTCAGATCACCATAAAGTAATAGTTATGTCGAATGAATCATTAATTATGAAACTTTATCAGGGTTAGGATATCAAATGAATTATAAATATTAGGAAAGCCGTCATCGTTTCAGAAACAAAAAAGAACCCATAAAATAATTAATAATTCAATAATGATTATTGGATTGAAATTGAATTGAAATCAACTTACTTGCAATTTGTACCGTTTCGATAAGCTTGTACCATATACAGCCTATTATCGGGTAAATCACATACCCTTTGTGGAGTATATTTTCCCATCATTGTGAATACAAAACGTGGCAGGTATCTCATCTAAACTCAGTTCGTACTATCAATTCCAAAATTGTAACACAATATACCTATGATAGTATAGCTTTGAGCAGTATTTCTAATTTTAGTTACGGCTTATACCTATGCTGAAACATAATATGGCATTGCAGATAGATACCTGAAAGTGTACACATATTGGGTATACACTTTCAATCTCACCAATCATACACAAAACTGCTAGGGTACCTAACATGATATTTTTCAATTCACAATGATTAGCCTATTTCATCAACTGAATCCACAATTCTTTTATATATTCGACCATGTTCCCCTAATTAGACAGTTTATCGCAAATATAAATAATAAATCTTTAACTGGACAGTAACTGGATAGTTAGACAGTAACTATATAATATATATATATATATATATATATATATATATATATATATATATATATATATATATATATATATATATATATATATATATATATATATATATATATATATATATATATATATATATATATATATATATATATATATATATATAAACATGTCTATAGAAAAGAGCAGATTTTTATCCAGTTGTATATATGGGAACAGTATTCAATTCTCCAGTTCGCCTTTTCCACTTAGGATTTAAAAATATTTTTTATTATTTATTTGGCACAATTAGTAAAAATCATTAGTGCTTTATAGAAAAACACAAGAAATATTCAAAAGAAGACAATTCACTTACGCTTTCATCATAGGACTCGAATGACTTCGTAGAATATACACCGATCGTTTCTAGGAGTGCCAAGAAAATGAGTACATACCCAGCTGCAAATTCTATAAAATAAAAATTTCATCGATATTATTAGCAGATGAATAACTAAAATAATTGAAGAATCATACTAGATAAATTGGCATGATTTTATGTTTTTTTTTGCATCTGCCTCATTGGGCAATTAACGCGCTTTCGTATAACTCGATCGGCACAAGACGAAAGTCCGGACAATACAAAATTCATGCGAATTTCGTAAAAATTTAAAGGAAATTATAGCTTCATTCAAAGTCGATCAATGAGTGTAGAATATGCTGCAAGATTCGTTACTACTGCTGGAAGTTTTCCCAATTTGGAATTGCCTGAAAGGAAGACCAAAAATAGTTATGGTTTCAGGTTCGCTTAGAGACACGTTTCCTTTAAAGAACTTCACTGTGCGTAATCTTTGTTATTTTGGATAATTCAACCACTCTAGTAACGAACAGATAGAGCAGGTGCGCTTCTACTGGTAATACATGGATGATCCCATCGCTATGCTTACTTGTTTGTGCTATAGTTGAGAGTGTTGCCATAGCTTTTTGTATCCTTCATTTTTACCACGGCTTACCAAGCTATAGTTTCATCAATTTTTTGGTCAACTTTCTGCTAAAGAAGTCGTAAAGAACTTTAAATATCCGTGGTTATCAAATTATTACGAGTTATTCTTTAGGTTAGTTATTACGAGCACATGATTCGCTTTCATTGAAAACAAATGAAAAAGCGATCGAGATAATACTCGTAATAGAAAGCAACAAACTGCAAGCATAACCCCATTTTCGCCGCATAAAGCGTATATATGAGCAAGTCACAGAAACCGACCATCCATGACGATCGTAGAAACGGCGAATAAGCTCATCGTATGCGAAGAGTGTATTTTTATTGCAACAAATTTTTTGCATTTGCATATTTTATGCAAAAATTTTCAAATATTCCATTTATCTTTTAGCTAATCATTTTTTTTTGGAAATAACTGCAGAATAGCTTATTAGTAAATAATGAAACAATCGATTTTGAATAAATATTTGCACAATTTTGCACCGAAATTTATCCAATAATCTACGGATCTCGAAAATATCTAACGAAATGATCGTATTCAAGCAAAAGAGTTGCGGTCTTCTATCAAATAGGCATTGTGCGGTTTTCAAATTGCGACATTCTTGTAAGCAACAAATAAAAATCATAACATTGTCGTTGAGCTAATATTTTCATCACAAATTCATCATTAACGCATTGCAAAAAAAAATGAAAATAAACCTAATATATTAGAGCAATAATAATAGAAAATAAAATACCGCAGATATATCTAGAGACGAGCGATCACACATTTATTCAAATCCACAATGTTTGTGCAAAAAAAAAACCGCTCCAGAGTTATTTTCTGTGAAGAAATCGCCTTAATAAAGGATGAAATATTTATAGGACATTATACTGCTGAATTCAATTTATATTTTTGCTCATAAGAGATCAAATACGTATTTAAAAAAATAGTTTATCATTGTTTCTGCATTATTATTATTATGTAGTAAACATATGCTTTCAAAGCAAACATTTTACTAAGGAGCAGCATATCCACACGTTTCACTGATGATGCACATCAAAACGAGTGCCGCAAGTCAACTTCTCTAATCGGTCTCTTTGTCTCAACAGTCATTGTAACGTCCTCTCAATCAAGGTCATTTCAGCATTAAAATGACAGTATCCTTTCAAGGAGAAAGCCTCATCAATGAATTACTATTGATGAATAGACTAGGATAAAAATTCAATGAAATCTATACGATATACTTTTAGATGAAAGAATTAAATCAATTATTGCCAAATCCTGAACGTAATTGTTTAGAATTTATTACGCACTATAAGATTCTTCAATAAAATCAACTTCCATATATTCAACGCAAAATAAAAGATCTATAAGATTCATTTTGAATCAAAATTTTGTGATTATTTAATAAACCTCGATCAACTATTTATGAAAATATTTTCGAGGAATTTCCTCGATAAAATATTTGTCGAAAATTGAAAGGACACTTATAATTGCATTAAAACGCGAACAATATGTCAACATGATAGTTGCATTTTTTTTTTTTTTTTTTGGCTGCTATAATTTGCAATTTGAACTCTTAAATTCATCAAAAAATATGATCATTTTTTGCATAAGTTTTTGATCATCATTTCGGCTAAACTATAATCCTATTGCCGTAGCGTAAATTAATCTCAACTTTGAATTTTATTCGATCAAATACGAGAAATCAAATCAATAAATCAATACGAATCAATACATATTTTGTATACTAGCGGATATTTAATCATAACACTCTCACTATTATTAAATATTTCCTATCTTCTAATCGATGTTTTGAGATAACTGAAACATTTTCGGCAAAAAAAAAAAGAAAATGATACAAAGAAAAAGTGCACTTATCTTCTAAACACGAACTGATAGTTTTTGCACCTATAATACTGCTTCAACCTTGAATTCAATTCCTATTAAGTTGAATCTAAAATCAGGTTTCTTTTTTTTGAATATAAACTTTTAAGGGCTACTGTAATGTGAAAGTAATTACAGTATCCCTTAAGATACATTTTAAATTGTAATGAGTAATTCCTCTGCAGAATATATTTGATTACGGTGCTTTTGCATATCATAGCGGTAAGTGCTAAAAAAATTCAAAGCCGTGAACCTCTGGTGAGCAGGTACTCACTAATGAGAATATAAATGTAACGATTAGAGGATTTCAAGCGGTAACGTTTGATCTAATCGAGATGGGTTTACACTTTGTTACATAATTTTACGAATATCTGCTTGGCATTCATCTCATCGTCAGTCACTTCCTTTACCCTCTTTGAGCATGACCTCAATTTCTTGTTATCTATTAAAAAGTTCGAACAGCCTACCACTAAAGAGGAAAATGCAGTTAGAGTTTAATGCACATTCGACGTCTACACTTGCTTGTCTCTCCCAATTTCCGCTTAATTCAGTGATATATGCCAGCATTTTCTATAGTTGCCCATATTAACACTAACATTGCCTAGCATACATTGTGCTAAAATAGGAATAAGTATATAAATAAATAAATACATTTATTTTTATTTACATACAGGCAAAATTCTTATTAGTACAAAGTATTCATGCTAATCGGAGAAATTCGGCTAATCGCTCTCAAATGCATAATTGTTGAGTAAACGAATTACTATATCAATAAACTTTTATTTCATCTTACACACATATATACACACAAATAAATAAATAAAAAGAAAAAAAATCGAAATAAAAATAATTGATTGGAAAAAGATATGAAATCAACATACAAATTGTAAAGCATCACAGAAATGAGGCAACAACATGCTTACACAATAGAATAAATCGAATACACAAATGCAATTGCTAAAAATTCCCATTAGAAAAATATAATATGGAAATAAAATATCGTCTAATGATGCAAATGCATTATATATTTTATGCTATACATGAATTTGCATAACAAAATTAATGCTCAAATTTATCTCTAAGTTATTCAATGTTGCAAATATTATTGCATAATGCTAGTAATTTTTGGCTGAATTTTATACCTAGTATCGAATTGCCTCATTCATTTAATGATCGTTGCAATTTTACTTTAAACATCTCTTTCAATTGGCCTAGTCGAATATGGTAAAGCAATGAAAACAATTTCCTTTAATGGAGAACTTATAAAACATTTCTATCAAATGTTAATCGGTGCGATATTCGGGCAATATTATACAATGAAAGATGAAAACTGTAATACTCAAACGATCATCACCTATAGTGATATCTAACTTTTATTGCAAGAGATTAGCTGATATAAGCATCCAAAAATTTAGCACAACGGAAATGATACTTTAGAAAATCCTCTATAAGTTTGTGACCTAAAAATTCACATAGGTATTCTTTTAAAAGAACGAAAAATGACGATGTAGAAAGTGATGAGATTCAAATCTTTCAAAAAAACCCATTATAATTAGAAATTCATCAACAGCTAGCTAACTTTATGCGCTTATTATTCAGCTGAAATATTGAAAAAGGATCAATAAGAAAGACGATCAACTCTATGAAAAATTATCTAAACGAAAATATCGAAGTTACAATTTACAAAATCAATGCAAAAAAGAGACGTTAAACGCTTTTTCCTTGACAAGGTTGTGGCGCATAATAGGGTGGTTGCATAGGAAATTGATATGGATTTAATGGGTTGATCATTGGTGCAAACATATATGCAGATGGATTCCACATCGAATAACTCCAATTTGGCGTCGGTAACGTATAATGCCCCATAGGTGTGACTGCTGTAGGTGGAGATCTCATAAGTACGGAAGGCTCATATTTTGAGAATGTACCAATATCGCTGTGTGTACTTCCACGTGACAGTCGTTTCGACGATGGTGAAGGAGAAGAAGAATCTAAAACATACATGAAAAACAGTCGTCGATGCACGAAGAATCTTAATGAATAAATTGGATTAAGACCCTTTCATATATTAGAGTATCGGATAAAATCGGTAATCTTTGCTCTATGTTTGACTATGAAAATTTAACTGCCTTAATTGTTATAAGATACTTCGAACACCTCGCAAAAATTCTATGAGCATGATGTCGATTAGTTATTAAAAACTCTATAATGAAGAAGCAATAATTGGACATAGTTTAATATCATATGTGGCCCTCTTAATAAGTCGATCGCCATGTTATATCAATGTTTCCTGTGCGACCGAAACATTAGCCAAAAACGGATATTTCTGATGATTTTGACATCATATGAAGTTAGTTATTCTTTTAAAATTTTTTTTATTATGAAAAATAAACATTAGAACAACTGAATAGCGAGACGACTGATTTTAAAAATAGGTAAACGGCTGGTGATTGCTTATTGCCAGCTGACATCATTCGCTCAAAATTCCCCCTAATAATTCGCATAAGCGTTGTTGTTTAGCATTTGAACAACTAGATAACTATATATAATACGATGCATGACACATAAAGATGCAACATAATCAACTATTGTATCATTTAAATACATCGTTTTCGTTGAGTCAAACCTTTGAAGAGCTTTCCCTTTAAGCAATTTTTTGTTTCGTTTCTTTCAAAAAATTTTTTCAATGAGGTTTATTTCAAGAATAAATCACCTGTATTTCTTCGTAACGAAACATTCATAGTGATCGATTACCTTTAATAAGGCTTACCTGTGCATAGTTCATCTAAAAGGCTTTAACGTTTAGAGATAAAATATTTCTTCTACACTCTCCACTAGAAATATTTCTAAATTCATTCCGAATATTCACTTCTTTAAATATTTTCTAATATTTTTTTATCTCAGATGAAGTGATCTCTCATACATATCCGATCAATCGTTTATGATCTCTACCTAACATTATCTATGCTCTACGTCATTATTAACCTTTGGCAACAAAGATACACAATATACCTTTGCGAATTTCGTCATATTACGATGAACGAATTATTACATAATAAGTGAAGATTATTTTCAATTCAAAAAAAAGCGAACTACTTACTATTCGGACTAACGGAGAGTGATCGTTTCCGCTCGGCACCCTCTCGAAAACCTTTTGCAAAAGGATTATGCTCGATTTTTAATTTGATAACATTTTGATTTTGATAGGCTGTTACAGCAATAAAATCCATAATCGAATTTGAAACAATCGCCATAGGTATGAGTTGATTTTGCATTTGTTGGTACATCGATGTTGGTGAATATGGTAAAGCATCATTGATACGATAAACATGTAAAATTGGGCGATATTTATGCATTGAATAAAGTTGTACCTAAAGATGGATATTATTTGAATGAAGTTGACCAATTAGTTTGGAGTAAGGTTTAATCCCTCATTGTTGATTAATATCTTTTTTTTTCTACGGTCGATTTATCGCCCCGTATAGTAGGCGCCATCGATAGCGATAGCTATCTTTATGGTGCACACATCATTTAACTGATCAACTGCCACCCCTAAGACTATATACTCAAGTAATTTACAACTCAGTAACGATTATAATAATGTGAACTTGAACCTCAGGTGACATATCAACGTTGGCGCTATCAATTCTATTCGAGCATATTCTCACGCTAATCAAATCTCGAATTTTCCAATATCCATAGAAAAACGATTGATCATATGAACAAAGCGCCACTTTTTATTTCAATTTCATTCCTTATGAATAAAAAGAGGAATGTATAATTTTGCAGTAAATATATAGCAATAAAGAAAAAAAAAACTCAGTAGCTATCATTGCAATGTCTTCCTAATTCGACATAATCGGAGAAACGTTTCTTTCCCATCTATATATTGTTCTGTATTCATTTATCTGTATACTATTTATCTGTATACTATTTATTTGTTCTGTATACTATTTATTTATATGATTTAATGAATTGTTGTAAAAAAAATTTGTACTCATTACTAATTATGAAATGTAAAGTTTTTCGATATTATGAAGAAAAATGTTAGTTACTAAAATTTCATCTTTACAATATTTCAACTTAAATTAAATAAACAACTTAAATAAACGAATCTTGAGATAAGTGAATGACGTTCAAATGCAATGAAATATTAACTGATGGAAATCTAGTAATTGTTTTTTTTTTGTTTAAATCTATATATGTTATATGCCTTTGCCTTTGCTTTAAATCTATATGAACTACGAAATTTTTGCATCGTATGCATATTGCAATATGCATACGATGCAATAAATTACAATATTGCAATAAATTACAATCTAGCCAAGTATGTGAACTATCGGGTAAAGTATAATGAAGAGTTTCATTTCTTTTTTAAACAACCTCAAATATTCGCAGTTTGCAAATATTCGCAGAAGTGAAAAAGTGAAACTGTGCATGCGAGCGTTTAACTTAAAACTTCAATAGTATAGAATAGGAATCAAACGTAATTCTATTCTGTGATAGTTGATTAGTGCATAATAAAAAATTAGACGCTATTGAGGTGGTTTCACACTGCTTGAGGCTAGTAGAGAGCGATCGTTGAGTTATAATATCTTGAGGCGATGCTAAAAGCGAATTAGGTCGGCACCCGAATGCGAATTTATGGGCGCAGTTGCCCGTCAAATACGATATTCATCACATTTATCATAAGTAACAAATAACCAATTGACATATGTGTATTGTTGAAACGTTAAAACGCACCTCCATAATATGTTAATTTGATGTCTTCACAAATTTGTGAACAAAAAAAAATTGTGGAAAAAAAAACAAATTTATCTATCCCCTCGGAAATATTTATGATTGACAATGTTAGTGCAATTATATTTCTCATCAATAATTAGCATTATTATTATAAGGTTAAGAGAAAGACATCTCAAGTTTTAAATAAGGCCGACTGAAAAATATTTTGTGTTAGAGACCAAATCAGATTGACAAGCGAACATTAAGTATCCGCCCGTTTATAGTAAATCAAAAATTCCTAGCTCATGCCTATGCAAAGGTCGGGCACCTGTTTAAGAGATGCACACCTCAAAACGATATACCTGTATAACAATTCTACTTAGTGCAAGCGAATGTAACATAACCGGCTTTGTGAAGAAGGCTTTCTGCAGTGAATAATGAAGAGTTTAATTCAGCGAAAGGAGTATGCGACATTGACCGCACAATCTATTACAGTTTGATTCACCTACAGAATAGAAACTGCACTTAGGTAGACAAGCAGGTAGACAAATAGAAAGAGACAGAGAAAGGGGAAAGACAGGGATGTGGGTATCAGCAAAAAAATTCCTGGTAATATAATCAAAAAATTCTCCCTAAAACACTGGAGCCCACAGAACGCCTCATCCCTTACGAGTGAGATTTGTGTCACCAAAAGCGCAGCGAAAATCAGTGTGGCTTACATTGGGACCGATATCCTGTGTACTATTTGTGAGTTTGACTCGATCGAAGCATACAACACCTCGCATCCAAGCTTTACCGCTTTGTGAAATACCATCTTGGTGATGGATTGGTCTTGATGGAGTACGTGGATCTGCGCGACCTGCTGCCACCCATTCACCGTTCGTGAACTTATACCTGTTTATATTAGTGATTTATTAATCAAACATCTAAAGTTAAGCAAAACGAATTCATTGAGGAAACAATCTGAAAAGCAATATAAAATGAAATGAAAAAAAGAAAACCATTGCCAATTCATTAATCTCTAGGAAGCGCATGCAAGTTTTAGAAATATAGTTTTTTTTAAATATCAATAAAATTGCGATTTAGAAATATTATTGAGCCATCAGCCATCTATTAACGCCAATTTCATAATTGCCTATTGTTTTCTTTAAATGTAAAGTAAATTTATATACAACAAAGTTAACTTCTTCTTATAATTAAGTACAATAGTTTTTTTTTTTGCATACCTTATATCGTCAACTCGTTCAATGTGTAGTACAAGTGCATAGTTTGCGTCTGGTTGAAGACCTTCCAATTGATATTCGATTTTCGGGAATAGTTTCCTATAAAATTATGTCAATCAAATTAAATCACATCCCCTATAATATTTTTAAATTTTAGTGGAAATTATAAATCCGTATTTATATTGTTTACACAAAAATAAATATAAATAATCAACTAAATCAAAGCGAAAAGATAAATTATGCGCATAAAGAATCACTGAAATTTTTTGTGATTTTTAATAATTGATGTTTTCTTGAAGAAGAAGAAGAAGAGTGTAATAAGATTCCAGTGTAATACGATTGTCACGAAAGCGAGTCACTGTATAAGTAATTTGTTTCAATTTGTAATTCTCAATTTCTTTAAAAACTATCTATTTTAATAACAACGAACGATAGAGATTTAAATTTCAATCATTTTATGAAATGTTTTGCGAATTAGCCCTAAAGAAAACTGTTTGCATGAGCAAAACGGCTTAGAGGCATTGCAACCACTTCTCTATGCCTATCATTAATCTGAGAGCAACATTGGTCAAGAGAATCATCAAGAAACGCTAATTACGCCGAATCATTCTCGATGGTTATTGAGCATGCTAAAAAAGAAGTACATTAAAATTAATAAGCGCTTAAATAAAAAGCCAAAAAAAAAAATTATATTCGATGATTTTTTTTTTACAATTTCTGAAATTTTCAGTAATTTGTTAATTTAAAATAATCATAAATTTTCATGAAATTTTATAATAATAGTTACATAGGTGAATATTCACAACATTAGTTGAAAAAAAAAAGTTTTTAGAAAATAGTCTGAAAAGAACTTATGATAACTTCTAAAAAAAAACTGTTGTAAGGGAAATGCGTTCAATATTTGAATACAATAAAGTTGATTTTTCTTATCAAGTAAATCATATGATTTAATAAGAAATATCTCCAAAAAATCCAAATCTTCAAATATCCGCGGATTTAGCCTCCAAAAATCCGGAAACTATAGGATTCAATTGAACTAATTCATGTCGTTATGTATGATGTTCATTAATTTATCATCTTATCTTTAAAGGATTTGATAGTATATCACTATGTGATAGCATTTGAATCTATCACTAAGAATTTCTTTGTTATGAGACATATATAAACAATGAATGAATATTTTTAAATCATGGACAGTTGAGATACCTTCCGCTTTTTGTAACGATCATTTCAGTGGTGTGTTTATGAAATTGTCTCCACAATTCCTCATTCGCAATTTTCACTCGAATACCACTAGTACCGTCCACTGGAAGTGCCATCTAGAAGCTGCATTCACTGAATCGCTTCAACTAATATCACCACGATATTGAAAATACATTGAAAAAACGTTATTTAAGAAGGACGATTTTTAAAAAACAGGTGTACGAGAAAATAAAGAATGGCAGAAAATGAGAGACAAGATATTTTTGAAAAATGAAG
Organism: Ascaris suum; assembly: GCA_013433145.1. Taxonomy (NCBI): domain Eukaryota; kingdom Metazoa; phylum Nematoda; class Chromadorea; order Rhabditida; family Ascarididae; genus Ascaris; species Ascaris suum. The sequence continues at coordinate 1,228,791 of CM024171.1, forward strand.
AAAGAAGAAGATTTTCTTTTTTTTGTAATTGAAAACAACAAAAATAGTATAGTGTTGTTATTAAAATGCTGAAACAACCAATAAGATTCCTATTAATTAACACAAAAAATAAATAAGATTCCACAACGCTATGTTATGGATGTAAGTAATCAAATCCACATCAAGTCGTTCAATAGCACCATAAATTTGCTGAATATTTCCTGGAGCTTCATTTTAAAATCTCTTCATTTTTTGGGAAATTTTTTCAAGGCGTCCTTTTTCCACATTAAATTCTTTGTGCGAATTTCATTTTTGTCTTTATAGATTATATTTGACTGCTTTGTTGGCTCTATCAGAATTTGCTATATCCGGCTGCATGTAAGGGAGAAACGTGAGGGAGGGAATTATGGAAGCTCTTTGAATAATTTACTGAAGATAGTATAGGTATTCAACAAAAAAATCCCCTGAAGAAATCAGTTGCATTTGATGAAAAAGTCAAAGCGTTCTGAAGCGGAATACGAATTGAACAGGTATGACGCTAGGAGGTTTTTCTTGTTTAGCAGCTAAAACCCTTGTAAGCACTCGCACGTGTATTCGACAGGTAAACAGTAAACACAGAAACGTGTATTCGAAAAAAAGCGTGAATACAACACTATTGCACAAACGTATTCTCGGTTTGGTGCTTCGTTGGTGCGATATTGTAAGTCACGCCCATCGTACATCGCCTATTGGATGCGTTAGCGGGTTCACCTTGAGGGCATACGGTAGTCCCTGATCTGCATGATGGTGCTAAGTCGGTAGCCACCTGTCTGTGTTTGTTCACCGCCTTTGTTCGTCAAACTTTCCGCCGACGCAAACAACCATCATTTTTTAGCAAAGTTCGCACTTTTCCCATCTGAAAGGTATTGCTCACTGACACCGATTGCTTGAAAAATAATCCAATCACAATCAATCTCCGACCTGCAGCCACCGATCCTGTGGTTTGTCTTTAATGTGCAAATAAATGCCCACATAAGTACTTAATGGTGCTGCACCAGAATGCTTTATTGGCCTTGGATGAATAGTTTTTAAGTGAACATAATCCAGTTAAGGATGGTTTGATACATTTGTTTTAGTTTTATATTGGCGGACTTATTCAAATTGCTGAATTTCAATCAAATAAATCACGAAATTTCTCATTGATTTGAGTGAACACTATCGTTCTATCGGAAGTTAGTTTATCACTGTATTTTAACGACATCACTTATTGCAATAAATAGCATTGTAATTTCAATTGAGTAACGCTTTATTCATACAATCTCAAAAGATTTTAAAGTGAATTTCAGAGAATTTATTGCTGAAATAATTTGTCTCTCTTACATAATAAATCAAACGAAGATATTTACATTTCCGCTTATATATGATTTAAATTAATCCACTAATGACGGCGCATAATAAAATGAATTTACAGTGCTATTTTTGATTAAAAGGTAATTGTATAGTTAATAGAGAAAGCAAAATGTCACTTAACTAAAAAATACAGAACATTTTCAGAAAAAACTATCGTTAAATGATCTTTTCACTGATTTCATATGAATATAAATATAAATATAAATATAAATATAAATATAAATATAAATATAAATATAAATATATATAATATAAATATAAATATAAATATAATATATAAATATAAATATAAATATAATATAAATATAAATATAAATATAAATATAAATATAAATATAAATATATATATATATATATATATATATATATATATATATATATATATATATATATATATATATATATATATATATATATATATATATATATATATATATATATATATATATATATATATATATATATATATATATATATATATATATATATATATATATATATATATATATATATATATATATATATATATATATATATAAAACTGATGGCAACATTTTGACTCCATTAATGAAATGCCATATGCAGAAATATTTCTTGAGTAGTGCTCAAGTGAGTTTCAAAAATAATGCGATGTAAGTCGTTTTTTTTTCGATACGAGTTGTTTTATGGTAGAATGAAGGTTGTGGCGTACGTGGCGGATGGATGTCAAGGAATCGTGCGATACTTATGCAACCTCAGGTAACCTTAGTTGGCGGCCCGACAAAGAGCTCTACTCACCACCAATCACGACCGATTGTCTCGTTTGTTGCGAGAGTACCGCAACAGAGACAAACCAGCATACGATTCAATCGTGTCTGTGAACCATCATTACGCATTGAACGTGAGCCACAACAACAATAATAGCCACATATAACTTATCATTTATATTAATAGCCACTGTGTGATTCGAAAAACTTTACAACCTGTAATATATCGCAAGTTCCAACCTTATTAGAGTTTCAACCTAGAACCACAATGCTCGTTACTTTAGTTAAGATGACTTATGTTCTAGTACTGCTTAGACAAATTTGAAATTTGTGGAGGTCTCCTTTGCAATAAAGGAAATTAGCGGAAAGGAAAAACTAGAACACGACAGCATTGAGCATTTAAGAGGCATTCATCGTTTGGCGATATTATAGTTAGAGGAAAAAGATAGGTGGATTTGCGCTTCTCAATAAAAACTGAAAGAATTTTCCTTTTTAAGAAATTTCGAAATTTATGCTTATGAATGAAAATTTTTTCATTTACAAAAATATTTTTCGTACGTTTTTCTTCAATAAAAATTTCATCGATACAAGAAGAGAAGAAATTTTATGCAAAATAGAGAATGAAACGTTATTTTGTACGAACTTAAAATCAAACTTACGTGATTTATTTTTAAAAAAAATGCTCATTTATATTTCGATTAAAATAAGCATATTCTTTATTCGTTTTTTATCGTTTTTGGTGAAATTCTTCTGCTTAAATCTTTGAAATATTCTATGCGCTTTATTATCGTACAATGATATTTTTATGAATGAAATTGAAGGATTTTAACGCATGCTTCATATTCCTTTTAAAGTGATAGTAATTGCATCTATAATCGCTTCTCCTTAGCCTTAGAAAAAAACTGCTCGGGGATGCACAATGAGATTTTACAATGGCTCCGGAATCTATTGCGGTCATCTGATGCTTAGACTACGAAATTCGAGCAATCAAACGACTGCATTAATTACGCTTTTCGCTGATACCACTATCGACGTACGAAACATCATTTAAAGGAGAAAACTGTTCACTGGAAAGTTGAAGCAACGATTTATTCAACCCCAATGTCATTCTTGTTGCCATTCCCTCATTATCCGAATTGCAGCTCACTGTAAGAGTTAATTTCAAGTCCGCTAAGTCCCTCGCTTCCTTCCCCCACCCCACCCCACCCCCACTCCTCCCCCTCCTCACATCCTCCTCTTCTCCTCTGTCTCTCCCTCCTCCATCCAAGTTCGTTTCATGTAATAGCCGCATTTTAGAGAGGAGGCGATGAGGTTTTCATATGCAACGTCGTTTCAATATAAAGTGTAGAAATTGCATTCTGCCATACCACATAAAGAGGAACCGAATTAGACTACATTTATCGAGAAGAAAAAATGTTTCTTCCGGAAAAAGCCAAAAAAGCAACAAAGATAGATGGACGGATAAGAATTTTTTAAGTTAACAGAAACAATAAAAAAGTTCAAATTTGAAAAATGATAAAATCTTATAAAACGAAATAGCGCTTAATGAAGAAAGATCGATCATAATCTGATACTATCGGACAGGTTAAACAAAATTTGATTACTTTCTATTGATAATACAACTATATTCTTACTATTACACTAATTCAGTGATAATAAGCTCTCATTATTTATCGAATACAGGTTAATGATGAATGTGAGAAATTCCATATATCATTAAAAATTGATATACGAATTTATATAAGATAGATATATTTGTGTCGTTTGTTATTCATTTAGTTAATGCGGTTATTAGGTTTAATGAGGTTGTTCGAAAGATGCAAAGGTGAGAGAAGTGTGTGCATCAAAAGCGGGTGCATAAAATAAATCCCTTTAACGGTTCATTAGCGATTCTCTTCGACTTTATCGCTTGATCGCACTCAACACCGTCTGTTGTCGTTCGTCGATTCATTATCACCGCAGTTGTCGTCTTTATATTCGTGTCGGCATATATTATTTTTTTTCTTTGTTACTTGATTTGATTGCATTAGTTCTACGTGTATATAAGTTCAGGCATTGCTGATGTCATTTTTTGATGTAGTGATTATGATCGCTGAGATAAGCTGGCGCCTGTTTGAGGCTACCGCTGCTAGAGATTACAAATGATCACGCGGAATGCCTCTAAGTAAATCTCTCACGCTGCGACAATTCCTCCGGCAAATAATTTACATTATCACAACGATCCAATTCGAATATTTTCGTCGAAGCAGGCGGTGTTGCTACTCATAGCAGTCGAAGATAGCTTATCAGTCAATATTCGTTCATCGATTAGTCTATATCCTGATTTTTACAATTTCCCGTTATGCGCTTTCTGCAGCTCTCTATTAGAGTAGGCGATACATGCAGGTAGAAGCAACCCAATATTAAAGCGACGATTCTTTGTCTACCAAAGAAATGCTTGAATAAGCCAACTTAGTTAAGAGTTCACGCTTGACAAATGTGTTCTGCCAATTTTCTTTTCCTCAAGCATTTTTCTTTTGTCGTACGGTGAAGTTAAGGTAAGGCGCTCGGTACAAACATTTATTTAGGCGTATGAATATGTTTATTTTAATTAGCAGCCCTCACTCATGAGTTTCGGTAGCCGTAACTTACATAATGAGAGAATCCAAAACAAAGCAAATTTCATGACATCATTCATAAATTACTTAACCAATTGCACGCACTTCTGCAACTATGCATATTTGCATAATTACTGGAGAATTAAGCACTCTCATGCTTTCTTCAAATATCGGTCAAATCAACCAGTTGAGGTTCATTTTGCGGGATATCGAATGATGACGACAATAAAGTTAACGTTAGACATATGTTTCATAAAGCTTTCATGAAGATCCTTTAATTGGATTCAAGGCGACAAAGTGTGGATGAAATCTTTACGATACACTAGCTAGTAGCTCATCTAGCTAGTTAGCTTCTTTGATTTTTTTTCCATCATATTGGTTTCATTTTCAAGAAATTTTTATCACTAACGTTTAAATTTATCAACAAATCTCATGAAGTAATATAGAGCAAGGTAAAAAGAATGGAAAATATTAACGAACCACTTCAAGCTTCCGATTTATAAGGAAAAAGCAATACGTCTATGGTATTTACTAGGGGCGTAAGTCCTTATCATCATTATCAATGCTGCCAACTTATTGAAATTTTATCAACAACATTAGATGACAAAAATTTTATACAACAAAATCAAACTTTATTTTACTGTTTCAAAAATTTTCTAAACTTTGAAATATATCGTGACATAATAAGTATATTTTATGGGTGCTGTAGGTTATTTGATGAATTGCAATACATATGGATTGCAATGCAATGCAATAAATACTGCAATGTTTTGCGCAATGAAATGAATTTTTATTAATGTATTTAAACTCTTTTAGTTTAAGTAATTTCATAAGTTTTACCACTGATGCAAAATTTTCTTCAGATAATTTTATCAATTGTTTAGTAAAACTTTTTCAACTGCTCTTTAAAATAAAATCATATCAGAGATTAATTTTTTTTTCCTGTTTTTTAAAGTTTTTGCTATTGTTTAAAAAATAACAACCAAATATAAACGTATAATTAAAAATAAAGCAAATATTCTCTTTTAAAGAATTACTCAAAGAAAAGAATTGAGCAAAATTCTTTCAAACTTCATTCATAAAGTTTTCCACCATTAATATCATCTTTGCTTAACGATACCTAAACGAACGGATATAATCTCATTGATAAATAATATTTGTTTATTAAAATCTATATTTTAAAAAATGTTTTTTTTTATTGCACCATTTCATTTTGATAAAAATCACCAATGAACTTCTCCTTCAATAAATTTAAATTTTCAGCAATAGCAAAATGCCAAACATGAATATTGAGCATTAAAAATTATCATCTGCTTTATATATGAAACATGACAATAATTTACTAATATATAAAATGTAATATAAAATGATATATAAATCAAATATTATATAAATATAAACAATTCCTTGAATTATAACGTATTTAATGCGTTATTGATTAATGATTTGCTATTATAATATTAAACTACCGGATATAACTAATCAGTAAACAAGATCATCTTCATGCGTAATTGCTTATGAAGCAATAAAGGGAAACGAGATGAGTTAATATATCAGCGATAGTATGCACTAAATGAGGCATAGATTGTATTGATAAACAAATATACAACGAATGAGTCAAGGTCGTTGAGTATGCTTTGCTCTTGTCATCATGTCATAATCTTTTCCCTCTTGTTTATGAGTGAAATTATTACCTCTTAAAAGGTTATCAAATTATGCTATAGTTGAAGGATTTCAACTCTTTTTGGTTAAGAGGGGATGACGATGAAATATTTATGAATTATTTATTGAAGAAATGCAAAGGCTCTTTGCTATTTTCATTTAGCCGCATTTCTTCGATCGCCACCTCATCCCCCCACACCTCTTTCTTCAGCCAATTAGATACTGTTATCTTGGGATTAGATCACTGCTATCATCCTCTTGTACAAAGTGGAAAGAAGTTATTGCGCTTGCCTCCCTAATATAAAATAAAAACCACAACTTGACGCGATGTCTTTTTATTGGCTCTCCAAAATCTGCGAGGCTCTTCTTGCAATTCTAACATTAATTAATTATTCCGATGTTTGGAAACGAGATGATAAATGCAGTTTTATTAGAAAGACATCGTTGTGAATTACGATGATAAACTTACTCTGAGTTGTCTTATAATTGTAACAAAACACATCTCTTCGAATTCCCTATAGCAGAAATCCCTATAGCAAATTCCCTATAGCATTTGCGAATTCCCTATAGCAGATAAACCTACGATAAACACAAAAATTGATCAGGAATTCGGCAATATCGATTAGAAAACGGAATGAAGAAAGAGAAAACTTTCAGGAAATCAAGAAACGAGCAATGAAACCTCTTTTCATCACTAGAAGAAAAATTTCCTATCCATGAAAATAATTGCAACATTAGCATTAAAAGCGAAAACTTCTCATAAGCATTAAATGCTAAATAGAAGAAAATAAAACTATTCGTTTATTAATAAATTAAATAGCCATAAAATTGACCAAACACATTAAAAATTTAGAGAAAGCATAGCCGCTTTAAACAATTAAAAAGTGATACAATCAATGGCACCTATAATAAGTCATTTTAAGTGGAAATATGCATCATACAGCAACATAAAAGTAATACCGTATAAGCACGAATGGAATCATTTTTAATATTTGCTACGACAGGCGAAAGGTACGAATGACCGACGAGTGTTAAGAGGGCGTATGACTAATCAACTCTGAGATCTTTCCAGTATTCTGATATAATTTTCATTAGTATTTCTAATATTTACCTTCAAATATCTTTAATTTCGTGCTAAAAATAAACGTCAACTTTATCAACTGTAGATGGAAATTTGAGCATTTTCATTAAATCAATATTCTGCTAACATCAATATGGAGGATGAAACATAAATAAATATGCCTCTTCATTCCTATTGGCACCTTTTCAATAATTAGTAATAAATTAATATGAATAAATATTTAAGAGAAATATCAATAAAATTGTTAATTTAATATTTGAATGCATAGAAAACTCAAGGTGAGAGACGTTTTATTATCCATTCATTGCCACTTTTCTCAAAGACGATTCGATCGTGAATTCGATCCGATTGACCTTGCCAAAATTCGAAATAATCAGGCCGAAGACGATAGCCACCCCTAAAAGTTCAACTTTAACTAATATTTTCAAGCCTCTTTAGTTAGCTATAAACTTCACTTGAGAATAATGCAATGCCAAATATATATTATAATCGATTTTAAAATTTATTTTTGAAATAAATATAAGAAAACAAAAATGCAAATTTTATTATCTAAAAAATAACTTTAATAACAATGCAATATAAATGTTGAAATCAAACAACAAAAAAAAGTGACGTCAACGGAAGATATTATTGATATTTAAGAGATAAACGTTCTTAGAACATATAAAAAGTGCCATTCTTTGGCTTAAACTATTACATTAACAGAAGGGGTCCAAATAAATATTTGCTAGGGAAAAAAAATTCGACAAAACCGGAAATACTCTTTTTCAAAGAAAAAATCGATAAAATTCTAAATCATTTGAATAAAACTGCTTTAAATCGATTGCGTAAATAGATGGAATGATGGAAAATTGGAACAAATCGCATAAAATGAAAAATTTTTAAATTCATTTTGAATTAGAGAAAATTTTACCAACAATCCGGTCTTGTAATCGCATCGTCCCCTTTCTCTTCGGCCAAACGTACCAACTCATTTCTTTTATCGATGAGGAACTAAAAAAAAAAAAATAAATGGATCAATGTCGCGATTAATAGATTAATGTGCATTTCCGTTTTCCTGAGAATTACTAAAAATACCGCGAAGCATTACTAAATAATACTAGTTAGTGCCAAATAGTAGAAATTATTGTAGCAGGAATTATTGCCTAATAATAGAAATTTTTTTGAATAGAAGGATTACTACAAAGTAATAAATTGTATTGTTTCAAAGGCATTTCACTGAGAGTTAAGCAGTAAAAAAGTGATCAATTCCCACCTGACGACTAGGGATCACCGAACTTTGTGCGCTTATTTTTGAACCAATACGACTTTTCACTGGCCTACTCTTCCAATAGGCATCGGCCAATTCACCGGGTAAAAGTTCCATTTTTCCTTCGATACGAACCTGAATTTACACCAAAATTCATACGTATTTCAAAGGTTGAGCATCGGCACTACGTTGAAACCCGCAATCCGAATGACATTATTCCAAATCCTACAACTACTGTATCTGCAAACACCGTACGTCTACAACTACCTATCACACTAGAGAGAGGAACCTCACTAAAAAAATATGACCTGGACATAATATTCAGTGGAATATGATCAGAGAAGCTATTAGTAATTTTCAATTAAAGGATATCAACAAAAACCAAAAAAAAACTTTAAATTGTTCACTCAAAATTTCTAGTATCAGTTTTATAAGTTGAGAAAAACATTAGTCGCATTATATAAATGTGTCAAGATTTTTCGATGTTTACTTGTTTACTTGAATCGACAAAGTATTCATTACGAATAAATGTCTCTTCATATCACTACCACTTCCGTTTAGCTGAAGTTGTGAGGTAGCGTGAAGGTGAGGGCTTAGGCTCGTCTCCTGCCCATCGGATACTGACGAGTCGATGATTCCATATAAAAACCTCCTCGCAAATTTAATGAATCCACAGAAAATTATTAAATAAATCCTTTATTATCACCGAATAAACTTATGCGTATAAATAATCTCTGCATTTTTCATTTATAATTTATTCATTTCAGAGAAAAATGAAATAAAGAAAAATTTAAAAAAAACAATTTTTATGATGATAAATGAAAAAAAAAATGAAATAAAAACAGTTAAACAAATTGGAAAAAAAAAACCTGACGATCAACTTTCGGCCAATAGAATAGCATACATGCTTGTGGATTTGCTTTTATTTCTTGTGCTTTTTTACTCATCAAATTCGTATAGAATGAAAAACCCTCTTTATCATATTCCTTCATAAGAATCATACGTGATGACGGTCGATTTTCGCTGCAATAGATCATTTTTGAAATTAATTTAGCCGACAAATTCAATCAAGAATAAATCAAATAATTTGAATAAATCTTCTACGAGAATTTCTCGAAAAAAAATTTCTCTTGTTTAAATTTATGTAAATTAAATTAAGCTCAAATTAAAAGAATATTTTATAAATATTTGGAAAAAAAAATCTATACAAAAAAATACTCATGAAAAAAATATTTTCAATATTTTAAGCAATTTATGTAATTAAAATCGAGCATAAATTTTAGGAATGATTTTAAATGAAGTTTTATTTATTTGATAATAAATTGGATTAAAATTAACCTAGAGATCAAGAAAAATCGACTGATGAAAAATAAAATCAATATAAGGAATTAATTTATATCGTAGAAATTGTCGCGAGTGAGTTATCTAGCTGCTAGCGAAATGAAATTGAAATGCGTCTCGACGCAGCAACTCATGAAACTGTCTATGTTTGACCTCTTGCGATATTGACTATATCGTTTCATTAAATTAGCGTTGCGATTCGTGTGGAGGCGCAATTATCTTACGCTTTATCAGCATCATTTCATCGCTGTTGTTTTATTATTGAATCTTTTTCTCAACTTGCTTATCATTGTTGGTTGTCAATAGTATTGAAGCTTGGCGATTTCTTTATTATATTTTTATAACGATGCTGATAACTCGCCTCTTATATATTCGCATCTCGTTAGTTAATGCATCAAATAAAAAGCCGCCTCAGCTACCTCAGGTCTTGTCTTGTGATGTTCTTGCATTCGTCTTTTAGTTACGTTGCGTTTTAGTGTTGTCTGAGAGTACATTAAAGGCCTAATTACCCAAGTTTGAGGTGTCGGGCGATCGCAGAGTTGAGAAATGTCCCCCGAATCTTGTGAATAAACTTGGAACGAACCAATCAGAAGGTTGGTACAGATTGGTTGAGAAAAGGAGGGACGCAAGTGGACGAGCTCTCTGCGAATCAGGCCGGTTTACTCACTGAGCAACACCATTATATCTCTTTCCTACTGAAGAACTCGAGCACTTTCGAGTCCACATAGAAGTGAAGAACATAAATAAGAAAGTAGCGACAGCACAAGAAAAACAATTCGCGGTAAACATCGGTCGGTAAACTGCACGTGGCTAGGCAGTGGTGATTTGATATTCTTCAGGTAACGTGGTGGTCGTCCGATACCTCGTTTCTCGTAGAAATAAGTGTGTTGAAATTCAAATTTCAAACACTGGGATAATTGTTACAGGAACTTCACTTGTACAGCAGCTCTATAGCGCCCACAGTGTATCGTATCATTCATGTCGCACAACCCTTTCCCAATTTCTTGTCGTTTTCTTATAATTGTCTTTGTTTTATTTACTGCTTTCATATAGTTGGAGTTTCGAGAGGCCTGGCAGTGCTTGTAAGTTTTACTCCACTTGCATCGTGACTGTTAATATTGTAATTCTTTGTTCTAATAAACCAGCGATCTTGCTGTTTTCTTTTCTATCGTCTACATACGACCCGCAACATCGTTTTGTTCATGAAAGAAATACTTAGTTTATGCCTCATAAATTTTTTCCTTCAAATCCATTGTTTAAAAATTTTTCTGCTCAAAGAAAAAAATATGGAAAAAAAATTTCTTCGTAAAGTTTTGTTTTTGCGCCCATTTTCTGCACATTTCGATTTCGTCCATTTTCAACAGAAGTACTGCTCATACTTAATAGTTATAGCCGATCTATAGATCAGGAAGTGAATATACTTTTTAATGACAGATCCACAAATATTCTTGACTAGAAAGTGCTGCGCTAAGGAATTCGGCCTAAAGATGTGCAAATTTGCTTCCCAGTCGTCATTAAATCCTCCCCCTCTTCTAATACCTTCGCCCATTATGCATTTTCAAAATTGGAATAGGATGTTACTTTGGACGAACGGACAGCGATTACAGGTTAAAATGTAGGAAAACACTTCAAGCTATAAATATCACAAGTCAAATGCTAGCGCTGACCCTCTTCTCCCTCTCCCTCCTGACCTCCTCCCTCCCTCCCCCACTATTCCCCCTCATGCCTGCACCTGTTATGTGAGGAGAATAACAACAAGGAAATGACCATAATGAGGTGTGGATTAAAATCTGTTTCTCACAAGTCAACAATAAATAAGAGTGTACCAAGCTGTCGAGAGACAAGCAGCGTTAACTTCTTCAAAGCTGACATCCGTTTTAGAGGCGATGTTTTTAAACCAGGCATCGAAAACTTCGAATGGATCCTTCGATGGTAGATTTTCTTCTAATAAAACTGGTTCATCTTTATTGATATACGGCTTTCGCCAATCTGAAATTTTCATTTAAATCCTCATCTTTTTAATATATTAGGTAGAAATTTTTGTGCAAAAAAATTTCATTTTTTAGTGGAGAAAAATTTCAGAATAGAGCAATTTCAGGATGTTTATTCGATATTTTTTGGAGTTAATAGTATTTCTCAACTTTTGGTCGATATAAAAAAGCGTCTGCCCTATTAGTTTTCTTGTTAAGTAAGTTTAAGTCATCTAAAGGGCAGTAATTGAATATGAAATAAAATTTAGGAGTAGAAACTCACCCAACAAGTAGTATTTTACTTCAAAAGTAAATAATTACAGGTAAATATTAAGTGGGAAATATATGGGGAGAAGAGCGATTTAAGAAATACCTTTGATGTCGATTCCGTAATCCTTTTTCGCGCCCGCAACAGATTGCATGATAGCACAACGCCGCCTAACGTTGTTAGAATGATAAGCTAGAAATGCGTTATCATATCGATGATAAAAATAGCGACACGAACGACGCATTATAAAATGCAAAATACCACGTGAATGCATTATTCCGCTCTAATCGTGACTACCGATCAATATAGCCTGCAGCAATGAAAAGAACATATTCGCTATTCTATAGATACATTCTAATTAGATCAAATAGCATGGATAGAACAAAACCCAATCGAAAGATATGTTGGGTATAGCACCGAAGAGCCAACCTGGCTTAGAAATTTGAATATGATAATTTACTATTAATTTTAAGCTTCTACAAGTTATAAACGTGATAATCTATCCAACTAAAGCCGGATATACTAGAGATAATTGTTTTCTCGTATATATCCAGTATATCTAGTCCTCCTATATCAAATTCCATTCGTATAGATGTTGGGGTTGTTTTGTTGAAATTACCTAGCGGGGACATATGCAAATATATGCAAAAAAAAAAAACAAAACAAAACAAAACAACTACGTACGCATAAACGAATCGAGCACATAACATATATACTTGCAAAGTATGATGTAACCATTATATGCTTTTCTTTAAAATCTTACGCGAGACGTGTAAAATCGCAAAATTAGATGAACGTTTAAGAAACGTTGAAATATTTTACATTTCATAATAAAATCCACTATTTCATTAAGGATGTAAATATGTGAAATATTTTAGTGGAGAATATTTTGTGATAAAGAGGATTTATTATCAATGAAGGACGTCGAATTATACTCTATTTAATTTAAAATAAAGCAACTATTTGCATGCGGTTATAAACTTTGAAAACCGACAATTATAAAATCTCCATTCATTACATAGATTACTATCAACAGAGATGGGAAAAAAAACATATCCTAGCGCATCTTATTCGAACAGTAATGGTATACATTGAATTTCAACGACTGTGATAAAAAAGTATCTTCTGTTATGCTATTAACATACCAGGTGATGGCTTCCGTATGTTATGCGCTTAATTTAAAGGTAAGTTTAAAGGTAAGTGCTACCTGAAGCAAATTAAGAAAGATTTCATGGAAAAAAAAATTGTTGGACGAATGGAACTCTCTAATTATATGCAAACTGAAAATATACACGCATGTGCCATAGATAGTATAATTAATTACCTAATACAATGAGTTCGAGAATTATGTAGCTTGTAGATTATCAGCTAAAATAGCCGAATTTCTTCTTCCACAATTGTTGTATCAAGAAATCTATAGTTGAATCTGAATAAAACCAACAAGCCATATATATGAAAACAGCTTCAATGATTAAACAGGTAAAGTAAAGGTAAATACGGGTAAAACATTAGTTTTCGATGGCGACTAAATAGAGCGTTATCAGATAATCACATTCATGCAGTATTCAAATTATCAAGTTAATAGAGCAATTGAAAGAGTAGTTTTATTGAAAAATAGCATAATTATAGTACTCGGCATAAAAAACATTCGTCTAAATTTCTTTTGCTAGATTTACATGAAATATTTCATCCGTATTCCAAAAATAAAACGATAAAAAGGAATGAATATAGTGAAAAATATTAAAATTTCGATATGCTTCAAATTTTGAGTGAATACTTTTTAAGTTTTTTTTTTTTTTTTCAAAGAGAATTTCAAATCTTAGCAATTGAAAAGTGAGAATTTAAAAAATTCAAATTTTTAATCAAATTTAAATTTATCTTATCAGATTAGAATGATGAAATTATATAGGTGAGGAAGGATATTGCTAATTGCCTGGAATTGAAAACATGCAGTTGGGCAATGTATGAAGCAGAAAGACTAATCGATACACTTGCAGCAATCAGCAATATTAATGAACGCTCAACAAAATATAAAAATGAAGAGAATCGATGAAAGCTAAGAAGAGTACACAAAAAAAGGATAATTAAAGCGAAAAAAACGCAATTTCATATTTTCATTAGGTGAAAAATTATTATTAATTGATGTCATTCGGTGAGGGTTTTTTTTTTATCGAGGAAAATTCTAATTGAAAGAAATTTTTTGAAGTCAACAGTACAAAAAAAAAATTGTATAAAATTTTCAAAAAATTTTTTTCAATGTAATTAAAGATAGTTTTTTTTTTTTTTGCTAGAATAATATATGCAATTCTTTGCCATTAAAAATGAATTAAGAGGTAGATAAAATGACTTTGAAATAATGAACGTAGGATACTACAATATTGTTGTTTCCCTTATTTATATGCAAAATGAGTTCATTGATTTGAGAGAATTGAACTAAAGATAGAATCTTCTAGATTTGAGGATGAAAAACCAAAATTGTACGCGAATGAAACAAACAAAATATAAACGAGAGTTTTATTGAGGTATCGATTGAATTAGCACATCATAAATGAAATAACATTGAATATTGAGAAACAAAAAAAAAAAAAATTGATTATACATTTTTTTTTTAAATGAGGTAAAATCTTATATGTGTTGAGGTGACTATTGAAGATTTAATTGAGCCGCATTTACAAGTAAATCATTATTGAATATTTATCCATTTAGTAAATGAGTATTAGAAAGCGAAAGAATTTATATTAAATTATTTTTTGAATTTTATTAGGGAATTTTGTTTCAAATCTTTTAGGATCTTTCAAAAATTAAGCACTCTAATGAATAATTCATATAAATATCTTATTATCAACTTTAATTATTTGAAAAAATAAAAAATAAAAAGATAAAATACAGTGAATAATTGGATTATTTAAATGAAAATGAAATAGGTAGCCATTAAATATGATGAACACAGCAGTAATGACTTTTGTAAATCAATCGACAAATAAAACGCGACTCTTTCATTAATAAAAAAAAAAATGGCACAAAAAATCAATATAAGCGGAAAAGAAATATCTTGTACAAAACGAAAAAAAAAAAAACGCACATCGGGAAAACATTCGAGGTTAGAGAATACTCGTAAGGAAATTCCACATGAATATGATCAGCAATTTTTATAATATTACACATATTATTTCGAAAAAAAAAAGTGAAGAAAAAAGATAAAAAAGCGAACAAAATTCTTTTCAGTCAAAAAAAAAAATGGAAATATAGCTTTTAAAAAAATCAATTTATTTTTTGAATGAAATATATTCAATGAAATATATAGATATCTAGTAATTTCTATTGTTCGAATAGTATATTCATTAATTTTATTGTATTCCTGTTTTCTAATTTTTTTTTTTCAAATACATAAAAATAGCCGACGAATAATCACAATGAATTATCAAAAAATGACCACCTTAGGGAAATTTTTTCACAGCTCTGAAAGCGTGCGAATCTTCTTGCTTAGAAATATATCACCGGATACAACATACCACAACAATTAACAAAGTAATAGTTACAATTTTGTGCACTACTTCGATCATATTTTTAGACCAGCTTGTTATGATCGAAGTGAAATCCATATAAAATGTATAAAATATGGCGCCAATGTCATCACACTGTGTGAGAGCTCCGACAATGAGATAAATAGTTAGCATCGCTGCACTCAACTCGCGAAACAACTCCAACTGTTACTCATTCCTGTCATACAGCTTTAATACTGGGAAAGATATTTTTTAGCGATAGCTGTTAAACAACCCCATACCCCGAATACTCCCTGCAGATAACAAAGACCAACGAAATCCGGACACTCCCTAGATACAACAAAGCCATCCTTCGTAATCCGAATATTTCTTACAAACATCAAAGATTATTCAACGAAGTATTTCGCTTCATTAACGATCACAGAACGTTACAAGTGCAACGCCTCAACGTCGGCAATAAAGTTTGACAAATCGAAAAAAAATGACGTCATATGATTTATATGAATTCATGCAAAACAACGCCTACATAATGAGGTAGAAGAACTGAGTGGAGAATATCAAAATAAAAAGCTAAGAGAAAAAACATTCAGCAAAAAGAAAAAAAAACAATGAAGAAGAGTTTAATTTTAAAGTGCTTCTTAAATCTAGCAAAAAAAAAAAAATAATAATAATAATAATAAAAAATAAAAATAAAAATAAAATCATAAAAATCGATGAATGATTACGATGAAGATTTTCTAAACGGAGAAAAAA
Source organism: Ascaris suum (assembly GCA_013433145.1). NCBI lineage: Eukaryota > Metazoa > Nematoda > Chromadorea > Rhabditida > Ascarididae > Ascaris > Ascaris suum. Next base: position 1,245,329 of record CM024171.1, read on the forward strand.
GATTTTATAAATACGTTTGACATGGACTTTAATCACACGATTCGATCGATAATCGATAATGTTCATAACGAAAGTTTTATCATCGGCGAAATTTGAAAAGCGATCGACTTTTGCGTTTTGTTTTCAAGAGAGGAAATTCTATGGATATGAAATATTATTGAATATGAAACACCGCTAATTTTAATAATTTCACTTAAAAATTCAAATCTTACTTCAAAATGAAGAAAAATCATTACTAAATTTTTTTTGCAATTATTGCATTATTTAGTTATAAATTACAATATTTCAAATGGTTGAACTCATATAAAACATAATTGACATAGCGAAGTGCAATAGTGAAAAAAATGAGGCATAATAAAAGAAAATTATATGAGGTGTTAATGGGGAGAAATAATTTGAAGGCAACTGATAAGAAGCAGCTCTCATAATTTCGAGAGTATTTTTTTTCAGAACAAAACAAAAAATTTAATAAAAAATTAAGAAAAAATAACACATGCAAAATTTAGCACTATATTCATTATTGTTATTATTGAATCATTTATTGACGCATTGTGATCTCAATTTGTGGAGCATTCTCACGAATTCGTACATGTGTCGTTGCCGGATCGGTACCGCTAAGTTGATGATCCGCTTCAAGTACCGCAAATAATGTATTCGTAACGAATTTATGTGCAGCAAGCGCTAATTGTGGTGATCGAATCGTTTTCATCATATCTATCCAAACTCGACCTAGAAAATCTTCAGTTTTACTAAGATTACAGTATTTCCAGCTCTGATTACAGTATTATAGTATTCCCGATTCATATTACAGTATTCCTACCTTATTTGCTTAGTGAATTAGCATTTGATGAGAAAGTTCAAATCTCATTGCTTAGGAAATTTTATATCAAAGTTAATGAAGTAATTTGAAGTCCGATCGATGGAATCGTTACTAACTTACAGCCTACTTAATAGTAAACTTTTTTAAACTTTTAGAGCCTGATACTTTCTTCCCAAGTAGAAAAGCAGCAAAATATTTTGAATTTTTGAAATGCGCTCAATGAGTTTTTCTGTTTGATATAAGGATCAAGAAAATAGGATGCGAAGAATTTTTTACACTATAGAATGAAGATGAAAGAAACGAAGTTCTATACTCTATATGCAGCGATCAAATTTAATCAAATCAGGTTCTATATACATTCTGACTCTATATATGCAAAAGACAACCACAAGCTTATTGAATAGTACCATATAAATGCAATAAAACCTATTATCCCTATTTATTGCAAGTTTTGCGAATAGCAAATTTTCGTAAATTTCATTTAAAATATCAAGATTCCTTGTGTATTTTATAGATTTCAACAACTGCCCATGCTTTTTTCAATAAGCAAATAAACAAACCTCATTTCAATGTTGGCATTTATAAACGAGGAAAATTTTTATTACAATATCGTATTTAATTTTAAATCGTTCTACTTCTATCTAAACACCACTTATCTTGATAGAGCACTCGCCTAGCCATTTTCTCGTAATTGTGACATTCCAAGACCGATGAAATATTCAATTCGCATTTAAGTATGTATGCCTCAAAGCTTATTAATAACAAGAGAGAAAATAATCGAACTTACCGACATTCTCCCATTTTGCAGCGCTATCGGCAGGTTGTTGTGGTACCGGTGAGATATTATTGATAGCTAGATCGGCAACATTTGTATTGCATGGCTGCAAAGCACATCAACAAATCATAGAAAACGAGAATAAAACACTGTTATTTAAAAGCTAGAGATCATTCTAATTCCTAATAATTGTATGCAAAAAATCGAACGACACAATTAAACACTCATAGTATCTAAATAAACGTCAGCGGAAGCACCATTCAAGGAAGAAGTAGTACAAAGGATCTGATCCCTAGTGAAAGTAAAAATTGGACAAAGAAATACATTTCAAGTGCAATTACAACGATATTTTTCTTTGGGAGTTTTTTTTGGAATTTTATGGCCCGAAAATGCCAACACTTAGCCAGTATTTTAATATTGAAATCCATCTGCCTTCGTTATCACCTAATCACTGATAGGAACTTTCCTGCATATATGAAGAAAAATAAGTAATTAGTCTGCTGATTTACATAATACTTACTAATATTTTATCGCCCATTCATGTTTATTTCTATTTGTTTACATGAAACGTAGCGTTCAACTGATCCAATTATTCTTAACTATGTCGTCAACCGAATATAAATATTTAATAATACGTCACTGAATAATTTGCACATTTATTAACTGCTCTGCCATCAGACAAATTTACATACTTAATAGTAACCATTCATTTGCTTGCCCACAATTTCTGTCCTGCCCAACCTTCCCCCTTTATTTTCTAGAATAAATGCACTAAAAAAAGCCATTATCTACTTTCAAAAAAAAAGTGCGCCGCATAATTTAGAACTTATAGTTCCAAGCTCATCACGACACCAATAAAAATCAGCTCATTTTTTTACTTATTTAAGGAAATTGTTAAAAAGTTATAATTTTGATGAATGACGAATAATTTTACTGTAGTCTTTGCTTCGTCACCGGAAGTTTCATTAGCGTTTGCAACGGAAGCATATTGTGGACTCATCTCACAACCAAATGACGTATTGCCCAAAGTCGCCGGAACTGCAGCTGCCTTCAAAAGAGAACAATGTACGCCATGGAAAAAAAAGCCTTAAGATGTGCCGAAGCATGAGCCTACCTATAATCGTCCTTCTCTCTATTCGACGATTTTTTGATCATCCGTCGCTCTCAAGCAAAAGAAGGAATAGATAGGAGAAAAACATTCCCAGTAAGGCGACAAATTTCAGCTGGCTTCTAAATATTTTTTTGTTATCACGAATTTGTTATCAAGAATTGCATATTTTAAATAAAGCCATGGTGGCCATTGAAATGTTCCTCTGAATTCCCCTTTCTGGAAGGATTCCGGTAAAGCCTTATGGGTTCTCCATGATGTCTAACGAACAAAACAATTCTCGGCGTATTATTAGAGCCAAAAAAAAGAAAAGCTGAGGCATCCCAAATATACAAACCAACAAAAATAAACATATACAATTCGTAAAAATTAAGGATTAAAGAAATCCTTCTAAAGAAAATAGAACTCTCCCACCTGTTTATGGGCATGCTTTGGTTTACTGTAGGCGGTAAAGCGATTTCGAGTTTTCCTCCTTACCGTATGAGTCGCTCCTCCGTTAGATGTTATTTGTGGACTATTCACCTCTCTGATAGGTGGAGTGGACGAAAGTGCTCGTTGTGGTTGTTGATCTTGCTCCATGGTACTTTCAACATCGATTACTGTATCTGTACAAGATGTACTCGCTACCATACCATCACCGCTATAAACGTAGTAAATTTGTTAGCACAACAACAACGATTATCGTATGCAACAATCACGATTACCATACGCTATGCAATCACCGTATGCTAAGAACTACCTAGTAAATAGTAATACACATAAGTGTTCACTTAGAGCGAAAGCCTCTTATTGATTTCCGGAAGCAAAAGATTTCACATCATTCATGGTGTATTTCACATTCCTCAACGATGCCAATATCATCCCCCAATGTGGGCATTCTTTCGCACTATTCTCTAAAAGGTGAATATTTAAGTGTATCGGAGGTGAGATCTACTATTGAGTGGACTTTTTCTTTGAAAATTCTATCCGAAAGGAGAGCAAACTGTATATCCGAAAGTGAAAGGAGTGCAAATTTAATTATCACAAAATATTTCACTGCATGAAATATTCAAAAATATGATAAATGCAATTCGCCTGCAAATAAGAGAGTTAATTAATTGATTAATGAAAAATCAAACCATATATTTTTTTTTCTTAATATCTTATCCTTTGAAATTAGGTTACTTGAATAAAAACTAGATTTAAAAAAATGTTTTAAGCATTCAAAAAAAAAAATTAACGAGGAAAAATTCGAAACGCTCAAATGTAATCCTTTCATATTTGTATAGAAGAACCTCTCTACCTGAATATCAAAAAAAACCCCCAAAGTTCTAGGAATTCTATTCAAATAATAAATGCTTCAATGTAAGAAAGGAGTTGTTGCAATTAAACGCTCACTTGCATTTTGCACCATTTTTCATTTGTTGCGCAGAAAAAAGACGAAAAGCCGCATTCATTAGCTCTTGTTTCTCAACGATCTCTTGTGTTGGAACATCTGAAATTACAATAGAAATATGCAAAATGGTTATTATTATTTTTCAAAAAAAAAGAAAAGATAAATAATTTTAAAAACGACTCAAATCTACAATAAAAAAAACCTTTAAATTCGAATTGATAAGCACAACGTTGATGACGAAAAAATGAGGACAAATAAGGCAAAATTAATGATTTTGAATATCTGCATAAATCTGCATACGTAAGAGAAATTTGCATAAAAAGTATCAAATAAATCAAACTTTTCTCAGCAGCATCGTTGGTCATCACATTGTGGCATGGCATAGTGGCGTCAAATTTTTGCTGCAAAAGAAAAACGTTTTTCATAGAGTTTCAAGGTGCACAAGTCATTCATAAATATTACACAATCTGTTAAGAGATACTTAGTTTACTATTGCGATATTAGGAAAGTCACAACAGTATACTCCGATAACGCATCAATGAGTTAAATGGTAATATCAGATGAGACTTGTTCATCAAATCAGCTGAAATTTTTTTTTCATATCAGCTACACAAATATGGAACGATTACCTTTTCATATCAGTTGAAATTTTCCTCTTCCTTCGCCACCCCAACCACCTGGCAAGAAGGAGGTGATAGTCTACGAAAGTTTTTTTCCACTTGACAAACTTTCCGGCTGTAGTTGTCAGCCCAGAGATGTAACATGGTCGAAGAACGGAGAAAGCGGAAGTAAATAATATACGTTTAAGTCGATCAACGGAAAACAAAACGGAAGCAAGTGATATATTTTAACTTTTCTTCATATAAACCTCACCGATCTTCTTTTACTTATGATTCCAATTTTACGTTATCTACTTTTCAAGTACTTTTAAATAAAGTATTGAAAATATACATGTATTCTTCGCAGAAATAATAAAACATTTTACTATGAGTTCTAAATGACTAACATGACGTACTTCTGGTGGTGTGGCTTCCTCGGCGATTTGTACCGCACAAGTTCGTTCATAGTTTGGCTCCGAATATGCTAATGCAGCGGCTTCAGCCTCAGCAGCAGCATGTGCATTTAGGATCGTGTTCACCAATTGTGCAACATTTGCCGGTGGGGGACTCTGAGTGGATCGTGTCGACGGGGTTGTTCGATGCCAACGTGCCTGTCTAAATTCCTATTTTCAAAGCATTAATAAAATGCGCAATTATATTTCATCGACTCCAACAGATATGTCCACTATTTCAGTCCATAACATGAGCTACACAAATGCAAAGACGAACGTACTCAAATTAAAGCTGCATTATCAACTCTTCAAAAAAGTTGCTTAGAATTGAAGGTGCAGTTTGAAATTTTTTTAAAATTTTACTCTCTTAACAAATGATCTCTAAATCAGCTATTCCATTACTATATCAGCGTCAAAAACAATGACATATAGAGCATCTAGATAATATTGAACATTTACATTTCAATGACACATAAAAAATAAAACCAACTATACTGCTAGTAGCGATTTTATATTACGAAAGAAAGAGTGATTCAAACTGCTTCCTAAGCTGATAAAATATAAGCGTTGATTTAATTATCAATTATCAACTCACTCGTATTGATCACGAAGAAAGCTCATTGGTTCGAAAAATGGCCATGAGGTTGTTCCATTACGACGTTTCCCATCATATAATCGACGACGATATTTTTCGCTTAATTCACGCCATGCACTCGTTACTATTTCACCATTAACTGCAACTATTTATTTAAGAATAATCAAAAACAATCAATTTAATTGAAACTTAAAACTTTTTCATTAATCCATAAAAATTTCATCATAAATTTAAAAATTTCATCTTAAATGCATGAAACTTTCTCGTAGATTAAAAAAAAACTTAAATTTGTAAAACTTTGCCTTAAATGCTGTGAAAGTTCATCGTAAATTTACTAATTTCATCGCGATCTTATTCAATAAAAAATTGCGAATAATAATTCTATCATAGAAAAATATCCATACGAGCGATCAACCATTCTGCATATTTTTTTTACCATGAACATTTTTTGAGACTACAAAGGTTCGATATAAGAATGAAGGAAGAATGGGTGGAAAATAGCACACTTTAGGTGGCGTAAATTCTTCGTATAGACAATGATGGTTATAACATAAAACAAACGGATTATTGGTTATAATGGTTTTAATGATCACTGATAATATATAACTACAATATGAATCCCTTCGAATAATAAAGCTTTTAAGCTCATTTCCGGATAGGCAGGAACAACTTGTATCCGGAAAACAGATTGCAAATAAATACGGAAATAACTTTGACTTCATGTATTTTCGACGTAATTTCCGAAATGCTTTCTAAATAATTCCAAATTAGCTTTCCATTAGTTGCTAAACTTGATAGAATATCCACTCAGGTGTGAGAGTTTTTATTTTTTTACCTCCAGGTAGATTCAGCTGGCTGGCAATATTCGCGAAGCGATCGATTTTAACATCATAGTGAGTGATGAAATTTGGTGAATTACGATCCCAAAGTCGCGGATCCTGACGAACCATATTAATCAATTCTAGAATTGCCTCCGTACCACCAGATGTTTCTATTTGTTCCATTTAGCACTGCAAAATTAAATTATTGATCGTTGAAGGATGTTTTTTAAAGCGATTAATGAACAAATGACTATATCAATAATTATATAAAAAATATAACAAAAAATGAACAGGTAACAGAGGTTAGAAAGAAAAATATATTACATTAAAAAGCGCTTGAAAATAAGTTAATACAACAATTTAATCGAAGTAAAATAGTTTCGGGAGAAGCGAAAGAGAGGGGAATACTGAGGGGTGGTGGAAGGATGGGAGGGGGAGGCGGTGAAAAAGTGGGAGAGATGGGCCATATTTTTTCTGCATGCATGACATAAGATGCTTATTTCACAGTCCGAAAAATTCACATCTACAGTCAACAATGCACCTCAAAATGAAATGGACCATTTCGTTAATTAAGCGGCAAAGATAACGTATATACAATAGAAAGTACCATGGATATTTTGAAATATTATCAAATTCTGAAATTTTGAAATATCACCTATAAAATAGAAAAATTCATAAATCAACACATATAGGCAACAATGGAAATATTATTTTTTTAAAAAAATACTCTTCAAAGAAATAAAATGCACTATAGCGTTCAAAAGTTCATAGTTCAACGGAAGCCTTCTAACATAATCTTACGTTGTGGAAAAAACAAGAAAAATAAGAAAAAAAAAGAGAGATATATTGAAGAAATAAGAAAAAAAAAATGATCTACCACTTTCTGTCGGATTATATATGAGAGAATTTACGAGAAAATATATGAAAATCGGAAGAATGAAAAAAATTTTTAAGCATTGACAATAATTCAAATTTATCTATTCATCAAATATTTCATATTACAATGGTCACATTTATAATAAATAATAAAAATATCTCAACACTTTTGAAGCATGTAATGGGAAGTAAATAGATTTGTGCAAATGCAAACGCGTGCTGCACGAACGACAAAAAAGAGGAAAAAGAACGAGAAAAAAGAAAAGAGATGAGTTGAACGAGAAATTCTAGAGTGCATTGCACTTTTCGTTTAGCGCACGCACTCAACAATTGCATTCTATACGTGCATATAAAATATGCTCACATAAAGTGCACATCAAAGATGCGCTAAAAAGTGCAATCTCTCCCCCTCATATCTTCTTTAAATCCTCTCTTCATTGCAATAATTTTTTTTTTTTTTTTCAATTTTTAGGAAATTTACCTTTATATTATAATATTAAAATAATTTTTGAGGGGTGCAGAAATTATGAAATAACATAAAATAATATAAAGTGATAATAAATAGAAATTTTTTTATACTTAAGGTTGGGTTAACTATATTCGAATACACCACGAAAAAAAAAACAATTTACTCATAGGATTACTATATAATGCAATAGAAATTTTTTCGTTAGACCTTTATTCATTTATTGAAAATTCTCACAATCATTTCATCTCGATGTAAAGGAAACAAAATTCTGTGGGATTATACTCTCTGATGATTTCATACAACAATAGCCTCTATATAATGAACTATTTTTACTGACACTCTAATTTTGCTTTTAAAAGTTTCAGATATTATGTGATGTTCTTTGCTCGTTAATCCCACATCTGTTATTATATCTATTCTAATCGCCTTTAAGCTATAAGATGAAGCATAAAATAAATCAATGGTGATGAAAACCATTACGCTTACCTGCCAGGTAACAATAAATGTGACAGCGGTGCTCTAATGAAATTAGCATATTCTTTTAAAAAAATACTCAACGACGCTTCTATTCAGTTATAATATTCCTACTTATCAATAATTCTACTTACACTAAATTCAAAGCTCATATCTTCTTTAAATCTCAAAATAATCTCTAGACTCGACCCACCAACGTAGAAATAAACATCGCAAGGGAAAATCTGTCGATGGTTTTCATCGGCTTGGCATTCGCACAAACGGTAATAACCGATAAGATCGGTGGGAAAAAAAAATGACGAATGTTTTCACAGCGTTCGTTGCAACTACCGCTTCTCGGTAGATATTGCACCGAAATAAATGAATTTACTTTTGAGAAGCAAAGTTTTTTTTTTTTTTGAAAAGCACTACACGGTAAGAGTATTACTGTAAAAGTATGCCAGTGATGTGCAGCTAACCATTGGAATTCTGCAATGCATTTCATTAACTATTCGCCTTCTTAAACCTCCCTTTCCATTCTTTTTTTTTTTCTCCGAAACAATGCATTTTCCTAAAAATTCAATTCACTGCCAATAAAACCTCAATATAAAATTATTTTCGACAGCACTTAAACGGCTCTCAAATAAAAATAATTCGCGAAATTTTACAGCACATTTAGGCGCTTTCTTTCTATAAGATGGATTGATTGATGCAAAATAAAAGAAAAGAAAATCGCTCGTTACGCAAATTTTGGAGAAGAATTATAGACAGCATTCATCGTTATAAAATTGTGCATAAAATTACGTTTGGGATTTTTCGTATCTCCCTTTCAGTTTTAGAAGTATTTCAGATTGACCTTCCCCCCCCCCCCCCTCCCCACCATTCTCTCGAAGTCGATGTGAGTATCAGCTTGTCAAAAGATGTCGCAGTACAAGTAATGCTCTGCATAGTTGTTAATTTCGCGTTTTCGGAGTCTGGAATTTGCTTCCTGCCGATATCGTTAATGCTTTAAGCTGCGAAATTGTAGCCTTTATAAAAGTTTTGCTCTTCATGCTCACATACTTTTGTAAATTTTCTCACCCCGAGGCGTTAAAATAAATAAATAACGAAATTTTGAAAGTGCAGCATTTTTAATCTAAAGGTCGATTAAACCTAATCCACGGAGTCAGATAGTATAGACAGACAAACCGACAAACGCATACATACATATATAGGCGCATATATAGTTTCAAAGCGATGTGTTTCTAGAAAAATATACAAAAACACTTAACAGAGCAGTAAATACGCCATGAAAGAAACTAAAATATAAACAAAAGACAAAGAGAAACCCGTCGGAAAAGAGAATTTACTGTCGTATTCGATGTTCTAATCATGAAAGTGATCTCAAGCTGAGCCTGAAATTAATAGCAGGATTTTTTGATAACTTCATTCCCAATACAAAATTATCCGTGATACTACCAGCAAAACTAATGAGATGCTATAGAGTTTATATTATTCAAGCAAAAAAATTTAGTCTTAAGCGATGACTTTCATAAAAGGCTTTTCTAAAATCGTGATGATGCGCATATTTCAGCTGAGAAACTAGAGAGACTTTTGCCATCGCATCATTGAGCACATCAGAGAGTTGAAAAATCGCCGTGCACATTCCAATGAGAATATCAGGTCGGCATGTCGAGGTGCGACATGAATATTTCTATAGAATCGCGAAGTTCATGAAGTTGGTGGACAATTTTCTGGATGCACGTAGCATTCGTCGTCAACACCACTTAGTTCCAAAGCAGCGCACGAGCACACCGCATCGCCATTGGCACAAGCGAGCACCGCACGTTTCGCGCTCGGCACATGACTGCGCAGCGCGTTGGTTGTGCCTGAGCTCGTTACGCGTAACGGGAAAACATGTTACGCGCAAAAAGTGAACGCGTAACGCGTAACGCGTAATAATTTCCTAATTGCAATATCGTATTTAAATCTCAATTAATGAATTCCTAAACAATCAAATATTCTATTACAAATGTTTATTAAGTATTCTGTACAAGAGAAACTGAAAATAAATAGATAATTAATTTTTGAATAGGTAAAAAAGAAGAAAACACAAAAATAATATGCATTAGAATAATAGAATAAACGAAATAGTATAGGTAAAAATCATTTTGTGTGTATTGGATTCATTATGCAATAAATAGTATCAATAAGATTGCTGAAAAAAAGAGATATTAACGTCTGCAATGATGCATCATATCGCTTTTAACGATCGTTGATCAGTGCACGCACGTACACAACATAAGACTAAACGCGCGCACCGCACACAAAATACTTGTTATTTGCACGCGCACATACTCATTGCACGATAAAGTGCGAAAGCCGCACGCGTGCTGTTGTTGACACATTGTGCGGCACCATTCGAGACGCGCGCAGCAATGTTTTCCCGTTGTTTGGCACGTTCATGCACAATTCTCGAGCATATGCGAATTGGCAGCATTTGTAATTACCAGCCAGCCGGTGAAAGAGAGAATATTGCCAGCCGTATTTCTACCTTCCCATTAAGATGCTAGCTGTTGGCTCATGATGCTCAGTGCACATAACGGTGGTGTAATTTATTCGACACTTAGTCGGACATAAATGACATATGAAATTATATGCAAATTCACTTTGCATATATGCAGATTCATTTTGCACTAGTCAGAGTCGCAATCTGCTGTTATCCAAACAATCCACGAAAATGTAGTTTTAGCACGAATATTTTCGGCGAGAACTTCAACTAAATGTTTGAAATAAACTTGGCTAAATTTTTGCAATCAAACAAAACTGTTCGCAATCATCGAAGCTAACGTGAGAAACTCTATGTTCAGGGTGTGACATTATATCAGTTTAAGGGTATTTGGCTGGCCCGGGCCAAGTATCTGCACCGTTATCTGAATGCGGATGCATTTATTTTTTTAATCTAGGTAGATTTTGTTCATTTCTCAAAGTGTACTTGAACATAAATTAAAAAGGAAGAGGAAAAGAAAATCTTTCACGAGACTAAATTAAAAAAAAAAACACTAAAAAGAAACAAAGAAAAAGACAAAACGAATGTGCAGATCTCTTTTAGAAGATTCTTTGATAAACGCTATGCAACGATCAACGAGATTTTTTTCCCCAGTGAATGACATCAGAAATTTAGTGAAAATTAATTGTGGCATTTTACGACATTTATAGATTTCCTATGATTTGATGATGAAACATATGCAAATTTTCGATCAAAAGTTCATTTGAATTTGCAATGAATCGATTATGCAATAAAATTTGCATTTACTTGCACCTAAAAACCGCAGACATACTCACAGACATATACAACACAAACACATTTGCATATCATGATGATTAGAGCAATGATATCAGCTGTTAGATAGGTTAAAATTTTTATTGAGCAGCACGATGGAAACATAGTGGTTCAATTTCTCCCAGAATGTTGTCTCGATATTTTCTGAAATATTACATCAGGCATCCACATTCAACATTTCATCGAAAAAACACATAATTAACAGGATGTTATGCCTCACATACTTCCTATTATTTCGAGTATTGAAAAAATATGTGAATTACAGCAAGAATTTTGAATTTTTGAACAGCATCTACGAAGTACAGTATGAGTAGGACAAATCCTCTACTCCCTTTTTTTGAGAGGGGAGGCAGAAAGGGTCCCGCATCACTATAGAAGCAGCAGCGCTCATACAACAGTAATTGTATAATAGGAAATATAAATATTTAATCTGGTAACACCCTAAATATATACGACAATAATAATATGTAAACAATTTAAAAACTCTCTATGTATAACATTTTTCGACCTCATTTATGAGTAAGAAGGATAGCGGCCTATCATTTGTTCTAATATTGCCGGAAAAATTTCATATGAGAGGGTTTTATTTGCCTCGGATAATTTTGAGATAATACGATAAGAGGTAATAGAATGCGGTCGTTATTTTAAAATACGTCGCAGTATGCTGACATCTGCAAATGTGGAGATAACGATTATTAAGTTGGCAAGATATTAAGTTGGCAAGATTTTCTCAATAGCTGTCATCAACGAAACCTTATTCATCATTCGAAACCCCCTTGTGTGAGAGCCTAGAAGGAGTTGTGTGGAGGTGTGAAATCCCCTAGTGGCTAGCATAAGTACTGAAATAAAATCCAGGTAGACAGTAGAAGTTCGTATCCTCACTTCTGTTGTGTATTACTTCGCCTGCTGTCTTTCCGAGCGCCTGAGGCGCGATTCTATATACATATATCTATTCTATACAGAACATCGCTAATAGTACACAGAAGATCACTAATTCACTCTGGGCTTATAGACTAGACATTCTAGCCTTCCTCAAACTTCAGCTTTCGGGGAAATTTTTTTCGGTTAGATAACATTACTCAGAGCCTATGCAAACTTCGTTGGTGGATAAAACCCGGGAACGTGAACCTGGAAAGCTTTTGAAATATTCTTCATCCATAGTTAAATATTAATGCAGACACTCCGACTCTCTTCAGCTTTCATTTTGATCTGCTTATTGATCTTCATATTAGTCTCTGATCTTCATTTTGATCTTCATTTTTATTTTAGTTAAGGTCTTTTAAAAAAATATTCATTGTGGACTAGTTATATGATAAGATGATCTTATCAAACGTTATTTTCATATTCAACTTGTAAAATAGTCATTTTTTTTGAAGGTTATTATTTAATCTATGTGCTTATGAAATCGATTTAAATATCTGCTTAAATTTATGTGAATATAAATTATGTGTGTTAATTTAATGCACATTAAACATATATTTCAATGAAGTAAATAAATTAATCTGCTTAAATATATGCTTCGCTAATATTAATTCTCTCTATAGATTATTCTAATCGTTCAATAAAGTACGGATTTAGGAGGCACAATAGGTTTTCATATTGTTGAATTTTTTTTATTGCGAACGAAGAGTAACTTCGACTAGTACGTATAATTGTACGATATGTGGTTCCCGAAGGACTGACATAGTTGGTGGGTGTGATTATTGAAGTGAACTATTGCAAATTATTGCTTTCTATTCGTATCGATGAATGATGAAATGCCTTAGATGAAATTGAAAGACAAAAATGTTTTAATTGTTGGTATGAGATAGGTGAAGTGGAAACGATTAACGTATAGGTAAATACAACAATCTAAAAGGTGATTTTTGCAAATTTCAACGAGATATGCAAGAAAGTATTCTTTTTTCACACCTATGCAATAAAACGTTGAATTTTTCACACCTGTTTTATAATCTTTCAATTGATAGCTGCAAATTTCATAGAGTCAAACGTTTCATTCGCTATTGTTTGGTTCTTGAATGGAATTAGTTCGAATACTAGTTGCTTATTCACATTTTGTTCAAAGAGGTGAAGGCTGAGATCAAGAAGTTCGCTCGAAGTAGATTGAGTTCGAGAAGTTGGCTTGAGGTAGCCTTCTTCATAAACGATGATAGTGAGGTTATTGCTTTGTGAGGCAAATAGGCAAAACACGTTCACTACACATTGTTGAAGAAAATTAAACCGATGCTATAAGCATGTTTGGTATTATGTAAATGATCAAATTTCAAGTGGAAAAAAAAACTTCATATAATATTAAACTTTTTTTTGAGAATTTCAAAAAAAAAATTTTTTTTCATATAATTTCCAAATTTTAACGGTATATAATTCGTATATAATTCGCAAATATTGCGATCATCAAATAGATTGTTTTTTTTTTTGATTAGTTATATTAACGTTGAATTTAGATGAATAAACAACAGAAACGAATGAAAAACCCTAAAAAATTTTCATACAAAATTTAACATTAAAACGTAAACGCAAACACATCGAAATACACAAGATATTTATTAGCATTTTCTTCACACAATAAGCCATTAAGAAAATTATTATTTATAATAAAGTTTTTTTTTTAATACAAACGTAAAAAATTTTTTTATAATATTTGAAAATTTCTCTTGAGAAAAAAAAAATGTGGAAAATATTGAAAGGAAAAAAAATTTTTTTTCATCTTAGAAAAAAAAACCATTAAAAAACGTAATATGATATGATTGTATTGTTGACGATAGCAGAAACAATAACAAATGAATTATTATAGTTCGACGACGACTAGTATCATATGAAAAGCGAATTTATCGAATTGCTGGCTGCTCGAGATAATATTAAAAGAATAATTGGCAGCTGAGAGACGAATAATAATAGTTTTTACAGAGACCCTTTCAAAAAAAAAAGAAAAAACAAAAGCGCTAGAAAATGCTTTACCGAATTGAAATTGTTGAGCAACATAGAGAAGTGCTTGAGATAATGTGATACAACTATTATGTAAATTTCTTTTTTTTTTTTTTGTAATTAAATTTCTTATGTATTTCCTTCTTGTCTTTTTTTTTTTTAAATTTTTATTTCTTTCTTTTTAATTCTTTCGAAAGGAAAAAGTTGGAAATTGAAGATGATTCTTTTTTTTTCTTTTTTTCGAAAATAATTTGAAATATTTTCCGATGATCGAAAATCATTGTTATATAGGCTTAGAAATTAAGTTTTTTTTTTTGCTCCATATATGTTTTAATTTTAAATTTTTCCCCGAGCTTTTTTTTTCATTTTACAACATTCAAAAATAGCCATAAATTTCAACTATTGCTTAGAAAATATTGGTGGAATATACGGAGAGGGGAGTATGGTCAAAGAGGTATGCCACTGAAATTTGCCGGGGAATTACTATCTACATTTTGAAGGGTTACTGTAGTGATGATAATGACGCGGAAGAAAGCTGATGATCGAAGCACAGCAAAGGAAGCCCATAATATAAGTAATAACAATGAACATACGGTAGAATTCAGTAAAAACTCCGCTGGGATACGGTAAACGTTATACAGTAAACTCCACTGGGACCAATGAAAACAGAGAGAGAGAGAGATCTTTTAAAGCAAATGAGATCAAAAAAGCGCACAGCGAGAATGAGTGAGCTAATAAGAGACATAAAAGGAATCGAGAGAGAGAGAGGAAAAGAGAATGCCAATTCTCCATTTCAATTCAACATAATACAATCTTGTTTAATACTCAATAAGATGGATGTGAAAGGTGGAAAATCCAATTTTTTTTTTTTTTGCACAGCGATAAGATATCAAAAAAAAAACGACGGTGATGATTGATTTTTTTTTGCGGAAATTTTGATTAATGATAAGAGGAAATCGTTATCAATAGCATGAAACGTAATGGTTACTATTTTGCCTTGAAAAAGCGCAATATGACAGTAAATTACTTACAATTTCAATTAGGAAGAATATCTACAAATATTTTGCGCGTTTTTTTTCACTCATTTTTAAATATTCATAAAATAATTAGCGCAAAAAAAAATTCAAAACAAGATTATTATTATATAGAAATAATTCGTAGGAATTTATTCCGATGAAAAAAAAACACACTGAGATCAATAAAATTCAAATAGAAGCAATATAAAATGTTTATATATGAGCGAAAAATGAGAGAGAGAAAAAGAGGAAAATTACTAAAAGTAAAAAAAAATAGTCGAACAATAGCATAAGAATACACTTCTAGAAATCGCAAGAGAATTGTTTCAGTTCGCTGAAAACTTCAGTGAAAAATGTTGATGAAGAATTGAGCCGTAACATATCAGCGCTTCTGTCGTTTACTATTTGAACACAACGATCCCAAAAACGTTCACGATTCTGCAAAAAAAAGTATATATATATATATATATATATATATATATATATATATATATATATATATATATATATATATATATATATATATATATATATATATATATATATATATATATATATATATATATATATATATATATATATATATATATATATATATATATATATATATATATCGTCCAGCTATCTTTATATATTCCAATTTGCATAAACAATAAACAACATACCCAATAGTCATTTTATCCTATAAATATGTCGAATATCCAAATCCAGTCAGTTTAAAAGTACTCCTTGTGAATTCCACATCTTCCCTCTTAAAACCAGATGATAATCATACTTAGTCAATCCACCTCTTCTCTCCCCTTTCCCTCCACTCGGTCAACCTTTGCTGGAAGCAAAGAAAGAGGTAGTTGAAAATAAATTTGCAAGTCATTAATTATATTTTATTTGTATTTGAGCAAACTTTTCAACAACTTAATTGATGAATAATTGAAACGAATAATCCAATTAAAGCAGATGATGATAAAAACATTTTCGCCTAATAAAACTAAATAAATTCCGAATAAAATAATAAACTCCAAAAAATTCGTTCATTTGATTCCGTTATCGATTAAGTTGATCTATTCTTTTTAGTACCTTATAGTACCTACTTGTTACATTTAGTACCTTGATAAAAAATTGATTGATCGTCGCATTGCTCAATCCGATACACTTACCTAGGAAAATAGTGTTAATTTAGACTAAAATATGCGACCAGAACACGGGTAAGAAACATGAATAATTTGCCTCACAGCAATTGACATAGAAGTCACCTTCTTATTGAAATATATACGATCGATAGCGCAGAACATTCCCGTTCTATTCATTTAAAACAAATATCTCAGAGCTTTTTGGGTGTCAAATAGCATGAATGAAGGCACATTCGACTTTATACAAAAATCATCGAAAAATATATCAAGTTAAAGGATAATTGGATTAATATAGGCTTCTTAAAAGGTTTACGTTTTTTTTTGCGTCGACTTTAAGAGATATTAAACGTGTTTAGGGGAGATTTTCTTTTATTGGTGAAAATTTCTATAATATAAGAGATAATATAATAATAAATAAGAAATATTAATAAACGTTCATGAATTCTATAATGGAACTATTTTTCCGATCAATTTGACTTCTCGTGGTTTGCAAAGTTTGCAAATTGATTGCAAATTGATTGCAAATTCAGTTTGCAAAATCTTTGAAATAATTATAAGAAACATTTTATTCGATTATTCCGCATGAAAAAATATTTTAAAATCCGTTTAATTAGGATTTCCTCGTTAAAGGATTTCCTCGTTAAAGGATTTCCTCGTTAAAGGATTTCCTCGTTAAAGGATTTCCTCGTTAAAGGATTTCCTCGTTAAAGGATTTCCTCGTTAAAAAAAAAATTATTTAAATTAGGATTTCCTCGTTAAGAGATCTACCACTCTATCGGGTTGATTTCTTCTTCAGGCGATTAAATTATAACCCACAATATGAAATTTATGATTTTTTTTGTGTCGGTATTATTTTTCTTTTATATTAATGACGATAAAGCTTTAAATATCGTTTACCGTTAAAAGATACAAACAAAATTATTGAAGAGACATACAGAATTCTTGACTCTTTGTTAAAATGGACTATAAAATTCCTATGTGGTCTCAAATATTTCAAAAAAGAAACGAGAATAGCTACTCGTCTTCACATGCAATTTGCAACCGTGTGCCTCAGCGGAGTTTATTGCGACAGATTTTCTTCATCGTATAAATTAGCTTCTTTCTTGGCAAATCGACACTCAATCTACACTCAACAACGGTGATACTAATGTATATTCCTGAATATAATATTTTATAGTGTTATAATCAATATGTACACTTATGCAAATGCAAATGTACATTATACTGAATATGCAAATGTACAAATGTACACTCAATCAATATGTACATTATGCAAATGTACACTCAATCCTGTATATTATACTGAACATCTAATGTATATAATATAATATTTTATAATATTCAATCTACACTCAACTAATATATTTTAGCATTCATAGTGTTACTAATATCTTTCCAGTTTAAAATTTATCGGCCATTAAATATTTTCGCCTATGATTTTACGCATTTTATAAAAAGATTTCCATCATTTCGTGAACTAACTCAAAATTGTGAAAAATTTAACGTTTTCCATGATAAATGCTGCATTATGAATATCAACTATTCAAATGAGTGAGTGATGCATCAAATCAAATGAAGAAACTATTTCCCGTTATAAGTGATGATGCCTTGATGTTGTAGTTGATACTGATTTTCGTGGAACATTGAAAGTTCATTTATCATTGAAAAAAAAAAATTATCGAAAATTATAAAATTATACTCTCGATATCATGCAGTAAATATCTCTCGAAAGTTGTCATTAAAATTTTCATTGCATATTATTGATTTATTCATTTAAAAAAAATTGCATATCTATGAATTGTGCATTTATTCAATTTCTAATGTAGCGTATTGAGATTCGAAGTGACTAAAGAATATTTCACTGATGCTGTATTTTTTAAATTCTAATTTAGCTCTTTAATTTCGTTTACTTATATTAGTGAATTTGAAATTCTTAGCTGCTAAACATAGGAAATATCATTCAGATGAAATTTTAGTTGATTCGATATTTTAACGTAGTGCATTCATTTTCTAATCACTCGCTTTCTATAGCGCCTTTGAGGGCATCATGAAAATGAATACAGTCGATCTGATTTTAAGCTAACTAGAAGGACATATGCACTTTAGAAAATAAAAAAAATAGTATTGGCTAGTTGAGAGAAAAATTTCACAAAATTATTTGAAATTAAAAATGGAAATAATATTGTTGAATATTCATTCTCTATTTTCATGTTCATCCGGTCAAATCAATGATTTGAATAGAAGTATATTATTTAAAATTAATTGAAATTTACGAAATCCCTCAGAGTAGTCGAAGAAATTTTTGCAATCGTTAAGGGTATGTTCTAAAGTTTTATAATGTTACCTTCAAGTTATAATTTACAGCGCGAGATAGAGAGAGTGTATTTGCATATGGACTCAAATGGGTATGGAAAATTAGCGGCCGAGAAAATGCAGATATCATTAAAAACAATGTGCCTTAATACTCATGATTTCAGTGATATTTTAGCCTGATTGATTTATACGATTTTATGGAGTATAATTACTCCACAAATTGAATAAATCGAATAGGATCGAATTTCTTCAACCGCAAATAAATGGTTCTTTCTAAACTGCTCCGGTTGTTCCATAGGAGAACAAATTTGGGTTGGGTGGAGGGCCTGGGACCCGGGAGGTCAGCGGGTACTTGTTTTGAGAGATACTAGAAATAAGATAGCAAAACTACTAGAAACAGGCATAAAATAGCCTCATGTCAGAAATTATAATATTCTCGAAATTGTGCCCGTCGTGTACGGCTATATATTATGGTGCAGACAATCACAAAGAATAATATACAATTTCCTTCTTTGTTGTTGCTTCGTCACCTATGACCGCGTATTTTTGAGGATTCAATGCAGTCCAATTTTGCAAACACGAAATAACAGTAAATCTTCCCCCCCCCCCCCCTATTCGCATCCCGACCTCCTTCTCACCTCTTCATCTCTTCTCGCCCAATTTTCCAAAGTTTCGACACCCCCCCCCCCCCCTCTCCTTTCCTCCATATAATGTAAGCCATAACCATCGAATCGCTTTGAAGCTTTCAGATTGCTTGTAAATGTTTCATTGCGCATATTCAATTCATTAGGCAATTGCGATTGCACAAGAATGATTTCAAACGCTAATTTTTGTATTTAACTTCTTGCAGCGGTATATTTCGAGTGGCTAAAAGCATTTCTATATTAAAACGAAATATTAATATTGGTGAGATTAATTTTGAATTTTACGCGAGATTGACGAAATGAACAATTTCCGTATATTGATTCAAGTGAACTTCATTTGTTCCTCTTCGTTAACGAAGTGTCACACAGTTTTTTTCATTTAGTTCGTTACGGAGTCGATCCGACATCAAGCTTCAATGACTTATTGATATACCCGTTAATCAATTTTTTCAGGTAATGCTTAATAAAATAGAGTAAAACATAGCGAAATATAGGCTTTACCTGATCAACAATAAAAGGCTTTAATGGATAGGAGATCTCGTTGCCCATATAGCTGTAACTTATATAAAGGCATGTTAGCACCAATGATTGCAACTCTTCAACAGTATCAATGCTATCATCTTCAGGAATCATATCCTTGATGAGCATATAGACGAAGACAAGATTCGCTGGATTAATAAATGCGACATCTTGCCAACCCTGTAAAATAATATATATTTATTTAGAGTGCATTTAAGACAATCTAAAGAAAAGTGCTCATTTAGATTATTTAATACTCAAATATTTTTATTATTGCTGATATTTAATCATCGAATCATTATTTTCACTAAAAGAAGAGCCAATTCAAGTAACACAAATATTGCTATTCTCATTCTAATAATCTATTCAAATTAAATGTGACATTTGCATATGGATCGTTTAAATAAAATAGATGAAATCTTTAAATTCCACAAAATATATCTGAGTTAATATGTGAATAAAAGATTATAACTATAATGGGCAATTGGCAACTAAGAAGTTTTTTTTTAAAATATTGCTATAGGCTTGTAATAAACATTAGTGAAAAATATAAGAAAGCATAAATGTATGGATTAATTGTCGTACTCTTCAAAATTTAACGATTATATAAGGAAAGATTTCAAAGAGACTCTGAAAGTGGAATAATTTTCAATTATTATTCAAAGAGATCAAATATTCAAATTTAATATACATATAATGATGGTAATATTGAGAAATTAAATAAAAAAAGAAACGGAAAGCAAGCTTCTTTACTGTTGTGACCGATGAGGGATAGGAGAGGGGATGCGGATGGAGGGGGGGTAGGGAGTTTCATATTTCAATTTGCATCTTCCAATATGTGGGAAAATCGATTTCGAAATTATATCGATCACTAAAATTATTCGGAAATATTTTTGCTATGAAGACTTCGAAACGCATAAGAATCTCTTGAGGGAATTTCTTCAACGATAAATATATATAGGTGCACTTAATATAATCGAATTTCGCAAATAATTTACAGCGTTCAATATGAAAAATTCGCCGAAAAATTATGAAAGATTTTATAACTCTCAAATTAGATTTTAGAATTCTAACAGTTTGTTTTGCTTAATAAGAAAAAAAAACTGACAAAAAAAAAGATGATAAAAAAATATCGGAATTAAAAAATTCATTCGTTATCAGTGAAAAAAAAAAAACTTCATCGACTACTACTCTCACTTCTTTTGTAGTTTCGTTATCACTCCTTATAAAAACCAGTGGAATAGCAACAATATAAAATATTGATTAAATATGCTATAATTTTCGAGAATGTGCTATAATTTATTTCTTTTTTCTTTTTAAAGAGGAGATTTACACGTTTTTTCCTAAAGAAGCAAGTCGGCAATTTATATATTACTCGATTGTCACTTCTTTTTAATGTGTTTATGACTAATTAATAATCTAAACACAATAGCAATTACCTTTTCGTCGATTGCATCATTTATATCGATCAAGTTTAGGTCAACTATTTCTAACTCATTGGTACTATTGTAACATTACAATACCTTAGTTTTTCTCACGCTATGGAATTAAGAGTTTTTCTTGTCTCAAGAGAAAATAAGCATTTGATCTCTTCACAGATCATTAAAACCAAATTGATTTGCTGTGAGAGTGAACCTATATTCACCATCACACATCCGGAAATCAGCTCCTAGCAGCTCCACATTGGAGTTCATCACCGTAAAAACACACATGAAGTAAAGGAGAATAGTGAAGGTCTTGTTATTGGAGTCAGTTGGATCTCAACTCTCTCACTTTCCATGAATCGTTTAGCTTATCCCATCTTTTCGAATTTGCAGTATTTAGTTCGAGATCTCCAATCTAAATGAAATCTCGAAGCAGTACGAAAGTTCCAAGCTTTCTTGTCGAGCATTGTTACGTCAAACTATAGCAATAAATTTATTTATAGGATGCAAAATGCGTGCATAATTCGAGTAAAATTACTCCATTAAGGATCGTTTCGATGTACCGAGTTGATTTGGGCGGATGCATTGAGCAGCGCGCTGAATTGCTTACAAACTAATTACTAATTATGTGCAGTTCGATACAATTCCATTTATTGATGCAAATTCAGTTGCATTCGGTTGCTCTCTTCTGGGTGAAGATTGTTCTTCATGCAGCATTATCATCCCTTACCATACCGCAGCGATCCTATCAGAACAGTTTAGCTGTTTCATTAGTAATTTTTACAGACCTTCTACTATATATATATATATATATATATATATATATATATATATATATATATATATATATATATATATATATATATATATATATATATATATATATATATATATATATATATATATATATATATATATATATATATATATATATATATATATATATAAATCGGAAACTAAGACTGCAAAAAAGAAATTTCCGTGATCGATTTTCTTTTTCTTCGCACCATGCCAACCTCTCATACTTGCATTTATTCTATCATCGATTTTCCTCTCACGCCAAACTCGTCGCCTCTAAAGCCATTAAAATTAGTGAACGCAATCGATGGGTGCACTAAAAAAAAGAAGATGGAGATCCGAGCAAATCGGACGATTCTGCTACATTGAAAGAACGATTTTTCAAGGGAGAAAAAACATAACTTGAAATTTCCTTCTTTTATAAATGCATTTCTATTGGAAATTATTTCAATAAAACACTATCCTCTCACCTAAATTCCTCTTGCCTATAAAAATATTTCAATTAGATGCAGTAATTTTCCCTGACATAATTATATTATATACCGCTAAGACTCCTATTAACACTGAAGACGTCAACTATATATATATATATATATATATATATATATATATATATATATATATATATATATATATATATATATATATATATATATATATATATATATATATATATATATATATATATATATATATATATATATATATATATATATATATATATATATAGGGGGGGGGGGGGGGAATGCTTGGATAAGTATTTATATGAGTGAGGCTGAAGAAATTTGGTGGTGGAAGGAGCAACGAAATTAACGCGCCATATGGTTAATGCAATAATCTGGCCTTGGCCTTCATTGATGTTTATTGTTATAGTGAGAAGATGCTTCATTGCATATAATGAATGAAAGCTTAATATGCAAGATGTCTCACTGAATGTCACATATCATTACGCTTCAATTATAAACAAATAATACCGATTTGTAAATAATGCAATGAATTTATCGCATAATAATCTAATTAGTAATTAATATTATTATGGATAAAATATTCTCTTATCAAGTGATTATTCGGTGCTATTAATATCTGAACTATATAGTAATAACAGTATTGTTCGATATCAAAAATTTACTCGATGATAAGCATCGAACCGATGACTGCAAATATCTCTCTAAAACTCAGTGATAATCCAATATGATTGATCGATACGTTTAAAAAAAAATCGAAAGGTGAGTTTTCATTTATTATCGGTCAACAGGTAGGAACTAGATTAAAATTTACCTTGACATAACGATGCTAATGTCAATGCAATTATTACTATGGGTGAAGTGACGAGCAAGTAGAAAAGGTGCATAATCATTTAATTATATAGCACAGGTATTCTAATCAATTAATTATATAGCACAGGCTAATTATATAGCACAGGTATTCTAATCAATATATCCATCAAAACATTCGTTTTTGAAAAATTTTCCATGAAAATTTGATTTATTCGATATAACGATTAAATGGTAATTGATGGATTCATTCAATCGCAACAATCAATATGAGAGCATTCTTTGATGAGTTTCGAATTTTTATCTCATTGAAGCTTCATTAAATTTCAATTGATCTCATATTGTGGATTATTTCTTACTCATAGAAATAATGCCACTGAATTGTAGAAACGAAAAATTTTTGAAAAGATCTGTGAAAACGAGTGTATAGACTCATGCAAAAATTAATTCTTTATAGCGTATATTTTCGGGGAATCACCTTATATCGTGGAAGATCATATCATTGCAGCATAAAATGAACAAAAGTATTGATGCAAAGTTTATAGGACGAAAAGATGAATATACTATTTTAGAACCACTAGTAATAGTAATTAGTTATTGCGTAAATGATACAGATAAAATCGAACGTTAAAATTGCTATTTTTTGCATATTACGGCTATTTCTTTCATTAACGTACGGATGGCAAAATTTAATAGCAATGGGAGACTAGAGCGTACATAAGCGGAATGACATTAGTCGCAATTTGTTGGCTATTAATGTCGGCCTTCAATGTCTCCCATATGGCACGAAAAAAAAGCCAAAAAAAAACGCTATTAAAAGAAAATTACATGAATTTATTGACAAATAAAATAGAATATCAATTTTAAAAAAAAATCGAAGTTTGGAAAAAAGTATGAATAAAAAAATCTCAAAGAAAAAAAGCACAACAACAAATAAACAAATAAAGTTATCTATCGTAATAATGTTTAAAAAAATATCGCATCGTTTTGAAACGTTACAATTGAAGAGTTTATCAATGCGATAAATTCAATAATTATTCTCTTAAAAAAATTACTTTCAACGTGAATATTAAAATAGAATAAAAATTAAATCGGATCTTTTTATATATAATGAAAATTTTTTTATTTTGGAATAAAAATTAAAAATTGCTTGCGAAAAATATATAACGATGAAAAAATGACGACTTTTTTTTTGAAAAATCGTTATTTAGTAACACAGAAAAATTCCAGTTTAAAGTATTTTGTAAGAAATAAATTCTTTTAAAAAATTAAAGCTTTTTTAATGCTATTCATTAAAATTGAAATAAATGCATTTCGACTACTCCCTTGAAAAAAAATTATCACCTGAATAGTTGCACAAATTGCATATATTTTTGATAAGGTAATCCATTATTACATTCACTCAATTGAAAAATAAACACTATCAGCTGTCAGCAATGTTGAAGATGGATAATAATTGCACAAGTCAAATACTAGGAAATATACGGCATCTTAAATAAAGTGGTCGAAAATATACCTGTAATAGGAGAGCACGATCGACGGTCCTTAACCACATGACAAGATGTGCGGGCTCAAAATGACGTACACGGCATCTTTGCGACAGGTATTGACCCAATCCACGAAGCAATTCAGATGTGGATGCTTGGATCACTGTTTTCCTCTTCACACTATCGCCGTGTACCGCTGCTGAAAATTTTTTATTTCGTTAATGGTTTCATCGCTAGACGTGTGGGAAGATTTACCTATTCGGCAATTTTTGTACCTGAAGAAATCATCTATGCAAAATACCGTTTCAAAAAAGGAGACAAATACTATGGGTGGTACCTTTATCACTGAACGAGACGAGAGGTTTTGCATCCGATTTGATGGCTTTTGTGCTGGGTGGTGCGGTCGTTGCATTACCGTTATTGACAGCGCAACTGCTACCAAATGGTTGCTTTTGAGCATGATGAGTCGGTGAAAGTGGCGTTTTTGCTTGAGGACCAATAGGGCTAATCAAATTGTTGTTCACAAAATCCTGCAATTCCGGATGATAATAATAACAGAACATATTTTGCCGGTTGTAGAATATTTTAAAGGAGAGCAATAAGAGGAAGAATGGAGAAAAAAAAAGGAAGATAACCTAAGAATATGGGGGACATAATACAGCTGATCGCAAAATAAAATACTATTATTAAAAAGTTGATGTTCAAGAAAAAAAAGTTGGAAATTACGCTTAATTGAACCGGAATTTCGTCTCCTAAACCATGTAAATATTAAGAGTTTCTTCTATCTCTCCATATATTCTCGTCCAATGTTGCTCATAGTGAATTTTATTGAGTATCGAATCATCAAAACGCGATTTCTTCGTTCGCTTTTCAACTTTTCGCTTCGGTTAACGATCCAACAGTAAAGTTGTTATTTTCATTTAAATCACCTTTAAGTTGGTCATCGATAAAATTCAATTAACCCGATTATTTTATACAAATCAGATCAATCCGCGGAAGAGTTACGATTAGAATTTTTATCGAATGATTCATTTATGATTGGGTATATCGGTTGAATTGAAGTGACCATTAGAGTGATCACAACTGGAATTTACAGGTAAATTATTCTTTAATATTGGAAGTAAACGAAAAAGACACAACAAATCGAAAATAAATCTTCAAAAATATTAACGAAAAGAAAATCTAACAACTTATTACTAACAAGAAGTTGGCAAATCGATATTGGAAAGCATGGAGTACATGTGAGCAACGCATTCATCGCGTTTACCCACTCGAATTTGCCTTGCAACGAAGGGGAATATTCACAGCCAGCTGGCACTTTCACGAGCGGATGTGAACGAGTTCTTTAAGCGGAACACCAAAAAAAAAAGCCCATCTTGCGCACAACGCATCACCATCATTCGCCTTTCACAGCGCTTAATTTCACATATGCTTTCTAGCGCAAATAAGCCCTGCCCTTGTGTGCTTCGATAGTTAAATAAGGCGAACGCGCATATACTCTTCTCCTCTTCACTCTTCAATAACTTTCAATTTGAATGCATCCATGGATTATTTGTTGGTTAGGATCCATGAAAGAGCTCTTTTTCTTTAAAGAAATAAGTGCAATAAGAGTTATTGCAAATTGGAAATGAAAAAATTTTATTGCAAACCGAAATTTCATTTTTTTTTTATTTGATGATTTTTTTTTTCGTAATTTTATAAGCAATTTCTTCTGGAAAAATTTGCTTTTATTGTTAGTGATAATTACTTTAAAAAAAAATTTTTTTTTAATAGGAATGATTTCATATTAGAAATCGCATAATTACTATTCAATTCTTATAAAATTTCTCATTGAAAATTTCTCTAAGAAATGAAAAATTTATTCATTTTCTATATTTTGGATTTTTTTATATTCTCTCAATAAACGTTTCATAAATTGTGCATTGATTTCGGATAGTTCGCATAGTGGAAAAATATTGAATATTATACATTGATTAGAAAAGCGTATCAATTAGCCGACTTAATATCTCGAAAAATAATATCCAAATGGAGAGAAATCACAAGTGCTCTAATAGTTTTCATTGGTAGATAGAACTACTAGAACAGTCGTCAACTTAACACCTTATGCAAAAAAAAAAAAGAAAAGCACACAAAAAATGGAATATATCTCAAGAGAGGGAAAAGTTTCATAGCATAATTAAAGGAATACTTGGCAAGAAGGATTTTTTGAGGATTTTAATCAAAAAAAAATTCGACAAGAAATGAAAAAAAAAGACAATTAAGTCTTACCTGTTTTGAGAGTTTCAACTCACGTCTAATCTCCTCACGAATACTATAGAAATTCGGAATTACAGTTGTCGTATCGATCATTGTTATCGATTCATGACGATTTGTGCTATTATTTGTTGGTTCATATTTTTTATAATTTTGATTATTATCTAATGCAACCGATAGTTGAACATATGGTAATTCACGAGTATTCCCATTATTGCGTTGATTTGAATCACGTAATAAGATTGAATCCGTTGAACGTGATGTGATCGCCGTTGATTTCTTTGAACTTTGATTTTGAATCTGTAATTTAAAAAACACCAATAATTAGTAGTTATTTTTTTTAATTTCGAATTTATATGAGAAAAAAAAATTTTTTTTTTCTTTCTGATATTGTAAAGAGAAAGTAAGCGTAAAATTGAGTAAAAGAAAGAAGCTTCCGTTGAATATTTCTATAATTAAATAACATTGATTACATTCAACAATTCAGCAATCAGTAGTAACGTTGTTTACAGCATACGCTGATTATAAATTATATATAAATGCTACATATTTTCGTATATTCTCGCTAATATTGTTGATAATTAAAGTCGATATTATTAGAAATTTTTATTCTTTTTTATTTATTATTAAACGATTATGATTATTTAATGCTCAAATAATTTCTACCAACTTGTTTAGAAAAAGCGGAAAATGATATTGATGAAATCAAACCCGATTTTGAAATATTCAATGAAACAAAAAAAAATTTTTTTTTTGGGGGGGGGGGAGGGGGGAGGGAAAAAAATATGCGTAATTTCTTCTTTTAAAAAAATCTCAAATCTCAATTAAGAGGTAATTCAGATCGATCAAAATAGAATAAAACTTAATATACTTATATTTCATTTTATTTCTTCATACTCTCTTCAAGTGCTGTTCGTTTCATATCTCTGCAGCTCTCTCAAAATCCTGAATCATTTCAGGTTATCTCCATTCAAGCCAATATAAATAGATATTATCGACAACGATTAGAAACGAAAAAAAAATCGATGCAAAAAGTCCGACACATATAAGATAAATGATTAGCAAATGTTGTGTTTGTTATGTGGCAGTGATAAAGAAAAGCAAATATTATCACTAATTGCCTAATTAAGACAAGAAATATTTGCGAAAAGAAAAAAAAAGCATCAATTAGATGCTCAAATGCACATTTTTATTATTGCTAACAATTCGTATATTAAGCGTTAATATTTTTTTAAATTAAATTTCGTTATAAAATTTTTAAAAAATTTTTTGAATGGTTTTTTTTTTCTTCATACTATTTCCTCGGAAAATATTTCAACTCACAGTATTTTCAAGATAATTATGCCGTTTTGTATTCATAGTAGAATCACCATTAATTTCCTTATGCGATTTTGATGTTTCCGACATTTCCTGTAACGTTATTGAAATTTTTAAATAATTTTTAATTCAAATAAATTTCTGCGTTAAAGAATTCAATTTATGAAAGATAATAGAAAGTATAGAAAATTTTTGCATGAAAAAAAAAATGGTGCATCTAATTTTTCTCCTTAGTAATTCCAACGTCTCTTCTCTTGCCAAGCTTTTTCTAGTAACCCTTTCCCCTTCATTATTACGTCTATCGAATTTTTCAGCAACTATCTCCTATCTCATTCAAAAAAAATATATACTAAAAAATTAAAAAGAATAAATTCCAAAAAAAAATCAGTTGATTTTTTTTTCGCACTAAAATCGAATATCATAAAAGAAAAATACTCGAAAAAAAAAGGATTTTCGGTATTTGAAATAAAGAATATCCATCAAAAATAAAAAAATTAGAAACTAGCGAAAAATTTATGAATTATATGATTAAAGCAATGTGAAATTATTTATGAAATTATTGACAAAAGAAAATATCGGAAATGAGGAAAGAGATTCCTGAATGAGAAATTTTTATGTTTTTCTATGAGAAATTGATAAACTTATTTCATAAATTTCTATCCACAAATTTGTTTGAGAAGTCTTCTCGAGATTAGAGTTAAGGAAATAGAATTCCCCATGAAAGGGATAATAGTTGCAATAGGAAGAATGTTTTTTTTTTGAAGAGGAACGAAAAAAAAAGAGAGGAAGTGAAAGAAAATGAAAAATTAGAAGAGAATAGAAAGAAATGAAAATGAAACAATGCGAAAAATACTGTGCACTATTATGAAAAGATTTTTTCATTCAATCGGCGAAAAAAAAAACTATTTCCGGTTTTTTGGTGCAATCCAAAACGTCTACTTATATTGCAATATTGGCAAAGCATTGCAAAAAAATGACAATAGCAAATATGCAATGAAAAATGCAACGATTTGTTAAATATATGCAATCAAGATTGTCATCGATAAAAAGGAAGCAATGCAGTCTTCATCGATATAGTCTATCTTTCATCAATTTTACTCATAAAAAAAAAGAGAAAACAAGGTGGATTGGTTTGCAAACAAAACGGAATCTAAGCAAACATCGAAAAGTCGGGGATGAGATATTGAGGATAGATGCCCTCTAATCATATCGTAGAAGATGTTGAAAAAAAAAAGTTTGACGATAGGTTGGAAAATACAAAAAAAAAGTTTAGCGATAGATTGGAAAATAATTTCGTTGATGAAAAAATTTTTTGCAAAAAGATTTAAATTTTTTTAAACGATATGAAATTTTATATGATCATCACAAAAAAAAAAAACCCCACAAATAAACACATCAAATCTTTACGTTTCTTTTCATTGAATAATTATATGAAATTTTTTCTCATTGTTTTTTTTTTCATCATCCTCACTAACTATCTCTATTTATATGCTTATTGAAAATCAAAACTGAACTAACGGGACCATCTTTTTTCCAAACAAAAAAAAAACTTTTCACGTATAAGACTGTTGTTGTAAAATTATATGCACTAGCACATTACGTTTACTTTTATGTTCAACTTATCCTATAAAATATATGTGATCAGTAACTTATGTTTTACTTGATTTCGTTACCTATACAAATTTTACGCAAAAAAAAAAAAAAAATTTTTGTTTTTTAATAACTCAAGTGAGTATTTAATGCAAAACTAGCCAATATAAAATACTCTTATTTTTTTTCTAGCATCTCTAAGTGTCTATAATCTCCTTCTGAAATTAACGATTCAGTTTGAGAGCCTACCTAGAATATCACAACTTAGAAAATATTGTTCCCACCCAATTTTCGCAATTCTCTAGTATCAATGTCTGCCGAGTTAAATCTTATAGACAAATGGACATCACTGAACAGATACAGTACGGCCATATTGCATATTTCAAATACAAATTAATAAAAATATATGCAAATTGACCACATAA
The DNA here is from genome assembly GCA_013433145.1 of Ascaris suum. Classification (NCBI taxonomy): domain Eukaryota; kingdom Metazoa; phylum Nematoda; class Chromadorea; order Rhabditida; family Ascarididae; genus Ascaris; species Ascaris suum. The sequence continues at coordinate 1,276,106 of CM024171.1, forward strand.
AGATGGAAATTACACCTAAAAATACTGGAAAATAACTTTCTCCGTGAAATAGTGATAAAACTTCGAAAAATGTGATACATCGATGGCGTTAATACGTGCATACTGGACTGTTGAAACGTAGAGCTAGGCTCGTCGCGCAAAATTGCGCATCTGCTCCCTCTCTCTATTTTTTTGGAACCCACACATCGAACGGAAGTTAGTCGCGCACTAAAGCTGTATCCACTCTATTTGCAGCAGATGCCCAATCAGTGCATTTGTTCTCTCTTGCTCGAAGTGAAGTTGAGAGAAAAAAAAAACAGAGAGAAGAAATTGGCATGCAAATTTGAGTGATTCCACCATAATGCATATTTCGTATAGACGAAATATTTCACTACTTTCATTCCTTCTTCCTATATACTATGGAATTTTTGGAAGAGAATTTACAAGAAGAGAACTGAAAAAGAATATAAATTTAAATTTATGGCGCAAAATTTTATTAACAACTAGGTTATTTTTCATTTAGATGAATAGTGATGAAGAGATTCAGATGTTGATTCGATATTTGAGAAGATTGACTAATTATAAAAAATTATTTACCTAAAATTTGCCATTTGAGAAATTATGAAATGAAACTCAAAAAAATTTTTGAATAATTTGACAAACTTGGAGATATATACTTATATGAACGTTTATAAAATACGCTTACAATTCATGAATTATTGTATTTTCACAAAATTACAGTGAAAATATCTTTGTTGTTGAGGAAACATCACATTGATAATAGAAAAAACGGGTTACTCTACCTTCAGAATGCCTCTCTACTATCTCGAAAAATAGTCTCACAATGGAATCTCATGTATTTTACTCATTGGACAAAGTTAATTTTCGCAACTATTAATTTCCCTTCCTCATTGTTACATTAGTGAATGATTTGCATACAAGAAAAAAATATGTGAAAGAAATTTGCATAAATATTATCACCGATAATATTCATTTATGATCAATTAAATAGGGAAAATACATCAATGAAATCAGCACAATATGTGCATTTTTCAGCGTTTTAGCAATCAATTATTGAATTCCATTAGATTTGAAAAAAAATCTTAGGAATAACTATAGGATTGCCTTAATATGCTACCTACGTATTTCCTTGATAATTTCCCCTAGCAAAAATCATCAATTTTTTGCCTAAAATAGAAAAATCGCATTTCCACATAGTGAATAAAATCTACAATAGCGAAAATTTTCACTTAAAATGCAATTTTTGATGACCTTTTTTTTCGGATCAAACAAAAAAAAATATTTGTTTTTTTTGAAAGGAAAAAAAAACCTTACCTAGTAAAATCTTACCTAGTAAAATCACTTAATCGTTTTAATTTTTTCATTAAAAAAAAGATTTATGTAAATGTAATATTAGAAAATTTCAATAATATCATAATAAAAGTGATATTAGAAAAATTGCATCTATTGCAAGATATTTCTTCATTTATGAAATGAGTATTCTAGGCGTTTAACTTTTACGTATAATATTTCATCAATTACTGCGACAGAAAAAAAACGAACGCAATTTCCACAAAGAGTGAACGAGTCTCATTAGCTATTCACAAAAGGAAGGATGTTATTTGAGTTACAATATGCGGCAAATGTAGGCATTCTTCCAAAGGATCGGTTTCCCTTTCATATGGATCCCCCTCCCCCCCCCCCCCCCTATCACCGAAGATTTTCACCCTCGTAGACGATGGAATTCGACGGGACCTTATTGTTTAGCGTGATATTTATGTTGATATCAAATATCTATGCTGGTGGTACTAGATCCTGAATAAAGTAATGCAATTAGCAACAAATTGAAAAGTAAATCCCATCGAAGATTTCCTACTCCATGATGACATTTAATGGGAAGAGCTATTTTGAAAGTCGATCTATTTTTTGACGACCTGAAAAGTGATTATTTATTAACAACAAAGGATTTTTATTTATTCTTTTTTTTATTACACGTGCTATATGCTCATCGTCTGATACTCATTCAATTTTTAACTGTTAGAATACTCGGAAGATCGCATCTAAAGAAAGCACTATAAACAGGAGACGGAAAATAAATATAAGCTTTGCGGCTGATGATCTCCCTTTCAACACTCTCCCCTCTCCTTCCTCCCTCTCCTCCTCCCTCTCAGCCCCCCCCCCCCCCCACATACACACAAACATCGAGCTCTAACATACGGCAAGTGGATGTCATATTTCTAGATTTCATGAGCCGGTTAGTTATGCTGCAAATAAACGCTTTCAAATGATGCATTTATTGGCTCTAATAGTTGTACGTTATGAAATAAGGCCACAGTAATGCTTTTTTTTTTGTTTTCCACTCATATCGTATTTGTCTAGTTCATGATCGTAATGCGTATCGTTAACAACTCTTATAATGAAGCTCGTTGTTGATTTATTCGAAATCAAATTATGTATGTTTGGCAAATTACATTTGCCAAATTGGTCAATTTGGCCAATTTGGCAAATGTAAATAAATTTTGCAATACGGCAGATTCACTCGCCGATTCATTTACTCTGAAGGCAATTTATTCATCAGAAACTAGTCTCCTCTATAGTTTCTTCTTCTCTTTTTTCTTTCACCGGTATTCGGTCATCATAAAACAACTCAATCTCCCCCTCGGGTTCTTACCCCGTTTCGTTTTTTTTCTATTTTGTCAGTCAGTATTGCTGGTCCATTCTCATTTCCGTCAAGTGATCCATCACAGAGCACCTCATTTCCTTTCTCTATTTCATCCTTCATTAACAAAAAATCACATAGTTTTATGGATTATATTTATGAATAGAGTTGAAATCGTTTCCTTTTTCTTTGTTTTCTTGGGAACATTTCTTGTATTTTGGCGATAGTATCTAATCATTGTTTTTTTTTCTTGATGAAGTTTTGAGTTGCTAAATGAAGTTTACCTCATTTTATTTTGCTGACTGTACGTTTTTTTTTCTTGACTTCCATTATGAATTTCTTATGTAATTTTAAATTTATTTGATTTTTTTTTTGCCGGCAATATCCTTTTTCGCATTTGAAAAGTCCACATTTAATAGAAATTAACTCGTTTGCAATTAATAGAAATTAACTATATATCAGAAAAGAATTTAAATTAAATGAGGCATAAATTTATAAGACCTGATGCTAAAATAAATACTGCAAATGTAGCAGTGGATCGACTATATGAGATAACGAATGCAAAAAAAAAATGTTGATAGAAGCGATGAAATTGGAATGAAATTTGAATATTTAATAAATTTCACTGTGTTGAGTTGCGACGAAAATGTGCTTTATTAAATGAAAGAAAAAAGAGGGATTAATCTCATATATCGATTGAAATTATTCAAAAAAGATTTGAATAAAAAAAAAGAAATTAAAACCTATCTGCGACAATGTGAGAAAATAATATGAATGTGTTACTAACATATCACTATGATTGGTGTTATATATTCTTGTGTTATACTTCTTGTTATATACTTTGTTGCAAACTTTGTCTTATATATATATATATATATATATATATATAATATATATATATATATATATATATATATATATATATATATATATATATATATATATATATATATATATATAGTCAACAACTTCATCTTACTCGTTGTGTTATATATTCTTTACTCGTAATCATATACTGCTAATGAATACTTTATTTGATGTGTAATTTTTTAAATTAATAGATATTAGTAGGTGTCTTCACATAACACAGCCCGAATATTATCGACTGTGTATAATAAGTGCAATGATCGTCCACCTCACTAATTAAAGAAACGCAAAATCCAATATAAATGAATAAATAAGTAGATATAAATAAATAAACGAATATATAAATAAATAAAAATAAAAATAAATGAATAAATAAACAAATACATATTTGCTTATTTATTTATTTATTTATTTATTAAATCTTTAGCTGGTAATTGGTAGTTAAATCTTTCCGTTTTTGCTTTTTTTTTGTCGATACAAAAGCTTACCGAAGCACATATACTATGAACGAAAAGAAAGGTGATCAAATGAAAAAGATCTTGTCGGAATTGCTGATTGATAACGATTAATGAAGAAAGAAATTTGAAACGGAAATGATAGACATAAGCGTTAATCCACACAAGTCAGGTGATTTGAGCTTGGAAGTTGTTGCAAGCAGTTTAATGTTCAGTGATGAAGCATTTAAGTTCTCGATGACATATTTACGGAATACTAGTAGACTAGCAATATGTAGCAGGTGAAATGAAAGGTAGCAATTTACCTGTTGTGCTGCTTTCTTGGACCAATTCCAACCGACAGCAAGCATCGAATGATGCTTCTTATTCGTTTCAGTAATCGGATGTGTACGAAAGAGCGGTGGTGCGTCCGATGCGGCGAATAAATGATTGCAGACGCTTGTTGGAGGACGATGCGGAAGAGGCGACGTCAACGAGGCACCCATTTGCCTACGTCGTCGCTCACAGCCCAAATGAAGATCCCAAACTCAAAACCGGCACCGATGATCCAACAATTCACTCGGTGGCCAATGAAGAAGCATCGAATCGAACAGTTGTAGTTTTTTTTTCTTCAGCTCTGAATCGATGCTCTCTTTCTGCAAATATCTCCCCGAAGTTGACGCAAATTACAAATTGATAATTGATGCTGAAGAAATTGGTTTCAAAAATAACCAGAAAATGGCCAAAGAAATAAACTGACGGAGAATATGCTTTACAGAAGAGCAATATTAAGCGGCTTTTTATGGTGTACTCGAATGCGCCATCTGATGCTTTTCTACCGAACAAATTTAAAATAAATATTCCGCTAAGAGATCGTTCAATATGTTCAATTGTTTCTTTGTGCTATGCCAAGTTGATATGTGAGTAGTGCCTAACGATTGGTTTAACGTAGAGAATTTATGAGTATGTACTTCTTCTGCAAGACGGAACAACTGCTACCTGATGAAATGAATCAGTTGATTTTGTTAGCGCTCGATTGAGAGAGACAGAGGTGGTCGTTGATTTATTCGAATCGTCTACGAAAAAATATAAATATATAAATATAGGAATGTAGTTGTGGACTGTCGGTCATTGGATCGTTGTGTTGTTGATTGTGGCCTAGGACATGTACTACAGCTAAACGACGACCAAAAGCAGCTCTTCTAGGTTTATCGTAAAGTTGCAGCAAGAAATGACACACGGGAATCTTTCAACTGCAAAAGTTGATGGAAGTGAGAGTATATATATATATATATATATATATATATATATATATATATATATATATATATATATATATATATATATATATATATATATATATATATTGGTGAGCATATTAGTTATAATATTTTTAAATAATCGGCTATAAGATTGAAGATGAATTCGCAAAAATGAAAGGAAAAAGAACACGAAACAACGATTGTTTTTATGAATGTTGGTTTTTGCCCCTTCCTCTTCACTCTCCACTTTCATTCGCTATCTTTGCAATGCCATCGGAGCTAAGAAAAAAAAACCAACAAAGCGATTTTATGGAGGAGAAAGTATTTAGCCCTATTGCTGTAATGCTGTTATAAGATTCATAAATGTTGGTGCAAAGTGAGCGAAAACCTAATAGAGTGCAGTGAGGTGAGGAGGGGAAAGGGATTTACGGATGGGAGGGGAGTAGACGAGAAAAATAAAGGATTTTATAAGAGTCATTCAATTATATCTTTCTAGATGCTGGACAATCTCAATGAAATACGCAGAATGACAGCCATATGATTGTGTGAAAAATAAGCATTTCTTCACGCAATTTTTTCCTAAAAATTTACTCAATTAAGCTAAATGAAAAACGTACGAGTTGTAACTTTTCAAAAGTCGTCAAATATTCCAAAACTATTTTAAAAAATTCGTTGAATAGAAATACAATAATTTTTCCCTTTTAGATCGTTGAAAATTGGCTTCGTTTTGTTTTTTTTCTCTCTGCAAGAAATTCAACGAAAGTCGATTCGATAGCATCATATAATACACGATGGGATTCGCGATTCGCAATGAGTTATGCTTACATGGGAAATGCTATCGAGAACGCTTAAAAATGCGTCGAAACTATGTTCTAAAATAAATGCTAATTTTTCAAACATTTTTCTTCGTATGACGCCCTTCAACAACTTCTAATCGAATCGGCTATCCCCATGCGCGAAACCAATGCGGAAAATTTGACGCAAAAAAAAAATTGGAACGCGAAAAAAAAAACGATTGATTTCGATTGATATTTCATTTATTTCTTTTCATGTTACGAAATGATACAATTTATTTCCGCTTTCAAATCGTTTTTAGATAATTTACGCAATTTTATTATATTTACTCATTGTGTATGATAGCAAATATATATTTATGCAGTGTTTTATGGCGCATCATAGTGTCTGTGTGTATATATGTGTTGCGTACATCTGACTCTCCGATAATTCCAACTTATGTCTACAAGAAGTTCACAAAGTTCGAGCTGCTAGATATGTCAAAATAATATACTTCATAGTGAGATATCCTATATTAATCCATATATTTCAGTAGATCCATATATTTCAATAAGAGTTTTAGTCAATGACCGAAATGCCCAGAAGATTTGATTATTTTCAGCCGATTGGATGTTCATTTCACATTTTTAAAAAAATTTTTGTTCCACAAAAATTTTCGCAAGAGAGATTAGATAATCTAAATAAGCTTAAATTAGTGTCCTCAATAATATTACTTTATAAATGATAAGAAATTGAATTTACTTCAATAATAATAAAATAATCGATAGCATTTAGACAAATATTGCAAATAAATATTATTGCCAATAGAAAAGAAATTATTAAGTAATATAAACACTACAGAAAGCAACAGATCGATACGTCATTTCGATCGATGCATGATCGGGAATCAACAAAACGAGAAAACTTTTGTTAATAACGGTTCTCTATATATATATATATATATATATATATATATATATATATATATATATATATATATATATATATATATATATATATATATATATATATATATATATATATATATATATATATATATATATATATATATATATATATATATATATATATATATATATATATATATATATATATATATATATATATATATATATATATATATATATATATATATATATATATATATATATATATAAAATTTGGAGCAATAAAAGACGACTGATGAAATTTCAGCTCATCTCTAGTTAAACGTTCAAAGACCATATATTTCGAGTGCAAAGACTGAGGATTGACAAGAACTTTTGTAAACTGCTAGATGATAGTGGAAGAAGTTGAATTTACATAATTCATTCGAGTATTGCGGCATTAACAGAAATACCATCGAGAAAAATTTCAGTAAAATTTGCATATGCTCGTGCTTATAATGCAGCAATTTTAATGAATTACAATAGAGGATCTAAAAATATAATCCACAAGCGAAATTAAACCTTTCAATTAAAAATTTCAATCTTGTTCTCTTTTTTTTTTGAAATCTTTTCATTTGTTTATGAATCTATTAAATGAGCCACTAATCTTTGCAGAAATCGAATACATGCATTATTTAGAGATGAAGAAATATCAAAACGTATATAATTAGTACAAGTATGAATGAAGAGAAAGTGTAAAAATGGCCTAAAACTAAAGATATGAAAAATATATACGCATTACATATACGATTTTCGACATATTTTTATATTTTTTGATCAAAGAGAAAAAAAAACCATAAAAACTTTCTATGGACCAATTCTTGACGCACTAAGATATTGCTCTTAAATTTTTTAGATTTAAGAAAAATGTACAAAGGAGCCTTTGAAATGAAAAGGCATTAGTAATTAAACATGACTTTATTAATTTCTTTAAAATATATTGCAATCGTATGAGCAAGCTTATCGCACAAAAAAAATTCTAATTCCTTTGGTAATCATTGTGCATCTCTCAGGTTTAAAAAAAAAAGAAGGCTTATTTGCACTGCAATCAGTGAATTCAATGAAGTTATCGTAAGCGCAAAGGTTTATCTTGCAACAACACCCACACCTGTTAGACATTTATTAATGAAGAAAGAATGATGCCAAAATAAATCATCTAAAATTGAAATGTTATGCATGAAATCGTTAGCATTTCACTAACTCGAATCTCATTGAGAAAATGATGACCGACCGTGCGAGAAAATAATTACACTCTAATGATGAAAAATATTTTAATGCACTTCATCTTATTAGGTTGTTTTTTTTTTTGCGACCTGAGAGATAAACGAAAGGTGAAGGTAAAAGCAGTAAGGCTCAATATACCGAATAAATATCCCTAATAAATTAAACAATCAAAACAATCATTACCTATACGAAATATTACTATATTATCGTTTATAGAGTAAATTTTAGGAATATTGAATGCTTTTAAGCAATTGTATTGTTGTAATCGGCAAATTTTGCGATGTGCCTTTTTTTTATAAATTGAATACTTTTAATTTCGGAGTCGTTTATGATTTTTTTTTAAATAATTGGAGACTTAATTTAGTTTTTTTCTTTATTTGAAAAAAAAAAATAATTTTTCCATTTTATTCTCAGAAAATAATCAATTTTTTTTTATTGTTATGGAAAAAAATACAATCGAAATCGCAACGCATTGAATCATTAGAATAATTTTCATACATTTCATCAATATTAAACGAATGCGAAAATTAGATTTTCGATCATTTAATAAATAGTTTAGTTGTTTAATGAATGCGATTAAATCCTAACGGTAATTAATTAGGTTGTTAGCAAGTAAATGAAATTTTCAGAGAAGTGATGAAAGAACTGAGTGAATCATTTCTATCTTTCATTACATAATAAAATGCTTATATAAACGCATAGTTGGGTGTGCTTTATATCAATCTGAACTGCTGATCACATTCCGAAGCGGATGAATTGTAAATGAATACCCATTATCCTTGCTGATATATAGCCCCTCCTCCCCCTCCCCCTATCTCTTCACTCCTTCCGAACTATAAATATTAACAAATTGTACAACGTCATAAATGCTCCTATATCCATTCACACTCGTCCTTATATTCAGTAGTTTTATTGCGTTTTTATAAGTTCGCATTTGCGAAATTTATTCTAGCATTACCATATCTGCGCTCTCATATGTCGGTGTCTGTACGTCTGTCTTCGTTTTCAATCCATAAGCCGCTAAAGTCGGCGTTATATACGTTCTTGGGGCATAATATCAACCGTGATTCCCCGATACAACTTATTAACGTTGATCGATGAAGTTGGAAAATGGCTTTTTTTTTGCTTCCCGATGATTGGTTCATCATAGAAAAACAAATCCTTTGCAAAATGCAATCGGATCTGCTAAAAGGTCATACAGGTGATCGAGTTAGCTAAAATATAGAGGCATTATTCAGCGTCTCAATTCATTGTTCAGTAATATATAAAACTAATTGATCATATGAATGGAATCTAAAAACGCATTTCATTCCCATCTCCTCTGGTATGTTAACGTAGAGTAAACTATACAGTAGGCTAATAGACATTACCCCACCTCCCCTTATATCAATAAAAAGTTGCAGAAAAACCACAATAGCGTAAAAGTTCTTACATCCTCATATGCTAATATTCATTTTTCTATTAGTGAGGAATTCATCAATTATTAAAAGTAACTAAGTGGACGGCGGTCATTCTAGTTTATCAGCTGAAAACGTGATTAGTTCAGCGATTAACACATGAGATATTATTAAATTAGTAAATATAATTGCTAACGCAGTAGAAAACAATTTGATCGGATAACTTCAATATGCAAATTAGCATAAAAATGGAGATATGCAAATTATGCTATGAATTGCTTCTAGATTTTAAAAAGATAACTATCCTTTAATTACATTGCAATTAATCGAATAAACTTTTATTCATTATTTCCATTCACCTTTATTAATATTTACAAAGAGATAAAAGAGAGTTGCAACCAATCTTCTACGTATGACTAAAAATAAACAGCGGGAAGCAAGTGCGATGGTCAGTTTTCAAAGAGCGATCACAGTTGGATTTGTGTCGGAGATTTTCCAACTCCATCGGAGTGAAGTATCACCCTCTCCTTGCTCTCTCTCTCTTTCCCCCCCTCCCCCCCCCCCCTCCCTTCCCTCCAAACCAAAAGAAACCTGCTTAAAACATTTTTCATGCAGCCTAATTCTGAGGAATGCATTTAGGTAATACTTCATTTCAACCGATACCACCTACTCCCCCCCCCCCCCTCCATCTCGTTAGATAATATTGACTTTTAAACTCATTGGTCTGCATTGGCGTGACCAAGAAATATGAGCAGGACAAGGGAGAGAAAAGAAATTAAACGAGCAACTAGGCTAGCTAAGCCAAACAGTAGGCAGAAGAGCTTCGACGAAGGCCGATGACTCATCAAAGGCCGTCCACAATGAAAAAATGTCATGCAAGATGACGGCATCGGCAATGGATGTATATGCCCCTAAAGGCGGGGAGAGAGAGCATGCATGAGGCTAAGCATGAATAGGCGGGACTCTAGTTTAGTGGGCATTGGGCTATGACTACGACTCTAGTCCGATGGCGGCTGGCCCGATGCTCGTGTTTGCTGCTTGATCGATGGCCTTATATAACGCGCGGATCGATGTAGAGTGTCGTGTGTGTCCCTTCTGGTGCTGCCTCGGTTTTAGTCGTCAACGTTACTCTCAAACAATTGCTCTTGTTGTCTTTTCCAGAAGATTTGCGGCTATTTGAGAGTGATATTTTGTCAGTATTCAACATGTCTGGTTCCCCATTTAATTATCGTTTTGCATTTAATCCCCTTTGCGGAGCAATAGCACTAGCTTGATGCCACACATACACATACATACACATACACATACACACACACACACACACACACACAAATACACACGCACATACACACATACACACACACATTTCTTGACACAATTGAAAACAATCGCTGTTGTCTCACTCGCATTCCGCATCTTTTGTGACTCTCAAATTACAATTTGTAAACATACATAGACAGACACAGACATACAGACAAAAGCAGATACACACAATTATATGCAAATGCAGACATATGTACACATACACAAAACTCAATAATGTTTCGAAAGGATAGCATTAAGCCAATTTTGCGAAAAGCATTTCATGGACAGAGTGCACCAATACCAACCTTTGGGACAGAAGCACTAAATTGGATCGACGCTAAATGGGAAAATGCGAACGCAATAAAACACTCGCTAAGAGATGAGAGGATTCCTCGTCAGCATTCGTCAGCAAATCTATTGCAATCTATCCACTCTTTCCATTCTTTGAAAATGCTACAAAACGAGAAACAATTAAGTATTTTTATTATTTTATGATAGGTTAGAAATTCACTGCATTTGAGATAGTCTTTTAAAATATTTTGCCAATATTTATGATAGTTAAGACAACTGTGACCGATCTACGTTCACGTTCACGACCAACCTGCAGGAAGTAGAGGCCGACCTAAAGACCACAGGTGCCAACTGCATCAGCGAGGCGTTGAGTCAAGGCACGTGGAAGCGAAATGAGAGAGATTTATTCGTAATGAATTCTCTATTGATTGAAATAAATAAAATACCTGTGGGATATATATGGTCTAGCGATACTATACAAAGGTAGATTCAAATGATGAGGCTTTTTTAATGTATAATTAAATATTATTCATAAATTGCAACAAGCGGTAGAAATGAAAACAATAACAACAATACACTTTACACTATTAGCATATAATCTGAGCTCGTTAGCTCATTTTTTACGCTGAACGCCGTTACGATCTGCTAGCGACGTATTTTAGACATCAATATTGGTATGCTTTCTATCAATTAAGGCATTATGAAATTAAATTTATGCAAAACTTTAATAAATTTAAACTTATCTATGAGAACCTCTTTTTATTCACCTTGATGAACATAATGAGGATGGCAGTTAATATTTATGCTACAAACATATTTATATGGGCAAAAATGTATGAAAAAATAAAGATTTATTAAGCAAAAGTAATAATTTATCGATGCAGTACGTCTAAATATATATTGATCTTTAACAGGTCTTTCGTATATGGGATCAACGAATCCATTCGTTAACGGAGTCCTGGGATCCTGAATCTGCGGACATCGAATTTTTCATGAAGTGCTAGGAATCCATAAGAAATGGCCGATGAATCCATAAGAAATGGCGGAAGGCCAAGTGAATGGTCAGTCGATTGGCATCCTGAGAGTGTGTAAATTTATTCGCTGGATAAATCATTCAGTTAGAAATCATCCGAAAAATTCCTATTAAATATGCAAATCTAATCGTTCAAAGCAGTTGAGAAAACTTGGTCGATTAAATCCTAATTCAATATGCAAATTAAATAGTGGATCGATATATGCATATATGGACGAATATCGATCGATGCCAATAATTACTGATGAGATTAAAAGAAATAAATGAAATAGTTCATTGTTAGCATAATTTTGAATAAAATAAATTTCATAATAAAATTGCATTTTTTAATGAAAAAAAAAGGTTTTTTTTATTGCTTTCTGTGAATAATCTCAAATTTCATTGCACATAAAAATTCCAATTTTTTTATAATTCATTATGCAAAATTTTCAATCCAATTACCTATTCATATTTATTATCACTTTTTAATGCAAAAAAAAAAAATTGTATTTTTGTTTTTGAATGCTCTAAGAACTAATAAAATATATCATAAAGTCAATAAGGAATTCGTTTCGTTTCGTAAATGGTCAAAGGTGATTCAAAGATACATAAATGCATCGTTCACCGAAGTTTTCTTCATAGACATACAAGTGCAGCATCATTTATACCGATGAGGGCTTCGTTATGCTTAACGACACATGACTGCACTTAGCAGCAATGAGGTTGGACGCGCAATGATTTTCTTACTTCAAACAAACAAACTCGAAAAGAATGCCATTGGCGATTGAATACTCCACAACAATTTCAATAGATCTTCTGTTAACACCCACGGCTCCGTTTTGAATGCATTTCTTATTCAAAAGGTGAACGTCGTAGAAAATAGAACTTATGCTTTGCAAAAATAAATGCTTTCAATAGTTGAACTCCTTCCGGAAATGTTGTACACATGAGGCAATAGATCCTCGTTGTTGTTTTTATTCATTGTAAGTAGAGTTAACTCCCCGTACAAGTAAGAAACTATATCCCCCCTCTCGAATAGATATTTCAATTCCGTAAAAAATTCTCCAAAATATATTAACAATTTTTGACTAATGCATTATTTTCGAAGAATTTTTGTTTGTTTTTTTTTTGAAAATGAGATATTAAAATGATATTGATGCAGTCGAAGATAATGAAAGACTCCTGCAACATGGGTCTCAATAAATATTATCATATATAGATGTTAATTTTGAATAATTATGCAAATTCGACTTGAACAACGCCAAAGCTAACCAATTCGGCTGGTAAATAATACAAATTTGGCAGCATTAGTTATGGATTTTTATATAGATAGGTCATCAATACGTAAGAAATATGGAACCTGCAGAGTTCCATATAAATAAAAAACACTTGAGAAAATCGTGACCAATTTGCATATGAAAAAAAATGCAGCTAAAATATTCAAAATTGACCATCGATGAATTACGGTGCATGATAGAGCTCCAATTTGTCATTAATATGTGAGAACGGAGATAATGATGACTATTAAACTTTGGCGTGTTTTGTGGTAGCGCTATAAAGTTTGGAGAAGAGGACAATGTGGCGTCTAACTCTAGAACAACGGAGTCGGATGAATTGTCCCATAAAGAATTAAATAATGGGCGTGGTCGAGCATCTTCCAAGACATGGACGGAAAGAGGAAGGCATCGACAAGTGTGCACGCGTTAGGTTTCAGGATGCTATCTTCGTAGCACGCAACCAAGATGCGTGTTCCCTCGCATACAGTCAAAATGTCATACAGCACGTAAGCGATATGGAAATACTGGTAATGTGGTTCGTTGGAGCTTTTATCGAATCCTCAAATTATTAGGTGAATAAAGTTCGAGCCGTGAATATAAAGGAGAGCATTTGGGGCATAAAAAATTCCAGCTAAGGAGGATATAGGAGGAAATCATACCACGTCTCGATATGCCCGCCTGAACAGCCTTCAAAGCCAAGAAACGCAGCTATAGCACCTTACACGAATCAAGGTAAGTTATAAAGCGATAGGATGTGAAGGTAATATTTAAAGCTCCGATCAATGCTAAACGACACGAGTAATGCAGCAACAAATATTACCGCTTCCGAATAATTTCAAGTCCAGGTTGCAGGAACAAGATATTTGAAGGTACAACGATATCAGAAGTTGTTTCAGTTGCTACGAAATGAAAGACTAATAGACGTGCAAAGCGCAAAAGAACAAAGAAATGCTGGATTATAAGTAGGGCGTAAATATACGAAGGGATTAGCAGGACATGGATATGTCAGAGGATGAGCAAGACGTAGACATGATGAAGAATAGGGAGGACGTAGACACATCGAAGGATAGGGAGGACGTAAACATACCAAGAGATTAGCAGGACTTAAGCATAATAAATAATGTGTCTGTGGTGGCATAAAGAGTGGTATCCTTTTGGCGAAACAAAGTATCCTTGGCTTTGGTGAGAGATGGCCGATCATGTAACATGCAAGCTCACACCAGGTATGCTACTATCGAATTGTAGTTCGACGTAGATTCGGCACTTCTCAGAATCAGCTATTCCGCATAGTTGAATTAGTCGACGATGACATTGATTAATCAGCCACTATGCTATCCTCTATTATTCAAGTAAACATTTATTTACCTCGTCTAGTTTTGCTTAATGCGCGATCGGTTTTAAGTGGGCTCCGAGCGAACTCTTTGGACTTGTCCTACCGAGTCATTCCGACCAATGGTCTCATCGGAACACGGGCGGTGGAGCAAGTCGCATGGAACAACGATGAATCGACTCGTCAGTATCCGATGAGCAGGAGACGAGCCTAAACTCTCACCTTCACACTACCTCACAACTTCAGCTAAACGGAAGTGATAGTGATATGAAGAGACATTTATTCGTAATGAATGCTTTGTCGATTCAAGCAAATTTATTTACCTGCGTCAATTTTTACCTGTTTGATACGTTCACCAACACGAATATATATATATATATATATATATATATATATATATATATATATATATATATATATATATATATATATATATATATATATATATATATATATATATATATATATATATATATATATATATATATATATATATATATATATATATATATATATATAAATCTGCTTATCAATGTCAGTGTCGACTTCTGTGGAGAAAAGCAATTAGTGCGTCAAATTTTGATGAAATATCATAACGTACAAAACAAGGTTGGAGAACTTCACTAGAACTTATTTGAATAATATTGACAGTTGGCAGTTATTAATGGAAATATTAGTGAAGTAGTTTTCTCAACGAATTGTAAACATATGCTTCTAATGATATAATTGAACGATTCAGTGTAAAATCTGCCACCAAATATATTTACCAGATGGATCAATAGTCTCATATATCAATACGACAATAATATGCGAGTAAAATTATGTGTCATATGGAAGCGATACCCTAGGGGATTAAATCGTTGATCGTCTACGTGATAACGCAACTAGCTAAAGGCTATAAGATCGCTTTCTGCTGTTTCAGTTGAGAGATCTGAATTTATGCAATCAAAGCGATAGCAAGAATTTTATTTACGGAACTTTTTTTTTTGTGGATGCATCAAATAAAGTTTGTCATATTTGTGCGCCTTAAATTGTTTTCTAAAATAAAAGTGACATTTGGAAAAGACAGGTAAATAGTGTACCTGAGAGGAGTTGGTGAGTTCAGAACGTCGCCACATTAAAGTCTCATCACAATTTTCTGTATTAATTTAGATTTCCGCCAAATATTTATGCAAATGAGAGGTTTTCTTATCATAAATAATCGATGAAAATGGTTATCCATCGAGATTATTTAAAAAAATATTTCAATGAAAATATATTTTCAACGATAGATAAAAGCAATTATAATAAGAGTAGTTCAATGATTTTATTCGAAGTATCTATTGATTTAACGTTTTCTTTTATTCTATCATGGATATTCTGAGAAATTCAAATGAGTGCTATCACAACAGAGCGTTTAAGATAATATGGATTAGCTGATATGCTTTCATATGCAAATTTATTTACATAATGATGTGTTGTTCATTGTTTATCGTCGTCAATCGAATGCAATAAATAAGCGAGAAACAATAATGCAAAAATATTGCAGTGCAATACAAAATTATGCAAAACCTCTTCGACGTCATTTACATAATACTATTTATGCAAATTGGATACTTTTTACGCATAAACAGAGAATTTTTCGAAATATTTGAAGTGAGCCGAATGATCATTTAATTAACTTGCCAGATAATTTTAATTTATTTATTACAACAATAATAATAAACTAGGAGCACCATCAACGCAACAAATTGCCCAAATGGAGCTTTCGAGGTTGTTTTCATATTCATATTGATCTGATTCATCTGATGATGCGCCTATTCGCCAAGTGTCGGCGCGGATTTGTCGAGTTCCATTCGCATTTCAACGTCACTTAGATTTGCGCCAGTGAGGTTCGGTTTGCTGGCTCTCGTTCCCCCTATAACCGCAACTTATCTTTCCACACTTAGCCGAGATGGTCATCTTCATAGATTGATCGATAATTACTGATGGTGTCACTCTCATTATTTATTGGAAATTTCTACTTTTTTCATATGTAACAGTCTCATCAATAACAGTACTGGGAGAACTTCTTCAGTTTAGTGGCTAAGCGAAACGATGCCGCCTTATTTCTTCTGGATTTTTAATGATGGCTTATTAAATATTCACTGCAATCGGTCTACGTTCTTTAATTATAGCAGTACTAGAGCTTGTGTTTTCGGGATTTCAACTGGGTGAACGTACTGGTTCTATGGATTTTATTAACGACATTTGATCTCAGATGGCGAATTTCTGAGGAACGAACTGATGAATTGACAATCATCAGTCCACGTGGAGTAGACATTTTAACATTGTCTGTGGATTCGACTTCCCTTGTGGGAATTCGCTGAAATCTTTTAAAACATTGGGATGACAGAAAGATTTTATTCTGCTTACGTATGCGGTTCAGGGAGTGCTTTCAGTTATCGTTGCAGTCTTTCGAGGAGATTTTTGTAATGTGAGGCAGTCTAATGCTGATGTGAATTTCATTTAAAATTTCACATTTCAACGCAAATGAAATTGAGCCCGTTTATAGGCATTTGTACTGCAAATCCAATCTCATGCGCTATTAGGCTCACTCACCTGAGGGAATAGGTTTCCACGTCTAAGCCGTTGAGCAATTCTAGTGTTGTTTGTCATTTCACTAATAAATCCACTCCACATTTTATACGTAATTATCAGTGAATGCATTGAAGACTTTCAGGGCAACAAGGACACAGGTTAATAACGAAGGTTTAGGGGGAGAAGGTCATCGACAGTAATATTGGTCGAGAAGAAAAGTTAGTTATTACTGTATTGTTTTTTCTACTGTAATGGGCGATCGGGTTCCTCCTACCGCTTTATGAGGGGGATACGTGTGGAAGTGACAGTATTTCATCGATGACTCATTAAGCTTCGTTGGCCACTCGCCACTCTCGAATTCGTTCGTTATCGGTTGCGGTGGTTTTTTCTCGTGCAAAGGAAAGGACATAACGAGCTCAGGTTTGTTGCGCGGATAGAAAATGATGTGACTCAATCCCACGATGGTGACGTCGGATTACTCTGCCACATTAAGCGTTGTTGGTTTCTAAAGTTTTTGGTCCTTTCTATGGAAACAGAGAGAACGTGAGATGAAAAGTTTTCCAACTACTGGCAGTTCTCGCCTACTCCGTGGTTGAGCGGCAGCCTCCTCAGTGACACCTTGTGGGAGTCGATGGTCGCAGAAGTTTAAATTTACACAGTGGGAAGTGAACACGCTCGTTTGAGCTTCAACTGGAATTTCGAATTATTTACGCGGCATAAAGCGGGGGCGCGGCGGCGCATCGGTGGCAGTCCCGGATGTTGAGGTTGCTGGCGTCCTGGCGCGCAATAACCGCGACGGAAAACGAGCATTTGCAGCAAGCCAAGACGTCCTCATGATCGAGGAGGGCATGCGTTGCAAAACGGGAGAGTCCAAGCAGTAGAACCGGGCAAACAAAAACTGGTATCCTGTGCCTCGGTGATGGTTAAAGACTGCCAACTTATGATTCACCTGATACACTTCTTCATTTATCGGCAACGTTTATCAGGCTGACTTGAGCTCGATCCCTCCTGAACATCACATGTTCTGAAATTGACGAGTCTTCTTGGGGCGACAGATAATTTCTATTCATGTACTGATCGGTCCGACGCTTTCAAATCGTTTCCACTGTTGCAGCAGTCGGCTGTATGCGTACGTAAATTGCAGTAGTTTGGCAACTTGCAGCAGTCGGCTATTTTCATTCAGGTCGCATGAAAACAAACCGGTGCACCCTCCCCTCCCCCCACCCCCAGATCGCCAAATTGTCCAAGTAAGAAGCCACCTTCACAACTAAAGAACAACAAGTAGTTCAAGAACATACAGGAGGAAAATCACACAGTGCTGAACAATCATCCACAACAAGCCAGATCATATCGTCGCCATTCGAGCATGCTTCCCATTCCGCATACTTCTCTGACGCTTTCAATCGAGGAAGCGAGCAACGTCACCCTATGTTCACTCAGCGCTAATGATATTGTCGTTTGGGGTTTCCCAAAGAAAATCACGTCTTAGAATCAAGCAGCTTTTTTATTGTCAACAGTTTGGTCAGTGTGAGACCATAAGCAGCAACAATAAAGTAAAAGAAGCTTTTTTTATCAAATATGAGCTTAGTATCTTCGAAAACCTAATGATTTTCCCGATTCTCTCCAAGCTAGGTCTGTTATTTTCCGGAGTTCTTTCTGTTTCGATGTGGTACAAGATGCAACTCGTGTATGGCCGAGTAATTTCCGCTATCAAACAACAACAGCCCCACAGGATGTTTTAAGTTCCAAAAAAACCACAAATGACTGCACAAATTTCAAAGCGTTCATTCTGCTACTGCATCCATAGCATCTTAACTCCGCAACAGTTGGACGGAACGTAATGAAGTAGGTTCTGCATGAGGGAAATTCAAATGAGGAGAGAATCAGGAAGTTAAATATAGGTGTAAGTCAATCATTTTTGAGGCTGAGAAACGAACCAAGCACCATTGAATACAATAAACAACGTCATCGAAATGAAATCTGTCAACAAACGAGATATTAATACAAAAAGGCATCAACGTAACTTCTCATCATAAGGTTGGAAATATGTGCGCAGAAGACCACCGAGAATGTTGGCAATGCAAGGATTGTGCTTCCTGCAAATCCACCAAGTCAAGCAATCGATAACAATCGATAGATACTTTTCTTGTAAAGCCGAAGCGAACACGCATCTAGGAACTGGCTCCCAGCTCACACACCTAGACGATGGAAAATTTGCATATACGGATTCGAGATTACTTTCTAGGTTCCTCTAACGAACGAAACAGTTGACTTAGTGGAATAAAATTGAGCATGAAATGATCACTCGAATGTGTAGAGTGTATTAAATGTGATAACCGGAAAACACCTAAACCATCCTCGAAAATGATTCCAAAAGAAAAATCCATCTCCGACTATGAGGTTATGATTTGTATCACTCCTCAACGTTTTGATGCGATAGCAATAAACTTCTTGATGTAGAATTCAAAGCGAATGGATTACTCTCGTAAAAAATCAATGAAAATCATATGCAATATATTCCTTTCTCAAAAGCCGTTAGGAAATTTTCTTGCAAAATTTGGGTAAAAAAGTACCAAATCGAAAATGCCATCCACCTCACCGATGGTTCTCTTCGTTTCGAAAAATATCATAGGCAAAATTTATTAATAAAGCCTCATTAGAAAATGAGAAGTATTCCTTTCCCCGAAAAAAAAGAACCTCATTTTGGATGGCATACACCGCGAAAAAAAACCTCTTCCTAGCGAGAATTCCTTTCTACTGCAGGAAATCTATTGAAGAATATTTCTTCCGGAATGAGGTGTGAATTTGAAACGAAACAATTTTTGATGAAAGTATATTCTGCCAACTTTTCATCAAGAATTTCCTGAAGTTGTAAAATGTCCAGCCGGAATCAGAAAGAAAAACAACAAAAAAAATGGCATAACAAGAAACCCGCAATCATGATCAATAAAATGCAACGTTCATTCTAAACAAAATCACATTGCAATCGATTGTAAAAATCATTGCTAATTTATAGCAATACGGAAGAAAGTATGAATGCGAAGTTTTATTTCGACTTTTCCTGGCCTTCCGGCTTCAATTTCCGGTTTTAATAGACAATCACATAGTTTAAAAAACCGGAATTTCAAAAAAAAAAACCGGAAACTCGTCCTGAAATTCAAATAGCAAATAGCGCTATATTTGTCGCACACAATAGAATAGGCCATAAACAATCAAATACAACAAAGAATTATTCACATATTCTTCTATGAGAAGAAATACACAGACTTTCGTACGTCCTCAATGTCGAGTAGACCTGTCTTCATAGATGGCTTGAAGACACTTTCGAAATGCGCCAATTCCATTGCGTCCATCGCTTTTCGCCTTCGAGGTGGTAAATATTTTTCAATGAAAAACTAAAATTTAGGTAATCCAAATTAATAATGCCATAAATAATAATGGCAAGATTATTGGCTCATTAGCAAAAAAAAAATCATTCCCTCAGTGATACAGTCCCCCTCATAAGACACTAGTGTTACCTCGACATATTTTTTTAAAAAAAGGGGCATTTCTTATAATTCCTTAGGGAAGTCAACTTCTTAGTCTCACTTCCTATCCATGAATTTTTTTTGGACAAATATATTAAAGCTGAAATCAAATGGTGGAATGCCGATTCTAAAGGAACTACTCCACAAAATTTAATTAAACACAAAACAAACAATTCTCAGGTGCAAATAATATGAATTAAACAGTATCTGATTGCGGTAAAAGTTTAAATTCAGTCATGCTAAAGGGGGAAAGCGATATTCTCGAATAAACTACAGCTACTAAAACAATCACAGCCTACAGTATACCTATTATAATACTAGTAGCAAGACTATGACAGTTAATTATTTACACATTTGCATATATGCTATTTCTTTCCTGAAAACGGATTTCAAATAACACACACTGCGGTAAAGGAAATCGACTATGCTGTAGACCTCCTTACAAGTTCCGCTTCACTTCAACCTCACCACAGGTGCAGCCAGATGACTGCGACAATAATGCTTCTGACCAATACGAAGCATTACATCCTCTTCTGGATGATTGCTCATAACTTGAGCATTCAGGCTCAAATACCGGCTTGTTAAGCATATCCCACGTGTGGAAATTGCCGTACTGATTTCAATACTTAGCCGATGTCGAAATAAACTTGAATTTAAGCAGGTACAACCTTGCCGCATTGTTGCACAAGTGGCTGTTTATGAAGAAGAATGAACTGATCACGACATAGCACATTCATACGATCCACATGACATGCATGAGTCCAATAGCAATCGTGGACGGCAGCGAATGTTATACCAAGTCGACGGCAATGCAATGTGGTAAGCATCATATGTGTTGAATCTAAGGAATGCACGAAATTCGGTGGGAATGCATTCACCTGCAAATGTCACAAAAGGTCATAATTTTACGTTGACACAACTTCACTTTCACTCCATTCTTACCGCCAAATACGATTTCCACCAGGATAGCTGATAAGAAGAAACGACACATTCCCACAACTACATAATACAGCCACATTCCTACAGCTTCGATACTTCCGGGACATCCGATAATATACCGACCCATTCTTTTCGAAGACGAAGGGGTTTTTTCCTTTCACTGTAATGTTCTGAGACCACGTACCCGACGTATCGCATTCAACTGATATCAAGCTAAAAATCCAGTAAAAGGACACCACCAGAATCACTTTCATCGTAAACATTCACGCATGGCGACGACGGAAATGATAGTGATAGAGCATCCAGAAAAGCTGCATACTCTCAGCTAGTTAACTAACTAAACTTCAAGCCAGCAGCAACGACGACTTGCTCGAATCTTAAACAGCCCACTAGTCCTTCCGATCTTTCAACGATTCATTTGAATAAATAGCGTGCTAATTAAATCAAACGAGAATACACGAGCCTAAACATCATAATAGTTGTATTCCACATCAACAATCACACCAAGCTGCTTACATACTTCCAATATGTTTTTTAGAATGGACAAACCTGTTTCATCATCACCGGAAGAAGACACAACTTGTTGTGTTTCTTCTTCAATTTCAAATACGGCTGCATAACCGGTAAACCTAAAGGTGTTTCCCACTCCACCGGATGCATCAAATGCACTATGGCTTTCGCACACTGACGGAACCAATCCTTTAATTGCCTGAAATCTGCTGTCTGGTCATCGCAGAACCTAGAAGTAATCAAGACATATAAAACTTTCAACTATCCTTTCTTCCTTTTTCCTCCTCAATCTCGCTTCCATCATCGTTCCGTAAATATAAAGAATTTCAAATGCTTTCACGATGGTGACTATATGTTCGGATCAAAAGCTCTTATTTGGAAATCCCCTATGAAATTTCAAGAAAATAGTCGCAAAAATGCTCTAAAAATTTAACAAAAAAAGGGCTTCAAATATTGAAAACTTATTCAAAAATTGATCAACTCATGGCGAATCGTTTCATAACCTAACAAGTAACAGATCACATGGCTCTATTTTCTGTTTATTAGTCGTATACACTCTTCTCCATCTGTTTACTTTATTACTACAATATTACCGAAAATCATGCACAACAATTTTCAAATAACCGTCCTCAGTTTTTGATCCAATTTGCATGAGGCTGATCGATTGATTTCTTCAAACTATTAAACAAGGACAACCGAGTAAGATCCATGTGAAACAAACAAAACCTCCACCTTAAACAGTGATATATGACGTACGGCAGACAGTGATTCAATTTTCTCATCATAAAGTTGATTGACTACATAATGTAAAGCACTAATCCATTCATGATCGAAGAAAGAGAAATTATCGTTGTAAAATCAAACTCACATTGAACTGGTGAATGCATCATGCAGACTTGCGAATGTTTTCTGAGCCAAATATGAAGCAAATTTTCCAAGCTGAAAGATCGACCTTAAACGGTTGGTGATCCATGAATGCATTTCTTAACTAAACAATATTTCAATACCTATCTACAATCGACAGGAAAAATAACATCCGACTCATACGAAGAACTCATATATCTCAATAAAAAGGTGATTATTTCCAAGTGAAAGAACCAATAAGCTTTAAAAGAAGCATCCCCCCTCCCTTAACGTCTCACTCGAAGTATCACTCCTAGAATTTTTCTAAGCGATTTTACACATAGTAAATTGCACAACAAGTTTTCGCCAATAAAATTACATGAACAAATTTCTTCCAAACTAAAAAGTGATAAGATTTTCTAAACGAAACATCCTCTTAAATGATGCTCAAACACAATGAATAAACTACTAAAAACGAAAAGAATTTCAACAAAAATAAAAAATAAGTCCACATCGAATAACCTGATCGCTTTCGATTTCAAGCGCCTTTAATTGTCGCTTTATTTGTTGAGTTGCACCATACATCGTTACACCATACACTGTCGTCATAACTGTTTGCTTAATTACCTGCAATCGACAAAAAAAAACAACATATTGCTCACGAATTTTTCAAAACTTTTTAAAATACAGGTATCACTTTGTAAGTATCAATTATTTCACAAAATGAAAATCCAATCTTTTAATACACAATAATCGATCTTCAAATTTTACAAGAGAAACACGCAAGCATTTCACATCAAACAAGAAACAACATCACTAAGCACAGATCTTTGCTCAGACAAAACGACCGGAAGTTGAAGCATTCCGCATTGATCTAATTTATCATATCGACGCAGCTATTTGAAGGAAGCGAGTTACCTCCTCGAACTTTTATTATGTGAACAGCTAAGTTTTGCATTTGATTTCCTTAAAATAATTTCAGATGCACTTCACGACCTTATAGGAATAACTTACTTCCCCTCTTCCCTTTGGCTCTCCCCACCCCTCCCACCTCTTGCTACTGAGTTGCACCACATCTTTTCTCCTCACAAATTAAGGAAGTGATGGACTTTCGCCTTACCTGTAACTTATTATAAATCTGCAAAATCACAGCATCGTACATTCAGACAATAAGCTCTCACCTTCCGAGGTACAGGACTGGGAAGAGCTGCCCTCAGTGCAATAGCCAACTCCTTCACGTCAGGATCGCCGCTTTTCTCGTCCTCCAATCGTTTGTCCTCTACCCTGGATGAGCACAAAGTCGTATACTTTATAAACGAAAGTTATTCTCTGGTTCATACTTCCCCCTCCCCCAACAAAGGATGTACATCACTCCAATAGCTCAGGTGGGAAATCGCTGCTCGGAATAACACAGCAGAAGCTATCAAAGTTGCAGCATACAATTCTTAGCGCTACTATCGGTGCACAGAAGCTTTGCAGATAATTTATCGGTAATCAAATGAAACAGCAACCTTTTAGCAACGCTCGAATAGACATCGGCAGGTAGTTTACTCGGAAGAAGATTCACCTCACTACCACCTTGACGATCACGACCGAGTGCAGCATAATGCTGTAGTCCATTACAAGAACCATCCTGGTGTATCGGCAAGTGGCTAACGAACGTCGACGGATCGCCTAAATTAATCTGATATGATCAAACGGAAACCATTAAAATAACAACGCTTATCAATTCCACACATCGTTTGATTATCTTGTAAACCTCGAAGAGCTTATCCTCTCTGCTAGCAACCAATCAACGGTTGCAATCACACAATTTACAATATAAGTTCAGCTCGAGATAGAAGTAGAAAAAAATGGCACAAAAACAGAAAAGCAAAAAAAAAGAGACAAATATAAAAAATTAATTCAATAATGAAAATCCTTCCACTTTGACAGCCCTTCTATCCCAATCGTTAGCTAAGATTACAAAGAGGTTAGCACATTAACCCATTTCAGAGTCTTAACCAACTGCAATAGTTTCGGCTAGATCAGAGAGCGAGCTATTTTTCTTAGACAATAAAAAGAATTTTTTCACATCCATTAAAGTCAATTCAAATTTTTATTGATACTTCAATGAAAAAGCTAATAAAGAATGTGCGTCAACGCTTCACTCATTTTGGCCATGCCAGTCCCTATCAATGCGACCTGTGCACAAATAAGGTCATCTATCCATATCCAACAATGGACATCAGCCTTTCAGAATGTTTTTCAAGAATTCAAATAGAGTGACCCAAGAAGGCATCTGATTTTTAGTTAGCACTTAAGGAAACGATCGCAGAAGAAAAAGTTCAAGAAAGGCGATCAGAGAGAGAGAGAGGTAGAGAGAGAGGAGAGAGGGGACGAGAGAGAGAGATGAAACTTACCTGAACGAAGAGCATCTCTAATTTCGATACATGCGGCAAGTGTTTGCCATGGTTCATCTGATCTCATCCACCATTGATCACCTTCAACAACACTTCAAACAGACCTTTTAGACTTATAAGATCAGTGTCCAACTCCGAAATTGAAGCTAGCAATAAAAAAAAAAGATACAAATTATTGAAAACCACTTCTCGTAAGCTGTAAAAAAAAACCCCCTAATCTCGTAAGGAATACTACAAATAAGAAAAAAATAAATTATAGAAAAATAAATTCATATGAAATATTTTAAATTAATAAAGAAAAGAACTTCAAAGAAAAATACCGTTGAGAGGATTATTAGCAGAGTCGAGAATCTTCGGAAGTATTTTATCGAAGAATGCTAAACGATTTTCAATAGATTCTCGTTTCAGATGCCCTGTTAAATTGATACAATGTAATTTTAGCCATCTGAATCCATCGTCGCCCAATTGCTTTCCTGAAATTTCTTCATTTCTTAAAAAAAAACTTAGAAATAATTAATAAAGAAGTTTGCGGAAATAAGAAAGCGATTGCAATTTATGCATCTCATAATTGAAGAGTATTTCTATAATACTATCTCCTTGTATTTCCTCTAATAAATGGAGTATTTAAGAAAATTACAGGACAGCGCAAAAGCATCTGAAATAGAAATTAATTAGCCGACGAGAAATTTAATAATTGATTCTCAGGCAAATTTATAGGCTCTCATTTTTCACAGGCTATAAACACTATCGAAAACCAACTCACTGTTCTCCGCTTCCCCCCCCCCCCCTCCCCCCATCCCGCCCCCACCACCACCACCACACTTATCTCCTCTTCTTCGCCACAATTTAGGATATTCAAATATTACATCCCTGTTTCTGGATTCTCTAAATGGTTACTGTTAACGAGTGATCCACGTTAACAAGTGATCTGTTGTGGTCAGATGAGTCTTACTGTTGCAATGATGGCGGTGATCATCATTTGTGTAATAAGTTGTATGCTCACACTTGTTTGATCCTGATGTGATATCTCTCCCGTATCGATTATGACCTCCCGATACTTTCGAGGCCATAGCCGTAGGAATAAATAGGTTTTAGTCTTGCTTGCTAATCAGTGTATTTGTTTCGCTACTCTTCGTCGTGTGATTTTCTTACTCGTAGTAAGCGAGTTTTATCTGTCCCGGCGATACGCCTTCACACGCCAAATTCGGTCGCATTTACGTTGCCAGAATTAAGAGAAACTAGAAAACTTACCTGAGAATATGTGAAGAAAGTGAGGACAACTTTTACGCTTTGAAGGTTAATCCAGATAAGCTGCTTGCGCGATAAATTAAAAAAAAAAAAACAGCTGAATTATAAGTAATCAAAATAAAGTTTCTTTTTTCAAATCGAAGAAAATACTATTTGAGTAAAGGAATGCATTCTATCATATCATATTACTAAATAAGTATATAAAACAGTAAAGATCATAATAAAATAAACTAAAGATTTATAATATAACATACATATTCCCTAACTAAGGATGTGAGAGTAATACAGAATTAAATCAACAACAAGCAACGATATGCGAGTACACAAATAAATTAATAGTAACCTTCGGCGAATCGCAATAACGACCGGCTGATATCATCTCCCATATGACTGAGGTATGGCGATATGGGATAGACACGCCCTCGAAAGTCCATATTATGCGCAAAGAAAAGCACATCATTGCGGAAGTGCTCGGCCATAACCAATCGATACATCAGCCAATACCACAATGAATTCAGTTCGTTCCTATAAAAGTATGAGCTTCAAAGAAATCGACCTAAAGGTACATGTATTTCGCAGAATTTACAGGTAGCTCCCGTGCAACATCTTCAAATGTAATCGAAAGCAGTAAAGTAAAGAACGAACGTTTAAAGATGGCATAAGGCAATAAGCACTTTTGTTATATTATTAAAGTAATCCAAAGCCGTGGAAAAATTTAAAAAACATATGCGTAATGACTTACTTCCTCCAATCTCCAACAGGAAAAAAAGATGCCTAAAAAATAGTATCTCATCAAAAACTTGTAATATTTATATCTAATATTTATATTTTTAAGGCGAATACGATTTCACTTCAATTGCCATTTCATTTTATGAAAGTCTTTTTGATACCAAACATATCGTTAAAAAAATTAAGTTAAAAAGATGATCGATGGAAAATGGAAAATAATCGAGCAATAATATCATAAATTCTGTAAAATCTTGCATCATTACCATGCTTGTCGAAAAAAAATATATGTTATGCTATCAACGCAGAGCAGCGATATCGCCTATTTTGCAAAAACGTAACATATTCAATCGCTTAAGTATTAGAAGCAATTCGTTTCTTTTAGTAAATAAATTCATTGCATAGATGCAACGATTGAAATACAAATTATCACTGATTGCACACGCAACGATTTTTTCGACATCATGCAAAACATTGCTCTTGTTGAGTCTTTAAGAAAAATAAATCCAGTGTTGTTTTTGATAAGCATAAATTTCACCTCATGGCCATCACCTTTAATCGGTAAAAAATGTACTCCATTAAATGACTATTAAAAATTGAAATTTGCATATTCAAATTAGCAGTTCGTCTAACAGTAATGTTTAACTTCAACACAGGAGTACTAAAGATAAACTCATACTGCTTAACTAATAGAAACCCCGATAACAAGCGGTCAAACCTTTTTTTGACAGCCTCGTATTTATTTTTTGAATATTCACGCCATTTATCCGATGGAATCTCGTCAACTCGCACTTTTTCACCGAAAGTCGCCACAAAATCGGGTATTTTGATTGTGTCCGATCGAAGTGGTATAGCCAGTCGATGAAGCATATCTCCTTTTGATAGATCAGGTGTCATTTTGAATACCTAAAAAGTTCGCAACAGAGGTCGTGCTGCAATAACATACCACATAAATATACGTCCTGGCATAGAAAAGACTTGCAAAATTACAGCGTCCAAGGCTAAAACAGGAACAATGATGTCCAAAGTTATAACAACGATGAGGAAAACCTTCAATACTACAGCATCCAAGAATATTTTTCAAGACTTTCAAAAATTTTTATGCGCTTTTCTAATGGAAATAATTAAAGAAAGCAAAAAAACGCAACCTCAATAAGAATATCCAACATTGCCGAATTTATTCGCCAAGGAGTAGCTCCTAAATCATTCAACGCATCAAATACTGGACGAGCTTGACTCCTGAAAACATAAAGTTAGGAGCTTCTCACTAATACTTTATTACTGCAAATAAAAAGAAAAATAATAAATGTAAAGATGAAACAAATATATTTATAGTAAACATTTTTTTTACTTATTTACTCATATATCAGAAGCATAAATAGTAAAACAGTATCCCCCATATAAATAGTATAAGCATATGCTAGCCACTTAGTAAAGACTTTTCCTTAGTCAGCCAATACCATGATCTCAGAAACTATGACAAACAATTAGAAAAACAAAGAAAAATAAATACCTTCCACGAATCCGTCGTCTAACTTCATCGCTTATAATCATACGTGGATAATCAGGTAAATTCCTGAACACATCCGAAGGTTTCGTGTATAAAGGACCACCATCACCATAATCGATCCATGGACGAGGCGGGATCTATACAAAAAAAAATTTTGAAAAATTAGAACTTATGCTACACAGCAGCAAAAAATACAACGATAATAAAATATATCAAATTTTACTTATTTTCTTACTTATATTTGAAAGGATAATAGCATCCCTTATAGGCTTTATAAAATACATCAATAAAAACAATAAAAATCAATCAAAGCTTACATTATTGCAAAAAAAAAAATCGAAATAGTTAACGATTACCTACCATCCAGGTAAACATAATATATTCTTATTCATATTCAAATATTTCAGAGCAAATTTTCTTCAATCATAGCTTCGACCGCACAATTAATTAAAAGGGATGCTTTATCTTCTCTCAAAAAAACTTCCCTTTCCAAGGATCGAGCTGCACATGTATTTTTTAAAAAACGATAAAAACCATCACGTATGAGAAATAATTCTTTCAATTACACGTTGGTCAAAGTAGCATATTGCCCCATAGGTTATAGCTGATGTCTTCTAGCTCGAAAGTGGACAAACAATAAAAGAAAAACCTTCATAGGGAGATTATCGCTAGGAAATAATAGCCATTCGAATTGATGCTCGTCAAATAGGTCTAACATGCGTGCATTAAGCGCTACCATCTTGCACAAATTCATTTTATCCTCTTCCATCATTAAGTTTTCTTCTTCGATCACAACGTTACGAATGCTAAATGCTTGTGCTCGTCGGTCTTTCATACTTGACGGGTGGTCTGAAATTCAACGAAGATTCAAATGATTCGATAGCATCATCTAAAAGCTAAAGCCTAAAACTTTATCCCACAATGCTTAAAGATAAACCGGACAACCCTTACCTGATCCGGAATTCATCAGGTACCAATCGAAAGCTCACTAGCCTCAATCAGATCCATGAAGCACATCACTGATATAGCACTCATCCCTCATAGGTAAGAAATATTTAGTTGCGAAAAAAAAATGCACAAACAGATCACAAACGTGACGATAACTCGAACACAAATTATAATTTTCGAAAAATTCCACAATTCTGCTTTAACGATCTAATCGCAAAAAAATGCTTAGAAATTCGTTTATCGCCATTCCAAACATCAAATTCCCCTCGATGATTTTTGATCAACGAAAAATATAACAACTAAATCGGTTTCTATGAAATATAATTCTTCATTAATTCAAAAATGAATGGGAAATGATATGAAATCGTTGCGGTAAAGTTGTGCACCTACCTTCGACCTTAAAATTACACCACTAGCATTTTATTATTACTAGTGACAAGCAGCAGAAAGAGAGGACACCTAAGATGGCCCGTGAATTATAACCAATAGAAAATCCCCTCCCCAATAATTTCCCTTCCTCCTATCCTCCGCTTAACAGCTGTTAATCTAATATATACAAAAGCTACGAATGGATAAAGAAGCGAACCTTTTGGTGGAAGTGGGAATGTGCATGATTCCATAGCAACGTTAAGAAGGAATGATCCAAGCTGTCTACGTATTTCGGCATGAAAATCATGAAACGGTAATTGAAGCGTTGGATCAATCCGCGCCATATGGCAACATTGCATCCACCATTCACGTAGAGTGAATCGCCTCGATAATGAACGCTCGAGAAAATAACGAATATACTCCGAGAAAAGTTCCTCACAGAGCTGTAATAATGAGCACATTCAAATATGCAAATAATATCATCAGCTTTATGCTTATTTCAAGATTAAATTAATAAAATATTTTCGCTAGGAAATTAAGAGAAAAGGTTTTTTCTTTGAAAGATTTATGGAAAATAAGAGAAAAAAAAACCTGCTCTCTATTATCGATAATTTTCTCGATGAATTGACGATGAAGCATCTCCAAAACAGGAACCGCAAGAGCATACTCGAAATGTGAATAGGCGACCATTTGTTGACCAAGACCACACATTGCCAATATCGATGTTAACATCAACGATGATACTTCCGATACGTTCAATACACTCATATAGCCTTTTACTGAAGTGAAGCTGAACAAGTTTATTCGATAATAAAACGAGTAATTTTATTGATTATTGAAGAAATAAAACAAAATCATTTAAAATTGAAATACACTAGTAGAAGTAAATAAAATTTATTCGAAACGGAAGATGAAGTATAAAAGTTGAGAAGAAAATCTTGTTTGTAATTAAAAGTAACGATCTACAAATCGACTGGCACTAGTCGGCAATGTTTTCGCTATTTATTCAGGAATTGATAATAAAACGATATAAAACATATCAAATGAACTAATTCTCGCTCCAAGATGAGATATGAATATTTAAATTGCGATATTAGATGAGTAAATCATGATACGAGATATGCAAATTACGATATGAGTATTAGAATAATCTAACCACTCCCCCCCCCCCCCCCCAAAGAAACCAATACTAATTTTGGACACTTCGTTTAAAAGCAGTTAATACCAAGGGAAATCTCGCAAGAAATTTGGAAACTGTGCCTCTAGGCAAACATTCAACAAAAGATCTTAGTAATGAAATCACCCAACGGGAAAATATCTTACCATTTAAAAAGAGCAAAGTTTATTTTCCCCACGATAATCGCCCCTCATGTACTACCAATTTGTGCAAGAGGTTTCTGCGAAAAACAAAGAGCTTTATAGCAGCCTGAATATCGTTAAATAAAACACCTACACCTTTCCTGCCGGAATTACATAAGCTAATCAAATGAGAGCTATCAAATAGCAGTAAACTTACATGGAAATTGCCTTAATTGCTGTAAATGTTTGGCGAGTGTTCTCTGGATTGCATCTTTCCAACCCCATTCGTCAATAAGCTCTTCGGCGGTGATTTTTTTCGATATACGACAGAAATTACGAACTCGTAGACAATGCGTTGATTCCAATGATAATTGCTCCATTAACTTTTTCATATACTCGTCCTTGAAAGAATTTAAATATGGAAATAATTCATGAAAAAAGGTCGATTAAAGCAATAAAACAAAACAAACTATACACACAAATATCATAACCAAACATAGTGCATTATGGCAGATGCCCAAATGGTGGATGTTCTTTTAAGAAGCGGTTTATGACTGTAAAAAAAAACCCGTCATCAAAGATATCGCAATTCCAGTTAAATTAATGGTCTATATTAATGACATTCTCAACGACCCGAATCCAAACAGCGTCACCAATGAAGTGCGACTAAACCATTATTAATTCTTTTTAATTTCCTTCTGTTACTCTTCTAGATCTTCTGAATAGCACAGAAAGATGGAGGGGAGGGGGGAGGGTGTTTTAGGAAGTACAAATACTGGAAAGTTCACGTATGGTTGCAGCTAACAAATACACCTCATGTAGAAGGCAAAAACGAATAATTGCGCATTACAAGGATTATTTTAATATATATGGAGCTGCCCAAACGAAAAAAAGTGGAGACGATTTTAACGTTGACATATAAATAAATATACTAAAGAATATAAATAAAAGATTAGTGCTCTATAATATCCACAGATGGCCTCAAATAAAATTTATTCTAATTTATAACGAATTTTTATTTATAAAGAATTCAATACTTATGAAAATGAAAAGAAGATTCGAAGTGAATGAAAAAAAAAAGCAATTAAAAAATAAAGCAAAGAAAATACAACCTTAGTTATGCCAAGCGATGAGAATGGTGATCCAAGATATTCTCGTTCACTAGCTTCAATCCTTAACGCATCGACTAATCTCAAATTCTGCAATGCAATTATTTTACAGATGCAAATAATAAAATCAATGATAGAGCATATGTTTGCAAATAATATAACTGCAAACCTTACTTTATTATAGCCATAATCTTCTCTTATAACTTGATCAATTTCGATCGATTTCCCTGTCATCTCCATTAAGCGTCGTGATACAATATTCCAATTATCGTCACTAAATAAGAGACGATTTTCTTTTGGTAACCAGCCACGTACCTACAATATAATATTCACTAGATCCACAATAGAAATTTTTGTAAATACTCCATATTAAATACTCTTTAATCATACTTTATCATATAGAACTTGATGAAATTGCTGAAACTTAGCGCTTGTTGAAACTATCAACTCCCAATTTCTGGAATCCTCCACTATTTCCCAATTTAGACACCCTCTAGCGACTAAACAAAAGAGAAGTTTTTCAAATTGCTAGGCATTTATCATGCATAAAACTAAATCATTACATTTCCCGATCCTGTCGGATTCAGGGGAAGGTAAAAAAAATGTTCCTCAAATCCTCTCGCTCCCCCTTCCCCCCCCCCCCCCCCCACCTATCCAGTGATTTGATGATCGAGCTAATAAATTTTAAGCTATTAATTGCGCGCACCTTTCGAGTGATTTTCCTCTGTAGACTGATCAATATTCGATCGATGTCGGATGATCTTTCATCGATCGATCTCATATCGATCCATTTTTCCATACTATCCAAGAGAATAATCCATGCAGCTCGCGTATCACCACCTAATACAGGCATTTTTTCGAGCAATGCTGATAACGTATAGAATAATGAAACCGCTTCTGCACTATCAGCTCGTGAAATATCTTTGGTATACGAACGCATTCCACGCGCCGACAATAAAAGACTTACAGCGAAAAACTGAAAACAATATACATCTTAAATTATGCACTAGAATATATGAAACTTGATTTTGATAGCTCATTAATGGGTTTCCAAATAAATCGGATCGGGAGGAATGAGAAGGGTTCAGGGAAAAACACTAAGGATTACTGCTTATGACGATTACTGAGAAACGATTTTAAGAGATAACGGATTTTTATGGGAAAGAAAAAGGTAAATTTCCTCTTAAACTAAAAGTAGGAAAAATTTGCATATTTTATACTCTTTCTTGATTTCATTTATCTGTCTCAATCATTTAATAATACATAAATTTGTGTAATAGTATCTTTCTAAATTAAAAAAAAATTTTTTTTTCAATAATTATTAAGGATTTTCTAAAATATGCAAATGAGATCTAAGCGATCAATAAAAGAGAACAATTTTCAAATATCAATACTTCACAACGAAATAGCGCAATAATTTGAACCTGATCATCGCCTCTATATTGTGTTGAATTCTTAGCAATTGCATCGACGAATTGCATCACAAATGCAATCATTGAAGCGAAATCCTCATTAACAGCATACCTTAATAAATAAATCTACAATTATTGACTAATTAGAATATTCGAATTTGCATAAAAGTCCTCAATAGCCCTCACCCCAACCTCCCCCCCCCCCTTTCCACCAGAAAAAAAGACTCTTTTTGAAAAGAAGAAATAATTTTCGGAACTGTTATATTCTGAAAATATATTTACTATTCTATTTTTGAAATAAAAATTTGAATAAAAAAGAAGTAAGAGGAATAAGTAAAGATAGCGATATAATGGAGGACAAATGCGCCTCTTTAATGAAAATTATCAATAAATAAATATGAACTTAAAAAAAAATTAACATTTGCGATATACTCTACACTTTTATAAAAAAATTCAAAGCGAAAAAATATTTGCATAAATTGATCGAAAAATTAAAAGAATTCAAAGTGGAAAAATTTGCATAAAATACGTATAAAAATTACCGCTAAGCTTGATTAAAAAAAAAAAAACTTTGCATAAAATTTTACAATAATATAAAAGAAAAAAAAATCAACTCATTGATGAATAAATTCAAAAAGATTTCGAAGAATAAATAAAAATAGTTTATTGTAATAATATTAATGAATGATAATTTAAATATATAAATCAAAAAAAAAACGAGAAAATAAAATCAAAAATCAAACCTTATGAGTTGACTTTGTGCGGATTTTTCATTCATTTTGGCTGCGAATTTAAATCGGCTAAGTTTGAGCTCATTAGCAAGTTCCTGAACTGTTTCCGTTTTCCATTTCGATGCAATCGATAATTTTTTATGCTTCATTATCGATAAATCTTTATCGCCTATATCGGGAATCGATGCTAAAACTTTAAACAATAGCATTAACTTATATTCATATAAATATGTCAAAAAAAACAAAGGTATAATTACAGGTAATTAGCATCTAAATCTATTGTACAGGTAAATAAATGAATACAGGTAAATGACTAAAAAATCGAAAATGACGTTTTATTCAAGCGTATTAGGTTTTAAAATAAAAAATACATATATAAATAAAAGAATAATGAAAGAATTAACAACAATGTATAGTTGAATAACCTACCCATATTAGCTATAGAAATAGCTTTATTAGCAACGAATCGTCGTAACAATAAACGAATGCGAATATCTTGAAATCGAATAACACGTGAAAGCAATACCTCTTTCATATGGTGGAGCATTTTAAACCATAGCCATTAGAATTCACTGAAAATGATGATTATTTTAAAATAAAGTGGGAAAACGCATCAAGAATTGGCGCAATATGTGACATTGGTATTTAAACCGAATAGACTATCCGCAAGAACTTTACAAGACTCGTTTACCTGTATTCATTTACCTATTTGATGAGTTATAAGCTGTAAGATCAGCCGATTGCCTAGACATCATGAGCCCTCGTAGGATGGTCGTAGACCCTTTGACATACATATGTGACTATAAACTCTTTCGATGTAGAAGGATCCACTTCAGAGGTTTAGCGTAGAATAAGAGCTACCAAATTTTCCAACTCTAGCTTAGACGAAGAGGTACATATGCGTTCATATACGCACAGAACAGACATCAGACAGACACAGACAACATCTTACAACAACACAAGCTAGCAACTGCGAATAACAATTACAAAAAAAGGTTGGCTCTTAAGCTCTGATTAAAGACGCTTGAATAGAGAGCTCTCATCATAAGCTGCTGCATCCATACATCAACTGAATGGAACCCCCATTTTGGTAATACTACGAAAAAAAATTTCTACTTCCATATATTTTTCAATTATTGCCAATAAATAAATAAATAAATAAAAACAACGAATAATTCTGGACGCGAGACTGTCAGGATCCAAGACGACAAATTTTATCCCGATCTCTGTACCGCTTCTAGATGCGAGACTAATATAAGAACATTTAGTGCAACTGTCAAAACCATATGAATATGGAGGTTCCCCTCATGCTACCAGTGGAGTTAGAGCCACTCATGCTACCAGCATCATCCCAGCTAGCTAATCTCGCTATGTTCCGGACACTTGCGCTGCACATATGCGTTAATTCACGAATGATGGTCGATCATTGTACTGCATAGAACATGCAATCAGCTTCAATGTTTCAACTGCCGTTTCCAAATTGAACTTATCACAACATCCGATAGCACGATATCATTCAATGTCGGGAATTGATAAAGCGATATGCTCTATATCGAACTCTTTTCGTAGTATCTAAATGATGGAGGTATCTTGTGGAAAATTATTTGCATATATGAATGAAATTCATTCATCACTCGGCTAGCTGAATGAATGAATGTAAGGACGTCTTTGAAAATCCCCCTAATAGGGATGATTCTTTGAAAAGATTGCATTGAGTATGGAAATTAGACAATTTTAGATGACTCGTCACGTCATAGTCCACTATAACATAGCGAGTAGAAAACTTCTAGAAGAGAATGCCTTTAGCAGTTCACTCATTTATTTATTTGCTTATTTATTTATTTATTTACTTACCTATTTACCTATTTATTTATTACCTATTTATTTGTTTATTTATTTACTTACTTATTACTTCAAAGTCTTGAAAAGGAAAAAAAACAGAAGTACGTCTATTCGGATAGTGCTTAAAATCGCACTCGTCAACTGATGTTTTAAACGGTTATAAAGCTGCAAGAAACGGTTATTTATCCCGCCACGATTTAGAAAACAATTTAGGCGCGAATTCAAAATACATTGTAAGAAATTATCTCATCGATCCTCCCCATCGTTGATCGTTGCATAGGTTTACGTTTTCAAATTGTGGCAGAGATGTTGTTGTCGTTGGTTTAGTGCTTTCAGAAATAGCGTGAAGGATTTTATTTATAACCTGCAGGTTAATTAGTAGGTATGTTAATAACCTACAGGTTAATTGATAGACATGTTATAATCCATAGGTTAACTGATCGAAATTTTTATAATCTACAGGTTAATTGCTAAGGGTACCTGTCCATACCAATTTTAGATCCTCTTTGAAGAAGGTGTCATAGACCATAGAGAAGCTTTGTGGTTAAGGAAAATTCCTATGATAATATTCGTCGTCAAGGTATGATTTTAGAAGAATTCGAAATAGGCTTGCATTATCTTCATATTAAGGGAAGGGGGGGGGGGGGGGGATCAAATCACCATTCAAGATCTCGTATATGCCCTCCACCCTCTCCTACCACATCGAATGAACATGTAAATTCAACAATGGAACTCATTTAAAGCTTGGCGACCTGGTCTTTTTCATTGGGGTGGTAAGTACTTAGTTGTTTATTTATCTCTGAAGTAGAATGTCCACATTTTTTTTTCCTTAAAGCATTTGCATTTTCTTTTTTCAATTTCTTTTCATTGTTTGATAATTCTACGATTTTTCTATTTTCTTCTCGTGTTATTTCGATGAGATTTTCATTTTTTTTTTTCGTTCTCATAGGATATACATTGATATACACGGGGCTTGGCAAAGTGTCTCATATAAAATTATCTAATAACCAAAAATATTTCCCACTCTTTAGTGCGCTTTTGCACGTTGAAAGGTTGGAAACGTATAAAAAGCAACTTTTTTCAACTACTTTCGTATTGTGGCCATTGAGCCCAGCACCAATTGCATATATATATATATATATATATATATATATATATATATATATATATATATATATATATATATATATATATATATATATATATATATATATATATATATATATATATATATATATATATATATATATATCTTGACGGATATAACCTGGAACAAAGGATAGCACCCGAAACCAAAATTCGCATTGCACTGATCATTCCTCTGTGAGTATGTTGAGGTTATCGACCATCTATCGAAAACGAACTTTTCTTGCCGAATTTATGTAAATGCTCAATTTTACAAGGAAAAGAAAACATTACAAATTTTGTTTCAAAAAATATGTTATTCATTCTTGACGATAGCATATATTTTATTAATTCTCAACGGATAATCAGTAAAAATATCCATTCAGGTTATATGTACAATAGAAAAAAAAATATGATGGATATATAATAGTTAGAAATGATGTGACATCGATAAATACAACCTTTATAATAGAAAATATATAATAGAAAATAGGCTACAATTAAAATGACAGAACGTTGCCCATTCTTTGAGAAACTCCATTCAAGTTTATGGTCGAAGATGATGTAGTAGTAAAAGTTGACGATCAGCAGGAGGATGGGGGTTGAGGTCGAGGGGGGGGGTGGGGAGAGTGGTACTAACAATTTTAGAGACGGGATATATTCTATCATGCCGGAAGTGATTAACACAGAATTACAAGACAGATGTTTTTTTCTTCTATTTTATCCTTCGTATGTATAAAAACTTTTTTCGTGAGCAATCTCTAACTTTATATTTTAAATCCACTTGAGGCAAGTTAAAGAGCTGATTTTATATCCGTTGTGCAGATGAGAACTCTACGTTATATAGGTGATAGAGATGAATAAATATGCCTATCAAATATAATTTTTATGCGGGGAAAAACCCACATGATCTGTTTATTCAGGTTGTATTTTTTTTTAAATTAATAGGCATTTTAAATTATTCTATCGTCTAGGATTCACCATTTCTCATCACAGATTCGAGAGATGGGATATCCTGAAGGGTTTTAGCGAGATCTTTTGCTTGTTGCCCATCCTGATCGGAGAGTAGATCTGCGTCACTAGCTGAACTTTTTGGCTTTGTTGGTACTTCATCATCTTTTGTTTCTACACTAATTGTTGGTTTCTTTTTAGTTGATTTTCTTGTACTTTGAGTGTTTGTCGCACCTGTTCTTTCACCATCTGAGGATAATGGTTTCTTCTTATTCGATTTGATTGGATTTTGAATCGCTATTGCGGCGCCTAAATATTAAAATAATCATTGAGCAAAAATTTATTAATTTAAGGAATTGCTTAGAATATTTTCAATCGTTTCAAATCTCTAAAACAGGATGCTCTTTTTTTAACTCCATAAATTCTTTCAGTTAGATAAAGTTAAAAAATATTCTCTTCCATCTTCCCATTATTATTTGTAAACAATAGCAATGATTTTTCTTTTTTGAATGCTGTTAATTATGAATTTTTTTTTTCTTCAATAATTATATGCAAAAATATTTCGGATATGAAAGTTGATTTTTTTTGAGAGAGAGAGAGAGAGAGAAGGAAGTTTCTTGATAGCAAATATAATCGTCAACTTGGGCGACGGTTTTTGAATTTTTTCAGCCTTTAATGGTTGATCTTGGCAAATAATCGAACTATACATGGATAATTCCTGATCGGATTGGCTACATGACTGATCATCTAACAGCAAACGGCCTTTGTTCAGCCACAGACAAACAGACAGACGTTCCGACGGCTGTCATACTACAGACAGGCATATTGGCAGCTATTACATGGCTAACTGAACTCCTTATTATGATTGAAGCCAGCGTTTTCTTTATTACTCTGTCTCTGTGCATGTATCTGCGTAAAGATCGCACGCATCGCAATAAGGTTTAGAAATCGGTATGTTCATTGAAGGAATTACCTGCGGATTTTGATTTAGAGACGTTTGCTTTTACTTTTGATGGGTCTTTACCGTCGACATTATTTTCTGTAGCTTTGATTTTTGGAGATTTTGCTTGCTTCTTCTCATTGATCGGTTTCTGGCTTGTTGGAATCGGTTTCGTTGGTGTATCTCTCGGTGATGTTTGGTTTTTCTCTTGTGTACCTTCGGCAGTAACACTGGTTTCAGATGACTCTCTAGAAGTGTTTTTTGCTTTCGCATCGAGTGTCACGGCTGACGTACTCTCACCTTTGATAGCCGCATTTGTTGGCTTTTCATAGGCACATAAAATTAGCATAACGACCATCGATGCTTCTGCGCTAAGCATCAAACACCAGGAAACAAAGCTCGTCGCGAGATATAAATAATCTATGAGTGGCATCGTTCACAACGATTGGCCAACTCACCGAAACAGCCTTCAAATCTAGGCCACCCGCCGCACAGCACTATAAAACACAAATGCGTATTTTTTAAAGCAACCATTTTTATAGAGAAGCTCATATGCAAATTTTGAGACTTTGGGAACTGTGCTGATGTAATTTGTTTATATTCTTAACGGTTAAGCACAGGTCTTGCTTGTTTCAAGTTTTATATATTTCATTATGCAAATTTGTATTTGTAACGTTTATTATGGTAATTTAGTTCCTGTATGTTGTATGGATATAAGTTTTCATGTATACCTGTCCGGTAATCTCAAATTCATGTACACCTGTCCGGTAATTTCAAATCAGGGACCAGATCGGCTCTCAAAAGATGAGCTATCACCTGTAAAGGGAAATGCCTCTTTTGCGTCTTCTGTTTAAGTGAATGAATGGTTCCTGTTTGTCGAGTCAATGGACCATGACTTTCAGTTATTCATATTTTCTTTATTATCATTTGGAATTGTTTTTAAAAAAGTTTGTACTTTTGCAGGATAATGTATAACCAGTATGGTTTCTTTTTCCACAAGTTGATACTAGAAATTAAAGGTTTTTCTGCAACATATAAAGGGTCAATTCTAATGAATTATAAACGCATAATTGCGCCCAATTCGTTACTTGTTGATAGATTATGAGATCATCTCCCCTTAAGAACAAGATCGTAAAAGCGCATATTGTGCTAAAATTTCATCTGTGGCGCGTTATTCCATTTTTTTTTTTCATCTGAGATTCTTTCAGCATTTTAGTTCGCTATGTTTCGTCCGCAGTCTTTTTTGATGCGATTTTACCTATGATAATTTTGAGTTGCAGTAAGATTTTTAGTGGTACAATTAGATAAAGCGATGCAAGGTTTCTCTGTTTCTTCCTACAATTAGCGGTTTTTAATTTCTTACTTCTTTATTTTTCCCCTCACCTTAATACTTCTTTTTTGATCACCTTAGCCCTTTTCCTTCAAAAAATTTTCAATATTCATTCCGCATCAGTTATCGGCATCTAATGATAAAAGTCCTTTCTTGTTCACTTGGATCTTCCTGCTCATGTCATTGATTATATCTGAAATGTTTGTATATTAAGTTGTGTGTACATGTGTTCTCGCCATTTTACTGCTTAAGTTTATTGAATAGTAAGTTTTGAATAGATTTGGAGGCGTCGTGAAACTTCCAGCTGCAATCCTGGAGAGGAATATTCGTGTCAACGATGACAAATATATGCCTACCGGGTGACCTTATCGAAATAGATTCAAAACAAGACCAGGAAAAAAAGGTCAGCTCTCTGTCTATCATCCTCTTTCTCTCGCTCTCTGTATCCCAGATGTATCGTTTATTAATAGTACATTATTACTGTTGTTGTAAAGATACATGTATACATTTGTCTGCATATTTACTTGCTCCTATGTAGTATGGCAGTAACATTATTGCCCTTTTATGTTCTAAACAACCAAAAAATTTAAGGTAATCGGACGAGGCTTGCAATGCGATAGTGGCGATTTAACTAAAATACGAGTGGTTCAACCTGGATTGCTGAAGTCATGTGGATCAAAACGATGGGTTGCCGTCTATTCAAATAGGTAAATTATTTGCAAAGCTCTTTGCGCTAAATTTTTCGATTCGTTCTGTAAATCGTTGATTATTAACTTGAAGCTAAGGGAAGTTTGTTACGCATTCTTTTTTTCTCCTCCTCATAGGTAAGAGCTAGCCATTTATTTCGTTTAAATAAAATTTTCGTAGTACTTCAAACTCAACCATATTTTCTCTCTGTTTGTATGTGGTCAAATTCTGGTCTCATGAAAGGGAGATATATATTGCGCTAGTGTCACTTTCTGGGGTCCCAATTGCATCGTTTGGTTGATATTGCCTTCCTAAGTGCTTGTGGACGGCGGAACTGGTGCATATCCTCGAGTATTTTTATAGGAATGTTACAGGAAAAAGTTTTATTGTTATAGGAATATTTACTGATGATAGAGTTGTTATATATTTTAGTCATATATTGTTATCAGTGACGTAAAACTTATATGGGACTTATATATCGTTATAGGAAAGCATCGGATAAGGGGAATGTATCCTTGAAGTTATAGTAATCATTTTTGGACGGAAGTTTAGTTTATTGGGCGCAAAAAGAAGCGACGAAGCGAGTGGAGAGGAGATGAATCTAGTTTTTGAAACGTTTTGATTTGTAAGCGTTCAGCAGTTCCATGATTGGTTTTCACGTCGCATTCCATTAATGGGCTGTTTAATGCGGATATTTGCAGGTATATACCACAGGAAGGTGATAAAGTTTTAGGAGTTGTGAAGGCTTCACGTGGTGATCTAATAAAAGTGGATATTGGTGCATCGGACATTGCAAGCATTAGTTTTCTTGGCTTTGAAGGTTTGAAATTTTAATTTGTGTACCCAATAAGGGGATCTAAGCAAGGCAAGGTTTCGTTTGTCGAATTATGGCGATGGTGGAAGTGAAAATAATGAATATTTTTTGGTTGGAACCGTTGTAAAGAAATACTCTTTTTTTAAAAGTTTTTGATGCAAAATATGGAGAATTTATTTGTTTAAAATAGAGCGTAGAGATTTGTTTTTTGTTAATAGAAGCTATTTGTTGGTTGTGCTGGTTTCTGATCATTTTCTATAGTTAGTGTAATATGAATAGTCTATTCGAAAGCTATCCTGGAAGGATTTGTTGAAGGATATGGGACATGATAGCTTTTCACTCTTGTTTTATGATTGCTTTGTCCAATAGTGAGACGCTTTTATGGTGTGGAAAATATCCACCCTCGTCGATTCATTCATATTGTGTTGTTTGTTGTTGTTGGCATGTTTAAGTAAGTAGATATAATTCTGTAGTTAGTTAATTTTGAAGTACCGAGTAACTCCGAATAAAGGCCTAAAGGGTAAAAGGCTTCTCTTTGAAGGTGGCTTTCATAGAAGCTACGAATAATTTTTGCAGCAGGATTCCATTTGCAATTTTGCAATAATTTCAGTGAGTTGCAATGACTTTGCAATAACTTCAGTGAGTTTTACATATTGAGCGTTGCGTATGCTTATTTTTCTTCAGTGGGAGGGATTTGTCATATAATCCTTGAAATGGAGGATTGAGAGAGAGAGAGGAGAACAGTTTCCGTTGAGAGAGCCGTATGATTTTCAAGACTTAGTGGTGTCACCTTTCATTATCTGTACTGCTTTCGATTGGTAATCGTCATCTTCTATCCTCGCTTTTTTTTTTCAGGTGCAACAAAACGTAATCGACCAATCTTGAAAACAGGTGATCTTATTTATGCAACTGTTATTCTCGCAATGAGACATCTTGAGGCCACTGTAAGTGAAATATTTTTGCATTTTTTATGAAAAGAATTTGAGTTGATTGGAAATTTTTGCTGGTATGTTTTTCTGATAGTTCTTTGTAATAGGTGCTCTCTATATTAAAGGTAAATTTGCCCTTCCCATATGTAAAAATTACTTACCATTTCCATATTAGCCGTATCCACCTCATATGCGACGGTTAAGCGAGAAATTGAATCTATGAAGTAAAATTGAATCTTTGACAAAAACGAATGGAAATTTATGTTTGCTCCATCGCTGTGTGTTCTAAATAGAAAAGAAGTAATAGGTATTTCTGTTGGCGACACTAAGAGAAGAGGTAAGGAAGTGGTAAGCTGTTGTCTCAATAAACGGACAGTGTTAAGGTTGTAAGGTTGATTTACCTGGTTAACTCAGGTATCTTTTAATTAATATCCGATACTATTATTCTTTGATCGTAATGTTGCGTTAAGTATGAAGAGGTGATGTATGCTAGGTATTTCTCTGTGTTTCTTGAATCATTTTTTTTTTCAATTTTTTGAAGTATTTTGAGACTAAGAAGCATTCCATTTATTTCTGCACATATCGATCGCCCTCATTTATCCAGCCTTTTTGCTATTTCTTACGCAATAAATTCTTTATTATAGCGTTTGCATCTTTGTTTGCTTCAGCTTACGTGTGTTGATAACGAAGGTCGAGCTCAAGGTCTAGGTCTATTGCCGAGTGGTGGATTCTTATTTAAAACAAGCTTAAATCTGGCAAGAC
The DNA here is from genome assembly GCA_013433145.1 of Ascaris suum. NCBI lineage: Eukaryota > Metazoa > Nematoda > Chromadorea > Rhabditida > Ascarididae > Ascaris > Ascaris suum. The sequence continues at coordinate 1,320,376 of CM024171.1, forward strand.
GTCTATTGTCACCGTCGTCTCGACTACTGTCGTTGATAGGCAAAGAGATCAAATTCGAAATAACATGCGGTATGAACGGTCGTATATGGATAAAGGCATCGAAAGCAAATGAAGTGGCAGCAATTTATCGTATGATTGTTGGATCGCAATCAATCCCTGAATCTGATATTCCCACCTTTATCGACGAACACATGCGGATCCTGAAAGGGATGTGATCACATATAGGTTGCATGTGTTTTTGTTGCTTGCGTTTGTATATTTTGGCATTGCTTGCATGTGATTTGTTGTGTTGAGATTTCCTATGGCCAAATTGTTGAGAGGATACCTGGAGTTGTCGAGGTGGTTCCTGGCTTTTTAGGCCAGAGCCATTACAAGTATTTAGTAAGTAGATTGGTTGGGGATAGGGCTATTCATGTAAATAGGGAATTCTAAGGTAGTTTTGTTACTTGTTTTTAAGAGAGGACGGGGAGGGGGAGGGGAGGGAACTGGACGGACGACGGAGTGGTTCTCTGCAAATCTAACTTGGCCATTTTTTGGCCTCAGGGCCGTATATTTGACCTTTATGGAGATGGGATATAACCGAGTGTTTGGCGTCTCTAGCGTTAGGTTCAAATGGCGTTGAAATTTATGCGTCAAGAGAAGGATGGGAAAATGTGTTGTTGTATAGAAGCCGAACTGTTGCTTATGTTGTTTGTTTTTCATTCTCTTCATAATACAAAATTTTATATTGAAAGAGAGAGCAAATGTGATGAAATAGTAGGAAGTGATTGTTTTAGAAGAGACGACGTAACTCTATCTCTTGTGACTCCGATCCGATGCCCATCGAGTTGACTCCGATCCGATGCCCATCGAGTTTGTGGTTTTCCAGAATGATGTTGCGAGATGAAAACTTATAAGTCTTAGATCTATGAAGTATGATGATGCGGTATTATTTGACCGCCGTTATACAGGTTCACAGAGCTGCCCCGGCGGATGTTGAGCGTCGTCGGTGAAAAACCTCCTAGAAACTGTTCAGTTTCCAGCCTGTCACTTCTCACAATTCTTTTTTTATGGACTCCACTTGCAGGTAAAGATTTCAACTCCCTAGAGGACTCAATCCATTGAGGATAAAGAAGGTATATTCGGCTAGCATTTTCGTGATGCGAGAGAGCAGTCGAGAAAACGTTTTCAAACTCACAAATCTATTGATAGAGACAACGTTCGATTCAGGTATTAAGGAGTTCCATAATATAATGGAAGCGGTAGCGATGAAGTAGATAGAATTTTTTGAAAGATATGAAAATTTCCGTCGGGCAATGGCCAGCTAGAATTAAAGGAGATGTTTCGCTGATTTGTGCGAGTAACAATTCAAAAAAAAAAAAACTTTGTTTTATTTCCGGGAACAATTAGAAATTAAAAGTGAATACGTCAACAAGATAACAAACAATTTGGGCAGGTGAACATATCGTTGAAAACGGAAACTCACATATTACTTTGAAAGTTGCACGAAAACAAAATCGCCTATCTTCTTGAGAAAATATGGCGAATTGCTATTAAAAAAAACACACACACACAATTTGATAGAGGTAGAGCATTCATTTCCCGGTGATAGCAACAAAACAAAAGTGTACATAACAAATCATTCCTCTTCGAATAAAGTTTCATGGAGGTGAAGCTTCACAGAGAGATGTTCTGCAAGCTTCAAATGCATACAACGTTCGCTAAAGAGTTGACTTCTTTTTTTTTTTCGACGATTATAGAGCATCGAAAATCCGTTTCATATAAATCAAATCGTCGTAATATTACCTTATATCTCCAAAATGCTATCTATATTAAAGCTTGCAAACTCATTTCATCTAGGATAGATAGTTTTGCCTCGAAATCTGCAAATATCCACAAATATCTCGGTGGTTATTTCCCTCCTCTCCCCTCACCTATGTCGAACTATAAACTTGATCCCTCTAAGTCGAGTTACAAAATGTATCCCCTTTCCTCTTGGATCGAACCATAAACTGGACCGATTTCCAGCAAAAATTTTCTCAGTGATCCAGCCACCTTTATGAGTGGATAATATATTTTATGGACATCTATCATAGAGAAAGATATTCCACGTTTCACATCCGACAAACCTAGATCGTGTAAATCTCAACAATGCACATTAGGGCCATCGATGAACAACAACCTGAATGGACTCAAATCCAATGAACAATCAGCACAAGAAAAATTGCTGTGTAGAAATCATACAACAACAAAAAAAAAACTGAACATAAATACACAGCCAGTTTGTACGTCTTCAAATGATCTAAACCTTACAGCTACCTCAAATTTTATGCGAAATAATAGCATTAAAAAATTCATACATCTATGCTTTATATGGATCCTTTGTTCTCCTGTCTAATTCATAAAATTCTATACGGCTGAACTATACCAAAAAAAAAAAAAAATTAGAACATTTCAACAACCTCCAGTTTCATTGAATCTTTCAAATATTGCATATAGCCTTGACAAATTAGTCAACAATTTCCGATCGTTATTGATCTTCTTTGATCGAAGATATGATCAGATAACATCAATCACTAACAATAGTGGAAATCGATATAATAAAAATGCAAGAATTATTAATAATTGAATCCATGTGCTCGAGCAAATTCGATCTCCCTATTCAATTGTTCTTTTCTCTGTTTCGTTACCTCAGGTATTTGACGTCGTGCAGCTTCCTCTTCAGATCGTACAATAAATGCGAATCTTTGATTAGTGCTCAACTCAGTCATACATCCGATTAATTCTTCAACGTTTGGCAATAACTGCATTTTACGTGAATCGTTGAGATCTAAATAAAACCTTTTTTTTTTAAATTTAGGCATTTATTATAATTTCTAGCATTGAATTAATCAAACATCTACATATTTCTTCAATCGTTCATTTCGACAATTTTATTGAATTTCTGTTGATGCTTTGAAACAGTAAACTGCATATAAATTACACAATCGACAACGTCATATATGCTAAGCAACAAGCGAAAAGCTGCGATCCGTTATCGCTAAAGTCTTTTAAACCTCAAAGATTTTTCAATTCTCATCAGGACAAGTTTCCAAAATTCGAAGGTCCTGAGTTGTCTTCTTCTCAGATCAACGAAGTCTTACAATCTGAAAAACCCCAACCTTACAACCTTACAGAAACTTACAATCTAAAAACTCGCTGCGATGGTTCACGGCCGGGTAAAAATCATTCAATGGTTTGCTTCTCTACATTCGTACCTCCCCCTCCTTCCCTCCTCCTAAAAATATGATTTAGACTATAAACGCAGTAGTAAACCAACCAGATTCCACAAGGCGGTTAAGTAGTTCGCAGTAGATCGTTTGTTTATGCTCGTCGCTTCGAGTTCGCATTTGTTTCCACAAAGAACTATCGGCCTTTATTGCGGAGAGCCAGATTTTAGCTTTCAATGATTTGATAAGGTCATTATGTGAACTGGATGCAGGCTCATCCAATACAGACGACAACGTCAATAATGCCCTATAAAATCGTAATGATACCGATGATGCAAATATGCCAGTCCGATGTTCACCTATTTCAAGCGTCACCTGTTACAGTGCTCACCAGAGGTCTATACGGCCAAAAAACGAGGCCCATGATACAACCTCGGCAATTCTGAATTTGCTCAATATCTTCCCCCATCCTCTTTCACACCTCAAAAAATCCCGTCTGTGGCACTATTGGTATTCATCTAAACACCCCAATAGTAAACAATTATCACACTTCGCTATCGTTTCTGCAATAACTTTTTGCTACGACAGTTTTTTCCATCATTCAAGGACCTCAATTAGGAGCATATCCTCACAAAACAGTTTTAAAAAAAGCTTCTGCTTAAAAACAAAAAATAACAACAGGAAGCGGTACAATTAAGTTAAATCTGTGGGAATTAAAAACCATATCAATGATCGAGCATACTATATCCGAGGATTTCCGCTTTATTCTCTATAAGATCCATTTAACCGTCTCAACGAAACCCATCGAAGATCCAAACGTTCAACGACGACAAAAACTGAAAGAGAAAAAAGAAAGAAGCGTACCGGAAGTGACAATCGCAATCGCATCGTGGATCGTTGACGTTAGCTGTGATTATCTGCTCGGCTGTTAACGAACACATCTTACCCGAAGTTGATGATACTGCGTTTACTTTCTATAATTCCACAAATAAACAGTTGAAAGTATGCAGAACAAAAACCTCTAAAAATTTTTTGGCCTTTCTTCTATAAATTTTTAAAAATGGCCTCAACAATTTGAAATTTATCCTTTTCTTGGGCTTGCATATTTCGAGTATTTATAAACTATCAAGGAGTGGATCAGCTTTAATAACGGTCTATGATCATCTCTACTCACTTCTAAATCCATCTATTCCATCATGCATTCATTCATGCTCAAGCATATTGCACTATCACGGAACGTACTCACAAGCTCACTAGTGCCACATTTGAAATTGGATCGCCTATGATCAATTTGAACAGCGAGCAGTCCTCAGATTTCAGCTAAAATTTCCGGTCAATTAGCCCTCAAGCAGTGCTCCAAATACATCAGCTAGCCCCCAAATCATAATAAACGACGAATTTTAACTTGCCTTAAGAATATCGTTAGGGGTCTCCTCTTGATGTGCAATCAATCGTAGTCCCGCATTAATTTCATCAAGCAATTCCGTATCCCGCTCATCAGCACATAACGCCGCTAATTTCGCAAAAGAAAGAAGATGCTGCAATTGTACTTATACTTTGCATACATGAAATACCTTAGAAAGACAAAACAATAACAATACAATCGAGAAAAAAAGTTGTGAAATTCGTCAAAAAATATGTTTTTGTAAGAATAATCTAAATTTACGGTCATTTTTCTGGAGTAACAGTCTGAGATTTACGGTCCTTTTTAAAGGAATAACCTAAACTTACAGTTGCCATCTATTCCATGCTTGAAAAAATCCGATCGTAAAAAACCACAAAAAAAATCACACACGAAAATTTCTAGCAACAGTCAATTCGATTCGCCTAAACGAAAAGATGAGAGAACAACCGATGGCGCCCTCTTGTGCTTCATTTTTGAAAGCACTCTCATATAGGAGACAACATCTAATCAGTGAAGATTCAATCTTTTCACTCAATTAGACGTACAAAATCCTTTATGAGCAATCCAACTCAATTGTGAAAAAATTAGAGTTGAAAGGAAAAATCCCAGAAAAGAGAACCTTTTTGACTATGACATCGTCACCTCGTCGTTGAGCCAATGACTTCAAACTGTAACTTGCCTGCAATTTGTTCCATTTGAACTCAACAACCTAGTGAACATGAATAGGTACATCTTATACTAAAAACTTCATTGCGGATTTGAAATAAGAAATTCCTTTGTATAAAATCCCTCTCATGGTACTATTAATTAAATTGTCAAAAATAGGGCTAGAGAGAGTTACATAATGAATATTGCCCAAACCTTAATATAAATGGACTCCTCTCCTTAATAATTGAGAAAATCGTCTTACCCTGTCGAATTGTCTTTTATTGAGTTCTCGAATCCATTTCACAGTATCGTTTGATGAGAAAAATTCATCCGCTTGTGGACCATCTTCTTGTAATAAACTTTTCAATTGCCCTATAAATGTGCCATAAAAATATATTCGATGAATAAAATAAAGAATTTAATCACGAAACTTTTAAATCGTAGACGAGTTTATTTGGCCAATAATATTTTGAATTTCAACAAAACTGACAGAATCATTTTTTGAAGTTTTAAATCGTTGACCTATCTAAACCATATATGACCTTAGAAAGAAGCATTATTCCCAATAGGATCACATAATGGAGCGCAACCCTTAAACATTACAAAGATTGAAGGAAAGGAAAGCAAAGGTGAGGAGAGGGCAATCGAATTGAGTCCAATTGCACCATATAGATAAAACAACCTGTAGAATAGCTAAAGAATGAATAACTGCACCTTTCTCCATGTAGTACTCATGCAGGACTCGGTGGAAATCCGCCGTTCTAAAATAATCCTTGTAATATTCGATCTGTGAGCGCCTCTCATCTTCGGGTAGTTCTTCGCTCAATTCGATTAACGTTCTGTAGTCCTATATTAACAATCCATTTAATACATGCTTTGGCCCTCTCTCCATGCATCATATATATGTATATACATATATATTCGTTTATTTATTTGTTTACGTTTACGTATTTATATCTGTACCTCCACTTACATTTATATTTATGGCTATATTTCCACATGCAAGGATTTGCTTTTGATAAAACTTCTGGCTCCGAATATCGCAAAGTTCTACAATTAAATAGACCATACTCGGGTCCACTCTTCCGTCTACGATTAAGTGGATCAAGCAGAATGCATGCGATCTAAAGCTGCTAACAAACTTGACATTCACCTAATCTCCAAGGAAACCTGTATTTCTCGACATCTCCCTTTATTTACAGCAGTGCATAATTCAGATATTATTTTAAATTAGCCCTTGATCTGGATGCAGATTGTTCAACTTGTAGGTCAAAATTGACCTAGATGGTTAATATAAATCCGACCATACGAACTAGATCAGGAAACTGCAAATTCTATTTCAAACATCTATGTCTCGAAAAAAGTCGCCAAAATGCTTACGTGAAATTTCTTCGCAAGATCGACTCCGACTGCTTTCTCGCCAACGGCGATAAATTTTGCAATGATTGGTGATCCGAGTCGCTCGTTTGGTAGTTGCTCCTCAAGCACAATTGCGCTCAGCGAAATTGCATGCAGTCGTAATTGTGATCCAGGCGTACTGTTTTCAATATTTGGCGATAAATAATCAAAAATCACATCCAACTGAAATATATAAATATTTCCATAACAAACAATCCACAACACTGAAAAGAAACCAACTATACATTGAAGGGAAATAAAAAACTATGTACTCGAGTGAAATATATTATCAATTATACAATATCCCCAAATCATGCCGCAGATATACCTGCAGATATAAAGATACTCCCCCTCCCTCCCCAATCGGCAATTTAGGAATGAATTTTGGCAAAACAATACTAACATGTTTTACGATTGGCGAGAAGATGCTTCGTTGCTGAGTCCACCTGAAGTGATCACCCGTCTCGATAAGACTATTCGCTCTACGTTGCTCGATCGCTTCCGCAAATATGACCAACGCCGCTCCAACTTGCTCGATGCAAACTAGCTTCTCGTTGAGTTCAGTGCTTGCACTTAACGCCTCTTCCTCTTCCACCAATAGTGCATCGAGCAATTCATCGATCCGAGATAACTTAATTCATTCTGACATTTCATTGAACCAGAACTTTGTCTAAAAGAACAAATTCTGCCCCCCCCCTCCCCTCCAAAAAAAATCTCAAAACTGAACAATCCACCTTTTCTAGTTGATGTCGCAACTTACCAACAAAAAGGATGCCAACAAATCAAATATGAGAGCGATTCTCGAAGAAACGAAACATGGCACAAATGTTCGGACATAACCACGGTGGATTGCGGGCTTAAATCATTCATATCACAACTTACTTCTTACTTTTTTACACAGATCTCCAAATAAAGAAGAGTGAATCCATTCGATGGGACGGTCACAACCTAATACCACAAAAAAACAATCTCACAGATCCTTCTAAAACAGGTAAATTTTTTTTTCTTCGATATATTAAGAGTTAAGTGGGCTGTGTTCAAATTTTATATTTTCTTCCTTCCCCTCCCTCGCTCCATTTCGTTCCACCTTTCTGTATAGTGCTCCAGAATATAGCATATCTTCGCACAACCATAACTGATTTGCAATTAGCATTCACATAACATTTAAATAAAACTATCCACTCATATTTTTCTATTTTTTAGTATATTTTCTCAACGCCAATCATATCATATTTCATAGTTCGGAACACTTCTAAATAATCCATTTGCTGATAATCTTTTAATCAACATCACCTATAAAAGTAAAAAAAAAGACAATTTAAAAGATTAAAAAGAAAACATTAAAATAATAAAGATAAAATTTCCCTAAAAATCAAAGGCTATTTTTCTAAGCAAAAAAAATTGGCAATTTGACAAAATTACTCACTCGATAAAAGAAATAATCGTATGGTGTAAGTAAATCATCGTTGATTATTTCTTTACGATTGCGTAGGACTCGATTTATGGCCGCATCGAAATATGCCACAGAATGCTTCTGCAAAAGAAATTTCATTTATAAACTTGATTTACCATTCGCTTCAAATAAAATATGCAAAGAACATATTTCAGTGATCAATGCGCTCCATATAAGCTGTGATATAATGCTGCAACTGAAATCATGCAAATTGCATATTTGCACTGCTAACAATTGCAACACTATCACTTCTGCAGTTATTGCATTGCCGATTTTATTGCAACATTGCAACATCGCAATTAGAGTGTTGCATATAAATTGCCGATTTTTGCGTAACATGCGTGTCAAAGATCGCCGTTATGATCAATTGCATTGATTGCAACGCATCTATAGATTAACCTGTACAGGTATATTAATAAAAATACAAGCCTAGAATGCTAATCAGGCGATATATGTACTATCGCTGTTATCGTCTGTCTCAGGTGCGCGTCGGCTAAGAACAATTTCGGCAAGCTGATGTATAAGCCTTACGAATATCCATCAAATTTAACAACTTGTCTAAGCCGAATTCATCCAAACCTTTCATAATACCCATTCATTAAGAGCGCCAAATTCAAACGAGGTATAAAAAAAAGAAGCAAGACCTAAGCTTATCAGAACTTAGCTCGAGCTCATCCCCCATATCATGCGGCCTCATATCACTGATCACAACAACGATTATTGCCATCTTACACATCCACTAGAATTATCTTACCCGTATTTTCAATGATATGTTCGAGATCCGAATAAAAAACAAACAAATACAAAACTACAACTAAAAAATAAATGAATAAATAAACGAACCTCACACCAAGCGTACAATCCGATTGCAATATCGACTTTCTCGGTAAGTTCGGCCATTTGCGAGCGTGCACTTCGTGAATCCGATAGCTGTGAATGCACCGTCATATCCAACTATAAATATTCATTCTTTCATTAACTCTCATCTTTTTTTTTCCAAACATTTCTGCAAAACTTTTCAAATAGTAATTTATTTAACGAAAAGATTACTGCAAAAAAAGTTAAAAAGTAATAGCCTCACTTTTATAAATGAAATTCATCAAAAAAGTAATGATTTTTTTAATATTATAGTATTAGAGATAGCTCCACTTTTATAAAAAGACTTGTTGATGTTATATTTAACACAACAAGGCAAATCCTTATGGCAATATTGGTGAAATGCTTCCATATCTTCGCCGATATGAATAAGCCCAATATGATGAAACATTAACCTACTTCGGCGTTGTACGAAACTAAGGTATGCAGATAGCAGAACGCAGCTCTCTTATCAGCAAATCAATACCTCCATCAGTGCTATCACTTAGTAAGCCACTCGTCTATATCCTGCTTTTGCAGAAGATACTCCTTGCTATTCATACTTTTGTATATTTCCCCATTTCGGAACTGTGAAATAAATAAATAAAATAAATAAATAAACTTGCAAATATAACCATCTATTGCGATATCATATTATTAACAACTCTACTCAGCAATAACAAACACTTGCTCAAGTCGGTAATAACTATGTAACTCTTTGCCATATCAATACAGAGTTACTTTCCAATATTAGAATTAAAACCTTAAATTACCTTCTAAACAGAAATTTCAGGACATTGGAGTATTCCAAACGGTGATCCCAAGAATGAAAGTAAAAATGCGGAGTGCAAATGATTCGCTCCAACCTTATTCGTTCCGTCCGTCAAGCAAAAATCTTTTCTGTCATCAGCTTATTTACGCTAGCGGTTAAAGATGCTTTATACAGAATCATCAGAACCGACAGATTCACTTAAGGGCTTTCATTTAAAGGTAATGTGCTCAAATCTATTTCTAAAAAAATAAAGCTTAGATAGGGCTCTGATGTATTTCAGAAGTCATCAACCGCGAAAGAACTCAGCTAGCAAAAGACTCAACGAGTGTTCATATCGACTTTGATTATACCCAAGTAAACATGTCACAAGATGCAAAAATAAAAATATTTTCAAACGAACTAAAATCAATGATACGCCATGACGTCATTCATTTTACCTGTTACAGCTGAATAGTGTAAAAAATATAAGGAAAATAAAAATATTTACTTACTTTTGCGTCAAGACCCATATATTTGAGGAAGAGGATAAACATAGCAAGCACTTTCCTCTTTTGTTCGTCGAGATGTACCTTCAGCAGGAAAGAGGATTCTGTGAGTGCCGATTTTCCTTAAAAATCATCGCATCGCTTAGATATTTTCCCAATCATCGATTAAAAGTTCAAGTATTAAAGGTATGCCAGGTAAGGAACCAAAGATGAAGTGTGAGTGAAATCTTTATATCAAATGCAATCAAGGGACATCACGAGCAAAAATTTATCCTCTTTAATATCTGGAAATTCTCAAGACTACAATCTATTAATAAAACTATGCTCGTATATTTTAAAATCACTCCAAATTTTCAAATGCTTTCTTAATTACGTTCACGTTTACAAAATCAATCTCACAACATCGAACATATCAAGCAACACCACATAAATCTATTTGAATTAATCCACACAAAAAATTTCTGTCCTTCTTATTTATTAATCTCCAACAAATAAAGAAACATACTACGCGTTTGAACTCCAACTGCATGCCAACGTTCATCGTTTGGTATATCGTCGACGATGTCTAGTGCATAGTTAATGCATAATTGCGCTACGCTTGTTCGCCTTACTCCTAACAGATTTTCCACACGGCTATTCGATGCTGGCTGCAATTAATTCTAAATATTTTCAACGATTATATGCTAATTTTCATTTATAAGCTCCTCTCTTAGAATTTCCATTTTAATATATATGCTAATTTTTCGCAAAAATTGAACAAAAAACATTTGAACGATTACACAAAAAGTCAATACTATTAGGATTCCTATGGGCCTATCACTATGGAAGATATATACTCAACATAGAAGATAATTTTCTTACTCAGTCCTGTTGTGCGTTCAATAATTGTTCGTTAATATCAGTTTTTAAGGGTCTTTAAAGGCGAATTCCACCGCTCGAAAGAGGACACCATAAAAGTTTGGAATTTTTGAAGAAAAAAAGAAGTATATCCCAGAAAAATAAAATCGCCTTCCGCTTCCCCCCCCCCCCCCCCCAAAAAAAAACAAACAAACAAAAAAACGAAAGGTTTCTCAACAGTGCATTAAGACCCAGCATACTTTTTTCCCAACACGGCGCAAATCGAGAAGAAGATTCCACCTAGAAAAACCAACATCCACCTATCTAAAGTTTTCAATGAAAAATCAACGGTTGTTAAAAAATTTCATTCGCAATTCTCTCTCATTTCAATAATATAAAACTGTAAAAGAATACAAAAAATTCCAAAATATTTTTTTTCATGTTTGAAAACATGGTAGAAGACTGTGACGATTTATATTCTACACGACTGATCATCACAAAACGGTGCGATTGACGTAGCGACAGAAATTATAAAATTTTGGGGTCAACAGTTATGGAGTATTACCCATGTGCACTTACCAAAGGTGTGATGCGCCTCCTTCCCAACTGCTCTCGTAATTATTCAATTATTCATCGATAATACTCGAAAGCGCAATACATTATATGTAAAGTGTGGTACTTACCAAATCACCTTTCGCGAAAAGTAGGAATGCTTCAGCGAGTAGATCACGATCCACATTTGAAGCAGTATCGCCGTTCGAAGTTGACATCGATTGCACTGCCAAAACGCTTCGAGCGAGATTTGCATCGAAACCACTCAAAAATAATTTTATTTCCCATTGAATTAAATTATCCTTATCTAGTTTATTGTTTTTTCGCCGTCCACTAAGTATTCTCATCAGCTAAATTTATCAATTTCATAAAAATAACACATAGATTCATCAAAAATTTAGATAAAATTAACAAAAATTTACTAAATATTTCATATTATTAAAAATTCTGCACAAAATTTCCGCACTACTAATCGAGTTTTCACCAAATACAACCCTCGATACACTTTCCAATCTGATTAAAAAAACTGACACAACAGAAAAAAAAGTGGCTGATAACGATCTATGCAAAAATTCGTGACGACCTAATGTGCAACCTTTCAATAACGATTACAAATACCCTCATCTATGCCCACTGCTCGAATTACTCTCTTTAAAAGGGAGAAATCATTCGCTGAGATGCGCTCATCTCATTCTTCATCTATAAAAACTCCTCCGATAACAGCATATGTATTCAAAGTGACTATTATTGCTATCGTTTTTTTTTATTATTATTATTATTATTATTATTATTATTATTATTATTATTATTACTATTATTAATCACTATTATACTATCACTATTATTACTATTACTTATTACTATTTATTATCATTATTTATTATTATTACTATTATTATTACTGTTATCGTTAATGTTGCTGTTGCTACTACAACTATTATTAATATTATTACTTATTGTTACTACTACCGAATAAATATTTAACCAAGGGAATTTCGAATCTTATCACAACACAACCGTAATCAAAGGCAGAAAATGTTAGAAACAAAACAAAAACGAACCGTGGCAATAATCGAATTCGATTTATACCCCTTTCCTTTAGCAATAAATAACAGAATCGCGTATCACAAGCTAAAAAAAAAAGAAACTAGTTCCAACTAGTGGAACCAATAATAAAATTAAAATATGCGGACGTGTAAGTATTGCTTGGAATTTTAATGAAATGGGGGGAGGGAGGGAGGGGAAGGAGAGAGTGTTAAAATCTCTTCACAGCCCCGCATGCTCCTACTCCTCAGGTAATTTGCGACCTTCAACAACGCCTCAAATATGGAATTGAAGTTCCACAGTAAATTATTTTCGATCAAAACATCCCCCCACCCGCTCCCGGGATCAATGCATTCACTAGCAGATAGACAAGAGGCAATATTTCCTGCAGGTCAGTAAACAGGCTGCAAAATATTTTTACGTTTTCATACTGACATAAGCAAAATCATGAAGAAATTCAAGCCTGCCTTAGGAGGCGAAAGCGATCACAATTTTTATACTACTCCACAATATTCACATCCGTAAGAATCTCACCTATAATGCTATAAACCCCCCCCCCCTTCCAACACCCTCTTTCCTCATTCTCGAATATCCGGTAGAAATGTCCCGTCTTGGTATTTCAAAAATACGCAAACGACAAGCTCTCAGTAAACGGGAGCAAAATTTGAGTTCATATCTCTCCTATACCGATGAAATTGACATCTCTATACTTAACAAGACAAGACCGGTTAAATATCATATGTTATTTCGAAATTTCATTGATTATAGTGATCCCCTCCCTTTATCTTTTCATCCCCATGGTCCTTTCCAACGATTTGTTAAACCTGAAATTGTTCCACTTCCCCTTACGTGCTTGCCAAATATTACCTGAGCCTATAAGAGTATCATCGATAAATGACGCTGAGTGAATACGTCCAACTTCAGCGTTGCCCTGTAATGAATCCGGCAAACGAATGGAATATGCAAATCGGCGTGATACGAGCAGCAACCCTTCGATTCTTTCATGAGAGCATTGCTGCGATTCGAGTGGCAGATGCAGGGATAACCCCATCAATGAATCCTCTTCTGTGCTCTGAAAACATACAAATAACCCAATTTCACCACATTGAATTAACAAATGGTATAAGAATGAAACTCTTAAATGGTCCAGCATTAAGAGTGGGAAAGGACAGAGGGAGGGCGGGGGGGGGGGGGGGGGGGGGGTGGGAGGGGGTGAGCAAGATAGAGACATTAAACGAGAGGAAAAACTTGAAAATTGACCACTCAAGACAAGATAGTAACTAAGCGCTGTCACTATGGATCACCTCCAAATAATTAAATCCTCGACACCACAAACCAAAACTAAAAACACCCCCAAAAACACAAAAAACTTTTAAATCGAATAATCGGTAAACGGAATTGAATGGAAACATGAGTTCATTCTACGTTGCAGTTAATCAAGAATCATCACAGTAATCTGATCACCAAATGATGATTAAACATGAATTGACCACCAAAGCGAATCGTCGCTGACGACTTCTAATATAGAATCAGCAACGAAACGTTTAACTACAACTTAAATACTGCAGAAGGTACTATTACATGATTATGGCTTCTCAATCACCCACACAGGCACGGATATTTATCTGTTTTCATATCTGAATGAAATAATGCCCTAGTTTATAACGTTCAAATAACGACTGATATATCAGAATTTTACGCATTTAATTTATAAGTAAAACCTAAATAGAAGTTTAAAATATGCAATTCCTCCCCATCGCCTCATTCCTACTCGAAATAGACGAAAAAACATACCAAACGATCATACCATAAGCAAAAGATCTAAGAACAGAAAAAAAAAAAACAAAACAAAATTTAAATTTATTCTCATCTTACTAACTCTGAATGTTTCATTTGTTGGTAGTTTCAATAGACAGAACCATTCAAAATTTTCTGTCGCCTCTTTGACTCCGTGTATCGGCAAGAAGCCTGAAATGTTGATGTCATCGATAAAGTTCACAATCAAGTTGGAATATTGTTATATAAGGTCCAAATTTCAACAACGCAAAGCTTTCGCTCAATTTCTATCGAACGGGGCAAAAAACAAGAAAATATAGAATCGATTTAAATGGCCTCGTCTCGTTATTATTAAACTGCGATATAAAACAAAACCTATTAGAGCAATGAAGAGAGAAATAACACAAGCAGTGACTACCCCTCCCCCCTTCCCCTCAACTTTCAACTACCTGTGCCATCCATTGTGAATCGTTTCATCGCGAGTGACGATTAATAACGCATAAAGAAAAGTCAAGAGTCGCCTCAATAGAGTAAACTACGAGTCGTTATGTACAGAGCCGTGTAGAAATGTTTGCTTACCAATAATGCTTGCGTACGCATTGCTAATTTCGTTAAAAATTAAATAATATTCACTCAATAATATTAAAGAAAAATATTTCTTTAAACGAGATACCTAAAGCGAAATGAATCTGTGTAGAGATTGCGGTGTTTGCAGCTGCCATTAGAATGACGACACCGGCTCTAATTCTAACGCAATCCACCAACCATACTTTCATTTCCTGTCGCCATTTACTCTGCTCAGGAATATTGCGTAAATTCTGAAATTTAAACTGGTAATAATCTCATGAAATCTCTCAAACTTTCATGGTTGCATCAGATCCAGAAATCATTCCTATTCCCGCAAATCAGCGCTTTCAACCGATTCCGGTAAATCCAGACCGTAAATCACATCCATCAATATTTGTTCTAATGACTTTTCTGGATTGTTGCAGCAGCTTTTTCTGGATTTATAATAACATAGAGAAAGAAAGATGCAAAAGAATTGCCTCTTCAACGAGCAATATTTACAACAAAGAATTTCAATCAAGAACAAAAAAGGACTGCAAATGTTTCCCTAATAGTTACACATCAGTGTTCCGAATTGCTATTGTGGACCCATAACAAAATTTTTTAGCGCAAATTTCGATCGCCTGTCTAATGCCGCCGACCGGATCCGGCTAAACTATATAAGCCAAATGCCCAAATACTTTTGTAAATCCAAGTTAGACATAAGTTGTAAATGCTCTACGATGGCTTATACGCCTCTCTATTTGCTTTACTCCATACAAATTAATATAACGTTGGTTTTACAAGTAATAAATAAAAATAATACGTGATGGAAAAAAGTCACTGTGATGAAAGGTAACGAAAAGGTAAGTTATAACACCTAACCCAAACAAGATTAGCGAAATGTTCGACGGCCAACTGTGTCGGATCCAAACTCCACGCTTTGGAAGGTGGATCAACCGAATAGAGTTGCAATGTTTTCGATTTAAGCGCTAAGATATACATATGTCTCAAACGCTCCTCACTGATGTCATCTACGTCGTTCATATCACAGTGATCTCTGCTTATCATCTCAATTACGATTGCTTTCAACAGCCTAAAACATATTATGCTTTATTATATTATTAAAGGTAACAATATATCGCTATTTAAAAAAAAGGATTTCCATATTTCAAAAAAAAAATTGTTGAGCTATGCAATAAAAATAAGCAGAAAAAAAACACATATAAACCGAAGAAATCGACGAAGCGCATATAAGCGCTAAACAGGAAGGATCAATGAAAATAAGAGAAGCAATCCGAGTCTCATATGCAAATATCCAACCAATAACATTAAAAAGAGTGTCAGCAACCTTGATCCATGTTTTGCCGTATCGCCGAATAACACAGACGATACCCGTTTACCAATGCTCCGATTCGCATTCGTATAGAGTGGTTTCGAAATAATGCCATAGGCCATTTTTTGACGTTTACCAGGTGTTGGTGCCCGTCCCGTATCCAATGATAGAAGAAAGAACGAACAAGTCGTCGTTGAAAGTAGGAACATTGCTTCCTCTGTAACATTATTCAATTATTAAATAAAACAGCACCTATGCAAATAGTTCCCTTTTCTAGGTTTAATGCAAGAACCGTCGAATCGTAGAAGATGATCGATCGATAGCGACCATAGTTCAAATCTTATTTGATACCATCCTTATAAATAAAATAAAACATCGATTAAATATAAAATATTTTTGAAATCTTATATAGCCGATATGATAGCAATCCAAAGAATTGCCAAAAAAATACTGTGCAATAAAGAAAACTAATTCTTAATTATAATATCACAACTAGAGACATATAAGATAAAGATAAAGTTTTAACAATGTTCGAAACTCTCAATCATTGCTTCCTGCAACATTATTCAATTATTCATTGGTGCTCCACGAATATCTGAAACAGCAGACCACAAAGAGTGCGTAGTACTTCCGCTCACCAGTCATTTGTATACAAACTTAAAAAATGAAATTCGTTTCAGAAGCTCAGAACTTTGAGTTAACGTCGATCGCTTCGCAACAACGACCTCATATTAGCAAGAGACCTCACACCATCAGGCAAAAGTGTCTCTGGAGGAAGAGATGGGGAAAGGGGAGAGGAAGGAGAGGGGAAAGGGAGAGGAAGGAAGGGGGAGGGAAGGGGACGGGGATAACAAGGCAGCTCACAATATCGACAGTTTCCACATCTTTTCGTCCTTCATTACCAAACATTTGTCCAATCAGACGATCGATCATTCGCTTCTTTCTGATAGAAATTTTATTTTATCAACTAAACATTGCTATAATGATATCGAAGATTCGCAGAAGCAATTTAATTTTGATAATATTATATTTATAAGCTTTTAGCTGTCACACCTCGAAAGGATGTTTCAAATACACTGAAGAATGATATTTTATATAAATATACAATATAATAATAAATAAAATAAAGGTATTACGTAAAGAAATAGAACATAATTTACGCTTTGCATAGTAAAAAAATATATACATATATATGCCTGTTTATTTACTTATTTATACTTACACCTATATTTACATCTATCTGTAATATTCTCCAAAATAAGGGGAAAAAAAACTCACCACTGTAAGTGATCACGTCTAAAGAGAGCGCTACTTCTCGTTCTAAATCGATAGACGAATCAATATAGTTACGGCTAATATTCGGCCAATGACGAATAGTACCTTCAGGTGAGATGGCTATCACTCCAACTGTCGATGAGTCTAAAATGAATTCAGGTAAGACAATTAACCGATACGATGATTAATGATTCAAAGTTTACACTGGACGATAAATAATGCTAGCAGCATTAAAGTAATAATTCATTACTAATAAAACGTTAAGCATCTCTATGAAATATTCTTTTTACTAATCACATTTAAGTACTAAGCAAAGAGACAATTCAGAGCATATTTTCAAAAAATCATTGCTAAAGCATAAAACTTAATCTTATTCAAATATTCTCTAAAGAAAAAAAAAAAAAATCCACCTATTGAGACATTGTTCAAAAATTCTTGATTAAAAAATAAATTTTAGTTTATTGGTCATTTTGAAAAATACATGAGTAAAAATTTTTACTTGATTTTGTATAAATTCGAATTGTGCGTACGGTATATGGAAGACCCGAAGGTGGCAATGTCAATACGAATGGAACATTTATTGTCGATTTCTGCAAATATACTAAACTAAATGTTAACGATAATAATCGAATAATTATAGCAACAAATTTACATGAAATATTTTTCTTTAATTAAAAACTTTTAAACGGAAACTTTTGTAAATTAAAAACAAAAAAATATATATTTTAGTAAAATTTTAAAATTTTCGTGAGTAAAAATATGAAATTTGTGATAAAACGTTTTTATAATTGAAATTCCGAAATATTTGCTAATTAATATTCAAATAGACCGATATTTGCATAAATCACAATTCTTCACAACATATCGCTAATTTCATTTTAATACTCAAATCGACCTTCGCACACGATCTATCTCTAATCTTTTGAAACGTTCAAAAAAGAAGGAACACTTCAAAATCGATGAAAAATAATGCCGATCATTTGCCTTAATGAATTACCGCTTCAATATTCCATGCATTCATGATGCCCCTTGCAAGTAATGACAGGATAACCCAGGTAGTACTGAAAATTTCGCACATATGAACTGCAGACGAAGAGGAAGAGGGAGATGGCGGAATGGGCAACTCAAATAAAACGGAGTGTGGGAGATTGTAGACAATACCAGAAAAGAAGAACGTCAACAAATTCACGCAAGAGATAATTCCGACCCCCAAATCCAGGTGCAATCCAGGTCCCTCGCTTACATACAACAAAATGACGTATTCAAAGGTACTGAATGCTTACCTCATCTTTGAGTTTCCATATAAAAAGTGCTCTTCCGATCACGAACCATACGTAGTTATTCTCCGATAAAGATGCAGAACAATGAAATTCAACATCGCTATTAACTGCAAAAATAGAGTGATTATCAATAATTGCTTAGATTTTCCAAGTATGAAGAATATCCTCATTTATATAGTCATCAAATAGCAATATCAAATTATTTGACAGCTAACGGACATTATTGCATCTCAAAGGTAAGAACAATGAAAATTTCAATGAAATGCACATCGAAGAAATGCTCTTTGATTGTCTATTTTTAAAAAAAGCGTTTATAGCGAGTTAGTACAGCTTTATTTCAACGTTTTTAATAAATCATTTCGTGTGGATTAATTAGAAAAACTGATAATTGTACATAAATTACTGGTAATTAATGCAAATTATACTTACTAGATAAAGCCTCTCTTACAAGACTCGGATAATCGGTCTCCACTGATTCCAGAAGGAGCTCTTCATCCAACATGGCTGCACCTTATTTATATGATATCTGTAATGAAGATTTTATTTGTAGGAAATCCTATGGCATAAACGCGTCAATAAATTTACGCAAAATTTTTTTGGTAGATATAGCAGAGCAAAGCGCAAAATTTACATATTGATTGTTAAGAAAAATTTACATATCTTTATAACGCCTATAAAATCCATAAATAATGGCTCAATTTACTAGAAATGCTTAAAGAGAAAATCAAAAAAAAAAAAAAAAAAAACAAAAACAAAAACAAATCTGGAAGGAAGAGAAAGTAGCAGAGAGAAAATGAAAGGAGAAATCCTAAATTGCCGTCTTGTTTCCTATGAGATTGCAATCGAATTAAAAAAATTTCGACGAATATAAAGATTTAAAAAAAAAAAAGAAAAAGAACTAAATAAAAGAAAGTTAAAATTTCAGGGAAATGATGCCGCAAGTCGAGTTTTTTTTCGATTGCACAGTCTCTCCCGTCCCCTCCACCCTCACCTCCTTTCCATTGATTGCCTCCATTTGCAGGTCACCTAATCAACAATCGATAACTGCTTTCAGCAATGATACTTCCACAACAACAACAACAACTCAATCTATCAAATGACCTAGTAAAATTATTACAACGCTATTTATTTATTTATTTCAATCAAGAGAGCACTGATTACGAATAAATGTCTCTTCATAACGCTTCCACCTGCAGCGAGTCAATGCTTCTCTCATCTAGTTGGTTCTTACGGTTTTTCCTAGAGAGTCACTCCGCCTCGCTGCAAGACGGACTCTCGCTCTTACAGGTCGGTCA
This sequence comes from Ascaris suum, assembly GCA_013433145.1. Taxonomy (NCBI): domain Eukaryota; kingdom Metazoa; phylum Nematoda; class Chromadorea; order Rhabditida; family Ascarididae; genus Ascaris; species Ascaris suum. The sequence continues at coordinate 1,340,521 of CM024171.1, forward strand.
CGTGAAGGTTAAGGCTTAGGCTCGTCTCCTGCCCGTAGGGTGTCGAGTCCCGATTTTAGGCGGGGTGACCGGTTGAGCGGAGCCGACATGTCCGCTCGGAGCTTCCATGGAGCCGACCGCACAGTAACCAATGGAAAACGATGAATGACACTAATGACAGCAATTATGACGCCAGCTGCTCGAAAAACAGTGCATATGCACCCCCTCAATGCTACTCAAACGTTTTGACCACATATCTGCTATAGTTTGATCCTCACGCATTCATTGATAAACTTCTCTATGGATTTGTCAGCTCTCATTGGTTGGACTCATTCAGCTAATAAATTGATGAAAAAAAAAAAAAAAAAGAAAAATGAAAGTCGAAACTAATAACATGGGCCACATAGACGACGACGTGGACACACACGTGGATCACGTGAACGACGTGGATATAGACGCGGATCCCATCTAGACGATGTAAACGACATAGCACAACTCTTATCTGTACTTCATAAGTTAAAACAACAATTAGACTTCGAAAATGATTGTTTAAGTTTGCAAATATTTTTGAGTAATTTTCTCGCTAAGTGAATCGATCGATAATAAAGTAATCAATCAATATGCAACTTTATAAGTTTCAACGTATTTCATAAGTTTTATTGAAACGATTAAATAAACTTAACGAAAATACCTCGCAGAAAAAAACGGAATATGATCGGCTCGTTTATAGCTACTTGAACAGATTGCAAAGGTTTTTTTTTTTTTTTTGAATGGATACGAAAGTGAAGTGCAATTCAAATTTCCCGCTTGGATAAACACTTCCAAGTAGACGGCGCATTCGATGTGTCAACGAAATGGTGTGGGGTTGGTTCATTATGACGAGAAATGAATCGGTAGTGATCGTATTGCTGGGGTTGTTTTTTTGATACTACGGTAGAGTGTCTATTTGTCTTTCGATTCGAAAATCATTTTTTCCTGAATCAGGTTTTCGTAGTCGAAATTTACCTCCTGGAATATTTGGGCTTGGATAGTGGGTTTATTAACACTCGCTTATCTAGTTCACCCTACGTGCTGATACTTGGTGCTCTCTTACCGCTTCAGAAGATCTCTTTCCGGCCCATCGTTGTATTTCGCACTCATACCCGATAAACATCCCCCCCCCCCCTCCCCCACGCTTTACCTCTCAGGTTGATTTATTACCTGGGATTACTACTACACAAAATTCTTGTGGTCAATGTATTGTTATTTATGCACCTAGTATTTCAAAGTGCCGATTTTAGAGCATGCTGTAAATGTCAGTTAACCAAATTTCTTCGCCTCACTTATGCTTAATGTCCAACGTTTGGGGTTAAGCGTAAGTTGAGGCTATGGTCACTTCTGGTGCATCCAATTCACCTGGGTTGAAATTCACAAGATGACCACCACTTCTATTTTCGCCGTAACTGATTCCTCTACAGCTTTTCACATATATTTCATAGGATTCAAGCGGTATTTTCTTCTTTTCAAGTCTGTATAGATATTCTTTTCAAGTGACCAGTGGTCATCAGCTTTTTTCCATAGTTTTTTTTCTTAGCTTGATTGTTCGTATATGTGGGACGATTCGTTACATCTATCTAATCGCTCTAATGCTATTCTTTATTAGAAATTGCTAAGGATGTGTTAAATAATGCTTTAATTATTGATTTTTTTTTGTGCAAATCATTTATGAGCGATAATCAATTCTCATCTTATCGCAGTTAGGATTTCATTTCCTTAAAAATCTAAATTTTACTTAATAATTCTTTTTGGAGGACTTTGAGAACTATAAAAGTAAAATTCCAGCTGAATTTTTATTTAAAAACTTTATTTAGTTTCAGAGAGAATTTTTGAGGAAGGCGCTTCCGGTTTTTAGTATCGATATGTGCGATGAGAGGCTTGCGGCTATAGTGGGAGCTAAAATTTCTTTATTGCATGAAGAAATCTCTTCTTGGTGACAATCACTAATTAAGCAAGGCCTCTTTTTTTTGATTTGATCTTTTCTTTCACACTAGCAATTTTGGCTAAGCCGAGCCATGCAGTATTGTCGTGGATTTTTTAGAACATACGTATTATAATCATTCCTTCCGGACCGGGCTAGCGAAGGTCATCGGACTCCTCTCTTGTTGTTGACAAAAGCAGTACTCGAGGTTCCAGAGGGGGGGGGGGGGGGGATAGCAAAGAGCGTTAAAAGATGTAAGCCTGAATTACACCTGATCTGGCTAATAGCGTTGCCAAAGTCGGGTCCAGATTTAGCCTACAACCAAATACAGATCATTTGAACATGATCCCGGGTTAGTCAAAGCCGATCTTTTGGTTAAGATCGATTGGAATCTAATTCCTTATCTTGTTCGCAGCTGAAACAAAAAAAAAATTCAACCTATGCTCATGAACGATTTATGGGTGTTAAATTCTAAAAAATGGCACACCAAACTTGAAAAATTTTTGAAGAAAATAGTGGACGAGAAATATTAATAAAGCAAATTTCTATTGCATTTGTTGTTTGACTCCTATAAATGTTGGCTAAAATCTGACTTCCCCGAGAGATAATTTCCATATATTTTACGAAAAATAACGCCTAATATGTGGAAAAAATTTTGAAGAAGGGGGGAGGATGGGGGGGGGGGGACTGCTAATGTTTGGTCTTAATTATCAAAAGATGCTAGAATGATTAAAATGTGACAGAGATATATTTATTCGATTTAATTATAGTTAAATATAATTCCATATATTGTTTCTCTTGCCTAATTAAATGATATAAGCATCGAATTTATAAATAATTGATGCTTAAAAATATTTTATCGGAATATCGTTGATATTTGTTTAAGTGAGGAAAAAATTTAAAAAAAAAAAAAACAAATTAACACAGATGCCCGAGCAACCAAAGAAGAAAGAGCTCTCAAATGCCGAAATCAAAGCGATACTCACCGAATTGGCAACAAATAAACCGCCTAAGAATGAGCAAACTAAACGAAAAAATGAGCTAAAACGTGGAATAAGAGCCGTTCTATTGGGACCACCCGGATCGGGCAAAGGTACTCAAGCACCTTTGCTAGCAAAAGAATTCTGTGCTTGTCATTTAGCTACTGGTAAGTTTTTTCCGAAATATTTACGACGATAAAATATGAATCATTTTGAGATTTTTATGTAATCGATTAATGATCAATTATAAGTCATTTATTATCATATCGGAGAAATGGAAAAGAAATATATTTTAAAAAAATCGTATTATTTTTTGAATATATTATTCATTAAAGATATATATAATTAAAAAAATATCTATTGGATAAGAAAAAAAAATTATTCTTTAGTATCGAAGTAAAATTATTGAAGGAAATTTCTCGAATATTTCGTAAATATTTTCATCGCAGTAATTATTGCTATTAATTTGAAATAGAAAATAAGAGGAAAATGAGTCGTATGCATAATTTCCATTTTGAGATGAACGATGCTTCTTTAATTAATTGAACATTAAAGGTGATCTATTACGAGCTGAAGTGGCATCCGGATCCGAATTGGGCAAGAATCTTAAAGCGGCAATGGATTCCGGAAAACTTGTCTCAGACGATACCGTTTGTGAGCTTATCAATACCAACTTGAATAAACCTGAATGCCAAAATGGATTCATTTTGGATGGATTCCCACGTACTACCGTTCAAGCCGAAAAGGTGCATGCTAGTGGAGTTCTTTTTTTTTTTTTGTTTGTTTGATAAATATATTTCTTTTGCTTTTGATGGAATTTCTTTCAAATGATATGATTATAAAATATGATCGGATCGATATTTATTTCTAGTTGGATGTCGTTTTGGAGAAACGTAAAACCCCATTGGATAGTGTCGTTGAGTTCGGAATCGACGACGATCTTTTGGTACGTCGTATAACAGGACGACTCTTTCATAGAGAAAGTGGACGCTCATATCATATTGAATTCAATCCACCAAAGGTTGGTTGTGTTTCTCTTGAGGTGATCGATCCTGCAAGGTAAAGCGGAAATTAAATCAGCCGATTAGTGTGGGATTTGATTTTATCGAACTTTTATCACCTTTAAGAGTGGTAAAGTGTTTGAAACTTTCTTGTTGATTTTTTATTACGGCTGTCACCATCTTGTTATATATTACGCAAAAATCTTCAAACTTCTTTAGGGTTATGCAGGATAGGTGAGCGTATAATATCCAATAATGACTGGTCGACTTCTTAGCGCAAATTATTTACTAACAATTTCTTTGAGGTTTTATTAAATATAAAAATTAAATATAAATATAGCACAGTAAATATAAAATCAAGTATAGCAAATAAAAAAATTTCCAGGAGAATTCTCATCAACATTTTATGGAATTTATCAATGGTTTTTTTTTTCACAGGTACCAATGAGGGATGATATTACTGGTGAGCCACTTATACGCAGATCCGATGATAATGAGGAAACGTTGCGTAAAAGATTAGTCGTCTATCATCAACAGGTTTGCATTGATTTTAGACCATGAAATATTGCAACTTTTTGACAGTTTTCCTCATTTTTTTGTAAATATTTAACTTCTTTTGTAAAATTGTTCCATTTCTTTTATGAAATAGTCGATCCTTAAGGAATATTAACTGCGTAATATGCACAAATCTATTTCAAATGATCTTTAAAAGTTATAAAAAGAAGTGATTTCCATAATGATAGGGACTGTTACAGCAGAACTATCCATATTTTCCATTATATTTGTACATCTATGTATTTCTTTGTTTTAAAAAAAAAGGAGAAAATTTGATAAAGCTTTCTAGGATTTTATAAGCCCAGGGCTTAAAACGGGAATGTGCGGTAGTTGCTGATTCCATGGCTTACTTTCCTCCACTAAGGGGTTTTATTGTTCGTTTAATATTGAATGTATCTTAGCAGAAAGATTTCAACACAAATATGCAAATTATTCAAAAAATTTCAATATTGCAGACAGCTCCATTGATCGATTATTATGCAAAACGTGGTATTCATACGAAGGTCGATGCGTCGCTTCCAATGGACGATGTCGCTGAAAGAATTCGAAAAGTTTTCGGCGAATTTTGCTATTAAATCGTTTTCCCTTGTACTAGCTTGATTAGTTTCGTTAGGGATCACGTTGATGGTTGTGATTGGATCACTGAATAGGTTACGATTTTATTTCTCATTTCCTTCTTAAGTTCATCTCGGGTGTATCGTTCTCAATTCCTTATTCGGTGTCTCCTTCTTAAATTCTTTCCCGGTGTTTCACTCTCAAGTTCTCGAGTGTTTCCTTTTCAAATCATTCTCGAATATTATTTCTCATGTCCTTCGGTGTTACATTTTCAAATCCTTCTCGGGTGTTTCCTTTTCAAATCCTTCTCGAATATTTCCTTCCCATGTCCTTCGGTGTTACGTTTTCAAATCCTTCTGGGGTGTTTCCTTCTCAAATTCTTCTTGAACGTTTCCTTCTCTAGACTCTAAACGCTTTCTCAATTCTCCAACCATTCACTTATGTTCATTATAATTCATTATCGAATGAATGTATGCTTGAGATTATGGGATATAAGTGTCAAACCTCTAAGTATTTTCCTCCTTTATTATGAGGACCTTTTAAAATCGATTTTTCCTAACTGGAAATTTCCTTCCTCTTCTTTTAAATTTCATATTTAACTTCGTAAGGAAAAATAGATAAAAGAACATTTTATTTAAGCGGAAGGAATTATATTTGACCGTTGAAAGCAAATAATTTGAAATTGAAATTTTTTATCCTATATGTTTGAGGGTTTTTTTATTTCACTTACCTGTGTTTTTCAATCTTTTCTTCAATGTTCAATATTGTCTTACTAAATGTTAGATTTTTGTTGATCGGCTGATCATTGATCAATATTATTTTATTGCTTGATCACTGATAAATAGTGTTTTATTTCACTTATTTTGGAGATAGGATATTACTAAGTGCTTTAGGTGTATCAATTGAAAATAAGTTTGCGTTAAATAAAACAGTACTAATATTATCTAATATGCTATTGAAAATTGTTGCATTTAAAGTGACTGCGATTTTTCAAATCAGATATTTGATCTATATTGATCGTTTTTTTAATGCTCTTTGATCATAACATAGGAATAAACAGTTGATTATCGATGTGTTGTAACATTTTCGAAATATTGAGTCGTTTATAACGACTGTTTTTATATTTTTATGTTTTATTTCTCATTTAAAATTGCTGTTCTATATAGCATGACGTCATTATTGTTAGCGTTGAATTTCACCTCGTTTTATTAGGTCTTTGAAGGGGCCAACTTGAATTACTATGGAATGAGTAAGTTATTATGTTGATTTTAGTGATTGAGAGAGCGACATTGTTGCTAGGTGGCGATTTTGTTCATTGATATCTCGGGAATACCAACTTCTCTAGAGACTTTGAAGTATTACCCCCCCCCCCCCCCCCCCCCCATGCATTTATTTAGTTTTGGAGTAGTATTTAAATTTATTTTTAACGCAAAGTTTAAACTATTATAATGGGGGATTATGCGTTATTTATTGTTTTGTTTATGATTTAATTTTATTAATTTAATATGTGCAATCATGTGCACATTGATTCTCGTAGATCTTATGTCTTTTATTGATTAGCGTTCGTGATATGATTTATGTTTTAATATGCAAATTAGCATAGTCGATTTAATGATGAAGGTTTTTGACAGGATCATTTATTCGCTTTCATTGTTGATCGTAGCAAACATCGTGGACGGTTGTTTGTTCAAGTGGCGCTCTTCTTCGCTTCACAAGGGAGCTTTTTTTTTCGACGGTGCTCGTGAATTTCGGTATTTGAGGATTGGACGTGCCAATTTAATTTTCCAGTGGAAGAACACTGACGGTGATCGACTTCATCAATAAAGAGACGATTGTAGTTGAACAATTATATTAAGTGCCTTTTAAAATCGTTGTTTCGTGTTTTTTTTTTTGTGGGAAATTTTTCAATTCAAAGTTTTTTCTTTTTTATCGCTAATTTTTTGAATTTCAGAATTTCTTTGAATTTATTTACTTTCTTTTTATTACATTCAAAGAGTCACTCTTCAATAATCATTAAGTGGATATTATTACTTCGTTCAGAAGTTTTTATCCATTTTTTTTTCATTAGTTATTCAGCTATATTTTATTTCTTTCTTCTTTTTTTCTCGGGTCTTAGTTTACCCGCAGAGATATTTATTTCCCATTCTCAATTCTTTGAACAAAAAAAAAAAAAAAAATTAACGATCTTCACGATAAAATTTCAACGAATATCATCGATGGCGTCAACAACCGTTGTTCACGACTCACAAAGGTATTTTATTTTCAAGTAATTTAATATCATTTGATTAAATTTCAATGTTTATTTTCTATGGGGGAATAAAATACACTATTGACAGATCGTTTATTAATGTATGCCTTCGAAGTTGACGCTATATTTACAGCTGCAGAATTCATATTCGAAGGGAACTTATTCTGAAGGTGTGATGTTGTGATGTGCTGAAAAAAAAAAAAAGATGTTAAAATTTGATGCTATTGCCTTACGCCTATAATTGACAGTTCAGCTGGTCATAGTTTTGAGTTTTTGACGTTGGATATTGATGTACTAAATTTTGGAGAAATTAGAAAAATAATTGATTTAAAAAAAAAACGGCGAAGAGAGCGTTTGAAATCATTTGTGCTATTGGTTCTGATCGCGGGGGTACATGTGCGAACCTCGCCCATTCTCCTCCTCTATCTCGATCCATCAATAATGCATATTTGGATGTGATTATATCTTTGATTTTAGGCAAATAATATGAAATTTATTTAGTTTCATAATAACGCATAGTGAATCACTAGTCGATTTAGAGAGGAAAAAATTATGAGGAATACGGCAAAGGGATGCACATGTTATATGAAAGATACGGCGGTATTTGGAAACAATGGGGAAGCATCATGAATGCAATTTGAAGAGCGGGGAACATTTTTTTGGTACATAATTCAGCGATATATTTTGTAGTTTGGCCGCGTTCAATAATTAATGAATATAAAAGAACACTTGTATATGTAATTTGCATATTAATTTTTTTTTTTGAATTGCACTATGGGCTTCGGTGTGTTTCAGCACATCGGCGAGCAATGCGAACGGTGTTTCGGGAATTCCAGTGCCGTCGCCTGGATCGACGGAGGGCGACGGCACGCAAAATGCAGCATGGGCAAGGGCACAGGAAGCACTCAAGAAGGTGAATCCAGCAGCGGCCGGGTATTCATCAATGTCAGCTGAAAGTGTACAAGCTGCAACAATGCAATATTACCCGTGGATGGCCCAATATGGTTTCGGAGCGTCTGTACCTCCTCCTCGTACACCTTCAGCTCCATTTCTTCCACCCGGTTATTATACGTACGCTCCAAATCCATTCTTTGGTATGCCAATGCCCAATTCGACAACGGCACCAAGGTATATTTCGCCAGCGGCGCGACCCATGCGTCCAAGTCGCCCTCAGGCTGCAACATCAGGAAATGCAACAAACGTGATGCCTCGTCCATCAGGTGTTGTGCAGTCTCCAGCAATAAGAGCAGCACCCCAACGAATTGTTAGGCCAGCCACCCAGCATCCGATTCGATTCAGTATCGGTCGACCAAATCAGAGTTTCACGTCCACTACGTCAACTCTACCTAAGAACAGCAACGTTAATGCTGTTCAACGACCGAATATTCCGGATAATATTAGGTGAGATTCTTATTGCTTGGTGTCAATTTTATCGTTAGCACTAAGATATACAATCTACTACTAATTGTTTCCTAAGGTTTAGTGAAATTCTTTTTGCTTTAGTTTGAAATATCTATCATAATTGGTCAGTGATTTTTTTTCGAACAAGGGTTTCGATGTAGATAACGTACTGTATATGAAGAAATGGATGGATTCTTTCCGGATCCTATTTCCGTCTATAGTTTCCGTAGGTCAGGTAAATTAAAAAGGTGCTATCTATCCGGTTTTTTTTTGTATGAGACACTAAAAAGTGGATATTTTTAAATATCTTCATCACTTTTAACTATTTGGTATTCCCCCCATCTCTATGGGAAATGAATTGGTTGTAATCTCGAATTTGATCACTTTCTCCGTTATTATTTTATTTGTCCATTACTTTCAACGTAGTGCTCACACCTATGTTCATAAATAATGCTCTTCCGTAAATTGCACCTATATATACAGATATATGCTAAATGGATTACAACAGTTGATATTCGCGTGATCGAAGTTCATGCTTCCAGGATCACCACTGACTCGACCATTCACTTGTAGAAGATAGCTGCCTATTTTAGATTTCATAGTTTTTTTTTTAAGATTAGAAGTCTTTTTCTTCAGATATAACGGAATTTTATATATTTTATTGATATTTTGTCATTTTATTTGCATCTCTCACTTCACTCTATTGCACTAATTTAAATGCGATCTGATATATCTTTTACAAAACAAGTTCGAATTATTTTACAGACGATATATAGAAAGGGCATATGCGGCTGTTGAGACGAAAGAAGAAAGAGATAAACTCGAAGATTATCTCAGACAGAAGCTTAATCCATTGCTTACGTCTGGCGCAGCAAAGAATGTCGACTGGGATAAGGTATGTTTTTTGAATGCTTTAAAAGAATAAAAATTTCATAGAAATTTTTAAAATGCCGATCTCCGGTATGCTCCCGGAAAGACGTTTGACGCCACTTTCCAATTTGTTGCTTTCCTGAGTAGAGCTGGGTTGCAAGAGCTGTAATCTTTCCAGGAAAACTGCATGTTAATTTACATACGTCTCATATATCGTCAGAGACCGGGTTAGTCTTGCACCGTTCCTGATCCTGGTTGGGTTAGAACAGGTTTTCCTGCAGGAGCCGGTTTAACGTCTCTCTACACGGTCATAGGTCAGACCCATGGCTACCAGGACCGAGGTCGGGTTTCACCCATGTCCAGACATGGTTGTGAGTCTCTTTTATTCCTACGGTCAATTGAACTGGCGATGATTTATAAAGGTGGTGACACCGTTTGAAGATTTGTTTGTGAAAACATCGAACCATCCAAAGTTTTAGTTGAAGTGAGAATTTCGATTGGGGGGGGGGGGAGGGGTGGGGACGTACAGCTAGGATCTATGGTACATAAGGATTTTTTCTTGCATTACTTTGTTTTTCCTTTTGTATTTCCGAATGGAGGATTTTTTTTTAAGGAACCATTGCCATCGGATGTGAATTTTGAGCTGAAAGCCGAATGGACGCCGGCGAGTCAATTGCGACGAGTGGTAACTTCAGGTTTAAATGCTGCGAATGCTGCTAACTGGAAATCTGGAGAACGTGACCATAGCAACACGAAACATAGGGAACAGTCATCACGATCACCTCGAAGGAAAGGAAGGAAACGTCGCGTTCCATCGCCCACGATTCCTCTCTACTCTTCGTCTGAGCATTCGTCTTCGGATGATGAATTGCATGTCGCAAAGGTTATTTCCGTTCTTATTTTTTAATTGAGGAGTTGCCGGATTTTTGATTTTTTTTAGTAGATGATTTGTCTTTATCCTATGTACATAGCAAAACTAGTCAAAATTCATTGGCTTAAATGCGTTGCTGAATTTTTTTTTTTGAATATTTAAAATTTTATTTTTGAGGTGGATTATGCTAATTTAATTGTTTTTATGTCGCCAATCTAGGTTCTCGATTATTCAGATCTGTATTACGATCTAGAGGTAAAGCTGTAAGTGAAGCTATATTGAATAGGAAGGTATGGTTTTATGGTTGCCGTTTTTCCGCTAAGTTAATGCTGTATTTCCGCCACTGCAGGAATGGTCAAGGAAAAACTAATTTGGGGAGTCGTTGACTTCACATTAGGAATAAATGACAGCGAGAAAACACCTGATCACCGAATCGAAGGTCTTATGTCATAATTAGTATAAGTTCGAATAAAACAGTCACAGCAATTCGCAACAACCTCACCTGTCCATGGCTCTAATATTAATGTTTATCGCTTCCGTTCAGGTTCTGTGATTATCTTGTTCTTTCGAAAATATCTTTTACAGCCTCAACGAAAGGAGACGAATTCACAAAAGAAAAAGAAGAAGAAGCAACAAAAAGGTGCCGAAAAAGCTAAATGGGTTGCAGACGAGGGAAGCAACGCGCGTCGCGAAGAGCGTGCACGTCGTTTTGCTCGAGATGACGAGACGCAACGTCGCGCACATCAGTCGCTAGCACGACGTCGTATCGAGATAGTGCGCGACGCGGCGTCTACAGTCGATGAGGTAGTTGTGGGGACGTGTACCGATATTGAGAAGTCATTCTTTCGCCTTACATCGGTAGGTTATTGGTATATACTTTATTATTTATTCGGTTTTTTGATCGCCTAAGGTCAGACTTTGTAAATAAACTCAGGCTGTTGAAGTGAAGTAAATTTGTGCGAATGATCCTTATTATTTTAGCCTAGAACCTGATGTATTTAGGTTTCGGGTCTATGTCAGGTAGATTGTCAAGATAAGGTGACTTTGCACGATGAATTGTTATTAATTATTATTGGAATGTGATCTGTTTAGGCACCGGATCCAAGTACGGTAAGACCGCTGCGGATTCTGGAGAAGGCATTGAAGCAAGTTCAACAAAAATATGCTGCAAATGGAGACTATGTTTATGCGAACGATCAACTTAAAAGTATTCGACAAGATTTAATGGTAATTTCGCCGCATTTTATTGTTTCCTGTAAACTGTTGATTCTTGAGCAGTTTTGTACTCTAAGGGGTTTAACTTGTTTACTAACCTTGAAATATTGCATTTATTTTTATTAAAGCTTTTATTTTATTTTTCCGCCAAGTGAACTCTCTTTCGGGTAGCTTGATTTGGCGAGGAATATGCGTCAAGAAATCGTGAAGTCTATAAAAGCAGTTAAAAAGTAACTGAACGGATATCACTGTAAGGTAGGCAATTTGCATTTGTATATAGGGGTCAAAGCACGATCCCACTATCTCAGTACTATGTGAGAGGTCAAGGGTCACACTTCTAATGCTCGTTTTGAACTTAAGTGATCGAAGCTTTCGAAGTCGGAGTGCCTCCCGTCATTCCACTTTAGAGTTGTTTAATTGCCCGCTGAGGAAATATCGATGCAACAATTTCAGCATGTTTTCAATCAATCGTATTGTTTCAATTTATTTTCTTTGGTTGTATGATTTTAGGAAATTATTGTGAATGTGTTTAATTCGTCAGATCGACATCAAATACCTAAGGTTATCGTTTAGATTCAGTGCATTCGTACGGGATTTACGGTGAAGGTTTATGAGACGAATGCACGTATTGCAATAGAACGTAGCGATCGCGAGGAATATAATCAGTGCCAAAGCCAACTTAAGTTACTCTATACGGAAGTACCGAATTGTGCGAATAGATATGAATTCACTGCGTATCGCCTCTTATATTATATATCCGTTGCGAATACAATTGGTATGTTTTGAAGTATTTAAAAAGTAGCAGATATCTTTCTTCTGTTGTTTTCGTTTCTTTTTTCTTTTATCTATCTTTTTACCTATCTAAAATATATCTCTATATAGAATATGATTACTTCACAATTATAAAAGCATGTTCCAGTGTTTATTGAACTGAAATTCGAATGGTGGGAAATTGTCTAAGTTTTTGTTCATAGCATTGACTGAGGATAATTGCATCTGCACGAATTTTTTATGTTATTTGTTCGATGATTTCTTGAAGATTTTGATGATTTTCTTCGATCAAAGAATTTTGTTGATCGAGTTTTAGACAATATCGTGGACATTTGCTGATCCTGGATGGTAGAATTTTAAATTGATCTGATGGCCATGATCATTAGTCATTTTCCGGTACGATACGAGTGTCCACACAAAACCTACAGATTGTCACAGTATTTCGCAGTTCGTTGATCTTTTAGCCGTAATAATTATTACGTTCGCCGATATTTCATTGTGTTTTTTTTTTTAATCTTCGTTTAGGAGCTTAGGAGTCGAGTTTTTGGGTTTTGTAACTATTTCATCAGATTATCTCAGAAGGGTAACTGATCACACTATGTCCATGTACAGTTGATTAAGTACTGTATAGGTAACATAATAGAATGGGGACTTGAAGAGGGGACGCACCACCTTACGAGGTGAGTCCTTGCTTTCGTTCGTCTGTTCATTTCACCCGTTCCACTCGTACCGTTGGCCGCATCGTGTTGTGTAAAGACCTCATCGGGCGATCGACACTCGGAATCGATCGTCATTTGATACAAATGTTGCAGTAAGTTGATCAAATGTTTTTCTATCCGATCATAATTGTGATGCATATTTATAGATCAAACAACATTGCTGAGTGAATTGGATGCGGCAGCACGGAGAGACGAGTGTATTGCGTTCGCATTGCGTGTACGTGAAGCATGGGCGTTAGGCAATTTTGTGAGGTTGTTCCGACTCTATGAGAAAGCACCTCGTATGACCTCCTATGTGATGGATCTCTTCATCGAAAGGGAACGGAAGGCAGCTCTCAACGCGTGTCTCAAATCGTTCGTTCCTTATTTGCCTTCATGTTTTTATCTTTGCTAATAGAAATATTCGTTTTGAAGCGAACAGGTACACATCTCTTTGTTGTGAAGTCATCGGGATGTTTTTTTTTGAAACTCGCATATATAGCGGTCATGTTTAGAACTTCCTTCCGCATTTTTCACTACTTATTTGCATTTCTTAAACTAGTTTAGCTTTAATGGACCTCAGGTTGGGGAAAATGGACCTCAGGTTGGGGGGAATGTAGGTGATGATGCGCAGCTTGTTCAGGTTGTAGAGCGCAGTAATCTGCAAAATGTCAGCATATTGAGGTGTGCTTTCAATGGGTGACCACTGATTACTACAGAAAATCATCGGTTGTCTTGTAAGTTGAACTTTTTAGAATAAGCCATTTTGCAGGTATCGTCCATCAATACCGGTAAGTGTATTATCTGCGAAGATTGGTCTAAGCGAACAGAAAGCCGTCGAGTGGTTGGCCACCTTCGGTATTTCTGTGAGCATTGGTGCAAATATCGATTGCCGTTTACACTGCAACGCGGTTGGTTAGCGAATGAATGAATGAGATGAACGATTGAGCTCGAGCTGCCTTTTTCTCCGTCAAGGAGGTCAACGATGAAGGACGGGTGCGCACTGATATCAGTGTCGCCTTTATTTTCTAGTGGTGAAATTCTTTGCTCCTTGAAAACCATCTTTTGCACTCTGAGATATTATTATGGAGTGTTGAAAGAGAGGAGAAGGTTGTGAATGAAAATATTATCATTTAAAGCATTGCATAACGCCGGATACGCAGATACAAGAGACATCAACATGCAATGAACATATCGATTCACCGATGCCGAGTTGAGGATATGATTGATTTTGAGGTGGAATCTTAGACCTCACATTTGCAAAATCTGGTTTGATTGACTTCTTGGCTTCTTGACGTCAAGCTTGACTTGTTTAGGAAGTTTGAACGTTGGTATAAAAACTTCAGATGTCTTTATAGTCGAGTTATGGCTAGCGAATCTTCCATGCAGATTATGCCTCCATCTAATTGTTGTTGATTTCCGCCAATAAAAGAGAAAAGGGAGGTTCGACATTGGTTCATCGCACAAAGACTATTTGTAATTGGAACGTAGAACAGACAAAAGGAGAAATCAAAACATAAATTGGTGCATTCATTAATTTTTTTTTGTTGATGGGGATCATGCATCAATAGGGAGTATATCGTCGGGGATTTTGTTGAAGAAGTAGCGATGCGGCATTTTGACCTGGACTAGGTGATGTCTGTTTTGTAGTGGTAGTCATTGGCATCGTTCGACCAAGCAATATGCTGCAAAAAGCATTTCCCCTGTACTTAAATACTTAAACACATTTAAATAATATTTAGATAAGTTGCGCATCCTATATAATTATTACAAACATATGCTCATACCGTTCATTTAAATGAGAGGTTTGAAACACGATCGATCGGTGAACCTCGGGGATATATTGAGTGATTGGATTAAATAATCGTCATAAAATGCCCGATTGCGAAGCCATTTGGTGGACGATCAAAGAGACAATTTATTATTGTTATGACTGGTCGAATTATAAGCGGCTGTCACGTATTTTATTGACAGCTTCCATTTGTACAATTCTGCGTGAAAATATTCTCTTTTATAGCTTAATTAGCCATAATCTTTTTGGTGACATTGCATTCCTTATATGGTAACTCAATAATTGGAAAATTACTTTGTTAGATGCGATATTAAAAATTTTACGCTTAAATATGCATTTATCGTCTAGTGCATATCCTAAAATCCTATGAGAGTTGACTTTTGTTTTTCACATTAGTGGAGTGGTTAGATTTGTTGCGGTCAGTACAGCTGTCACCAAAGGTGTACGATCAGCATAGAATGCTATGCTTGCAAGCACTTCTTATCATATAACAACAGTATATGCAAATATTGCATCGCTTATCATATAAAACATTATCATCGATATAATGCAAAGTTGATGCTATCTATTTATAACAAAGAAAAATCATTTCGATGATGGATATTGAAGATTTAAGGTCGTCTTCATTAGAAAATTTTTAAAAATATTTGCACGAAAATTTCCTCATCAATTATTCTATGATAAAAAAAAAATTTATGAACTAAATTCGCTAAGAATTTTTGCATCATTTATTCGATTCGATTCTGAGTTATTTCTGCAGAATAAAAATCACATATGCAAATTTTTTTTTTTGGAGGTTTTAAGATGAATAGGAATATGATAAAGTAAAAATGTAATAATTCAATATGATAAGTAAAGATGATAAAATAAGAATAATTTAAAGTTGGAATATGATAATATAATATGGAATTTATGAAGAGTTATGTATACGCTCTTATTAAGTCATATAAACAACTAAAGCTTAACGTTCTGGAAATTGAAAGTTTAATGCACAATGTCTACCACGCATTTTTCAACTTCAGCATAAATTGAAGAGATAGCTGTGGAAGGAATGAAAGGGGAGGGGCTATAAACTGCCAAATACAGTAAAACGAATGCCCGTTATGTATTGATCGTTGACATGACATCAGAGGATAATTTATTCTAATGCGAAGTAAAGGACCCTTATTTGTACAAAGAAGTACTAAAATAATGAGTAATTGAAAGTACTGACTTGAGTTCTATACAAGGCGGATATGTTCTACCGTATGGGTCGGATACTTCATACCTGTTCCCGAACATATACGGTGGCGCAGCGATTAAATTCTGCATCAGTTCAGCACTCTTATCATCCGTCGGGTTCATCCACCTTACGCTCGTATCTTTACCGTAATCTGCACGATCGGTTGATGCGCTCATACCGATTAGATTTCCACCAAATACTATAAAATAAAAATTTGATAGTTAACCATTATTCCCGAATACTTATAGCAAAGGAAAAAAAAACCCCTTCAATTAATAGCAGCGATAAGAGGGGGGGGGGGCGTGGAAGAGGAAGATGCGAGGAGGACGGAGAAGGATTATCCATATTTCAAATTATCGGACTCTTTTGGTGTTGCATTTGTTGATGTTTATGGAAATGAATGTCAACGTCAAAAAAGTTGGTACCATCTATGAATTACCGGGGGGGGGGGGTGGGTGGGGTGGGGGGATATGATTTTCGAGGACATCAGTGTCAAAGAATGACGGGATTACAAGTGGCATCTTTTAAAGTCAAAACTACTAACGATTATACGAGAATCACATATGAGAGAGATTATTTAGATAGTTTTTGCGTATTATATTTATTAAATATAGATTATGTTCAAATGTTCTATTAATATTTCTATTGAGTACAATTGATTTCAATTGTTCATTGTGAAGAGGGATCTGTGTTGAAACGATAAGCATTATAATGAAAAGTATACTCTATATCTCTTAATAAACTATACTTCTATGAAATGAGAATATTAGGGTTAAAGGTCATAAGGCTAAAGTACCTTAATGAAGTCAAAGGTCACAAGATTAAGAACGCCTTATTGAGGTCAAAGGTCAAAAGATTTTGAAAAAAAAAAGAGGAGGGGATTATTGTATATTATGTGACTAATAAAGTAGCGTAAACTTTGAATTTTTTTTTTCTTCAAATAAACTCATTTCAATTTCAATTTCGATTTATAATAGATAATCTTGCATTTTTCTTATGAATTGCATAATTTTTAAATAATGATTTAATATGATTTTCCATATTTTAATAATTTGCATATGACCATTGTAAATCTCTCTATGATTTAAATGATTTATTTAATTCAAAATTAATCGATAGTGTATTTTTTTTTAAATTTATAGCGAAATACTTTTTATTAATTGTTAGATTCTTATCAACTATGTTAGAGGGATTGATAGATAAGAGTGATCCTGAAGTTATTTGTCATTGATGAAATGCTCTCATTGATTAAGGATTTCATCTTTTTATTTCTGCCGTATAAATGAAATCCAAAAATTCGTTTAATTATATGCTAAAAAAAAAAGAAAAAAATTCCAAAAGAAAAAAAAATTAAATTCGAAAATTTTATTCAATGAATTTCAAAAATATGCGAAATTCACCTTCAAAATTTTTGCACCTTTATATGACTTTAATCTATCTTTTTTTTTCCTTTGTAAATCAGCTAGAACAAAAATGAAAGAGTATCTTTGCATCATCTCTGTTTTCCTCCTAATCCCACCCTCCTTCCCCCCCCCCCCACCCCCCATCCTTTCCAACTTTCATCGTTTTTCATTTGTTTCCTAATTGATTTCTTGTAGAGGAAAATTATTTTATTTGAATTATATTTGAAAGGAAACTATATGAAAATTGCTTGGATTTTTATGATTTAAGAAAAAAAAAACGTGGATGTAATTATATAACGCCTAAATCATTAGTTAGCTATGTTATTTTTTTTTAATATTATAACACGAAAATGTGCATAACTTCCGTTAATTATGGTTAATTTCAGGTAGGTAATATTTTTAAATAATATATATATATTTTTTTAAAAGGAAATTAAAATGTATATTATTATAAATAAATTATGATTAGCAAAATAATATGGCAATAAGAATAACGGTCAATAAATAAATTCATTATTCACTATTGATATCATTAGTATAGTTGACATTTAGGGTTAGCTAGTTATAGAGAACTATACGATAGTACGATAATACATCCAAAGAGAAGAGGAAATGACGGATGAATGAAACGTAAACAATTTGAAGTGATCGTGTTTAGGTGCAAAACAAACAAACAAACAAACAAACAAAAGAAAGATGGAAGAAAAGAAGACTGAAACAAAAGAAGAGCAGGTTTGAAGTGCTAAAAGGTGAATTGAAAGGAAAAAATGGGGAACTGAGAGATGATGAATACCTGTTTGAGGGTTGAGTGCAGGAACGGCTGGTAGGAACTGGGTTGCTGCATACTGGGAATGTACTCTAGCCAGCTGAAATAAAGCACACAAGGATAGCAAATGCCGGGGTAAGGAAAGAACACAACGTCAATAAGTGCGCTAAATCGATTGTTAATTTAATGCACCCGCAAAATTGTATCCGAAATAATCGTTGAAATTTTATTCACATTTCAAGAAAAATTTTTAAATGATTTCAAATTAGTTGGTATATTTTTATCGATACAACGCACTTTAAAAAAAAAAAAGTTCCACGACACTTTTGAACATTTGTTACCTTCAGATTGTTATCCATCAAACACAACACAGAGGAGATGGAAAACGTTGAGAGATGATCGAATTCGAAGTACTCTAATTCGTATTAATATATACCTCGCAAACACTTCTTTTTATCAATAAAGAATTTAATAAACCTATGGCGGGGGGGGGGGGGGGTTTCTTCTTCTTTCTAATGGTATTTTCGCATTAATTTCCCTTATATCATCAGAAAACATCACTAGATGCTATAAGAGTTGGGATAAAATTGATCTCAGTAAAATAGCCGACTATATCCGAATTCGTTCTCTCCAAATTTTTTGAAGAACAAATAAATTTCGGTCGTTAAAATCCGTTTCCTTACAGCTTCCTTCCTCCCTTATAAAATTGGATAAAATAACCTGTTCTCATACATCCCAATGTTGGTTACAGATTGTCAGCATTTGTACAATCACTTCATCTTAATAAACGCTCAAAATATTTAGCAAATATACAAACTCCTTTCGATTTTATTCGAAATTGCGTGGTAAGTAATAAAATTATTGACTAATGAGGAGCTGTTGATGGAGCGATAATGGGAACGAGAAGAAATACGAAAAGAAAAGAGGTTAATACATAGGTTATTATTGATAAAAGAATAAAACTATTCATTTTCAAGGTGATCTCGTTTGTGATCATTATTGGCGATTGCAATCGATTCAATGTGTCATTAACCGATCACATATTCTTATCTTTTATTTCTCTTATCTTTATTATCTTTATTTATGCCCGAAAATATATTATAGACGAAAAATATCTTTTTTATTTATTTTTCAGTAATTTTCATTCGTTTTATTCGTTCATAATTTTCATTCCTCATTTTTCTATTCTCAAAGACGATCATTTCTTCTATAAATTCCTTCCATTCATACCAGCACTGCTATTATTCGATTGATCATTGAATGCATGAAGGTTGATCATTTGTAAAGTCTTTGCATCTTTATGTGTGTGTATGCGTGTGTTGGTGTCTGTCTGTACATATGTAGGTGAGTACATGTTTGTCTATGTCTATGAAGATCGCCTTAACTTTATTTTGCAGCCTGCAAAAATGATTAAAAGTGCACATGAGTTCATATAGGGTCGAAAATTACACTTTCCGAGACAAGCTTTCTGATGTGGTACCTCCTTTCGTTTAAAGCCTTTTTTTCGTCTATCACAAAAAAAAAGAATAGATCCTAATATCTTGCAGACTGTTAGGTGCTTACGATAGGATCATTATAAGGTTTCATTCAAGGATATCTTGGAACATCGCATAACGGTCTTAACCTCTAAATGCGCAAACTTAACCCTCATATCTATGCTCTAGGAGCTCATCTAAAAGATGAAGAGAAGTTCACTTGGAATATCTTATTCACTGCCTCAACGTCTTTGAAGTGTGTGGAATGCGTATATACCAGTGCTCTTGGCTTGTTACTTCAATTTAAAGGGCCAAGTTTCTATACGTCATGACTTGTTCGAGGTGGAAGATAGGTTTAAAATAACTTATATAACAGAACTTTTAGGGATAAAGGCCCGTATCCCTTGAAAATCTTCACGGTTGAAAGATATCGTATGTGTCTCGATATAGTTTGAAAAAAAAAAGCTTTTACATTTTCCAATATACGGCATTGAAATTTTCAAAACATTCTAATAAAAACCAATTTATTCGGCTAGAGCTAATACTCTCATCTATAGAATAAAACTATGAAATAAAAATCGATAAATGAACTAACTTCGAAAGACTATAGTCATCGACTAGTTTAGAATAATGTCTATTGCCTCGAAATGTCGATTAATACTTAAAAAAAAAAGATCGACTCGAATGAGTGAATTTCATAGATTTATTGAATATCATCAATATTGAAAAATCTACAAATGCATTCTAAATTCATCAAACAATTGTTTAAAAAATTCTTTGAGATGAAATCTATTGGTTAGTTTAGTGTTGTTTATTTGCAAGTAAGTTTTCCCTTCACAATACAACACATAACTGCCAATGTTATTTGCTCAAATCGAATTGCCACAAATTGCGCAACCTTAATTGCATATATGTGCATCAATTGAATTTACTTCTCATGCACTCAAACTCAAAGCGATGTATTTGCTAAAGCGCATTTACATTTTATGTGATTTGTGCATTCTTAGTGACAGCTGCTTTAAAGATTGCTTCTATTGCGATTTTTACTGAAGATATTAATCAGCCGGAGAGGTAAATTACCTAAGATGTTCTATCAAATGTGACTTCCAACCGATACATCAATTTTTTTTTTTTTTAAAGAACATATCATGAAGCTGTTCGACGAGTAAAAGAGGTTAAATTTGATGTATAACTTATTCATCGATAACTTCATTCATGAACAGTTGATAATTTTATGAACTATGCTAATTGACCAATTAGACGTTATTTTTAGCTCCAAACGGGTAAAATTATTATCCAATTGCTGCAAATAAATGAGGAATGATCACAAACGAATATGGAATATTCCATAAAGAAATCAATTTAATGAAAATAGAGTGTAAGCTTTTTTTTGGTTTTACTGAAAAAAAACGTAAAATTTTTGGCAAGATTCAAAAATTTCTTATCCAATTGAAGTTTAAAGGATAAAGCAATTATTATAGAGTCACGTATTTCTTCACCTTCATCCATCTCATTTTTATCAGTCTTTATGATATCCATAAAGAGAAAAAAAACTAAATTGAATTATTTAAGCAGCACAGATAGAACGCTGTAAAGCGAAGAACTGTTCTTGGATCATAGTGGATGTGATGCGCAACATGCATCACAATTGAAGCACATGCACGAAGAGATAGCAAAACCTCTTCAACTATATCTCATATATATATATATATATATATATATATATATATATATATATATATATATATATATATATATATATATATATATATATATATATATATATATATATATATATATATATATATATATATATATATATATATATATATATATATATATATATATATATATATATATATATATATATATATAACATCAAAACAATTGAAAGAACGAAAGCAAGATGGAATTGGAACGGTATTTTTTGCATCTTTAGTGACGTTCTACTATTTGAACTGCATTGTTATGAGAGAGGAGAGTAATCCAACCGAACCGAGTACTCCCTAAGTGACGTTTATTTTCAAATACAAAAAGGATGCAAAAAATAAGATTCAAATGAAATCCATACAAATCCTGCAAATATTTATTCTGTTTCAATTAAAACGAAAAACTTTATTTAAGAGGAAAGCTTCCAGAAAAAAAAGGTATAGATTGTAAAAAAAAAGGGAAAAGAGATTAAAAACAGATTTGTCTAAAGGTTTAAATCGCTCTTTGGATTTATTTCGTCCAACTTCATCACAATTGAAAATAATTTCCTAACCTTCATTCAAAAGAAAACTCAATATACTACAACGATCAGCAATGGGAAGTGGTGTTAACACTAGGTTGGCAGTGACAAGAGCAAAACAAAAATAAGGAACTTACATCAGTAGGAGTAATAAGTGTAGCCGGATATGGTTGAAGTAATGCAGCTGCCGCAGCAGCTTGTTGTTGTGCAGCTGCGGCTGCAGCCGAGCTAGCTAATAAGAGAGGATTGAATGTCGGCTTTGGTCGATACGGCAATGTCGTTCCTTTTGGTGGCGCCTTAAATCATCACCTATATTTACGAACAGTGAGAATAGCAAAAAAAAAAATGCAACAAACATAAGGTGCATCACAGTTTATGAATTTCTGGACATATTTGCATAAATATCCAATAACATTGGACAGTCATAAATTGCTGACAATTCTATGCAAATTTCTTCTGAAACTAGATCTAATTAATCGCGCTTTGCTCGAGTAAATACGAAGAAAATCATTTTCAAAGAGTGAAAAATTTATTGCGTTTCTGCGATTTCTAATTATAATTTAATATATTTCAATAAATAATTTTTTCTCTTCAGTTAAAAAAAACGATATTGTTTCTTTTCTTTAAAAAATGTATTTAAAATATATAAAATTACCCTTTTATTTATCAAAAAATATTTCTTAAATGATTCTCTAATAAAAACGATAACACCAGATTTCTTAGATATAAGTAATCTGTCGTTATTATTGTACGATAAGTTGAAAAACACCAGAAAACATGAACGAAGTGTAAAGCATTTCAATTGCTCAAAGAATGAAACAAAAAAAATTGCATTGCTATTGCTATATATATATATATATATATATATATATATATATATATATATATATATATATATATATATATATATATATATATATATATATATATATATATATATATATATATATATATATATATATATATATATATATATATATATATATATATATATATATATATATATAATTGCGATCTCTGTTGTAAAAGAATATAGGTGCAAAATTTTGCAGCAAACTTTTTACTCTTCATTTTACGGTTTTAAGAATTCATTTACAGTAATCTTCAATTTAGAAATACTGTAATTCGCATAGGAAAAAGAAAAAAACGACGTTGAGAAGTGTTTCAGTGAGGTTATTTCGAGAATCATAGGGATACGTACGAAAGTTTCAAATTTCAACATAAAGTGCAGATATTTGATATCTTTACTGTAGTGTCACAATTAGTGAATGCTAGACCGTATCGCCGCTATTAGAGCCCCAATTCAGTTACTAACGTTAAACGACTTTGTAACTTGAGACGAACAATATTCTTACGTACTCCTCACTTTCTCTTTTTTTTTTCTTTTCATTTCTCATAGTGTAAAAAAAAATCTTTGAGAGATAAATTTAATGAAGCAAAGAATATGAAGTTTTATTTATCTCATAATCGATCATAAACGATATCCGTGTAAAAAATTTTTCGAATGAATAATTTATAGCTGTTAAATTTTCGAAATTTTTTAAAATACAATAAATTCATTTAGATAATAAAGCAATAAAATCAAACGCCTTGAAGATTAATTAAATAATGAAGTTACTAATATTGGAGTGGGAAAAAAAGTGAATTCTTCTTCACTAAAAGAATTAATAAAACATTCATATATACGTTTAAACCTATATGTATAGTCGTCTAATAAGGTTCTTATCATATCTGTAACTCGAGTTCAATGGATCGCATTCAAGATAGAGTATTAAAGATGTCGATTACCTCAAGTAGAATATGGCAGATGTGTTGCATACATAGCACGATTGCATCGGCACTACCTGAGATTGTGACAGCTCGTTCCGTTGAGCTTGGAAGCATTTCACTTGCTACTTGAATTGAAGCTCCAGTTGCCTTTAAGTAAATATAATACGAATGATATAATGATACGAATGGTATTTTAAGATTTCAATAAATTTTTTGATATTCCAGTATCCTAATAAGTACTCCGGTATTCCGATATTTCGATAAGCGTTCCGGTATTCCGGTATTTCAATAAATATTCTAATACTTCTCTATTTCGGTATTCAATAGGTATTCCGGTTTTCCAATATTTCAATAATTGTTCTGGTATTCCAGTATTTCAATGAGTATTCCGGTGTTGCTAATTATATTTAGTTCTAATAAACTCTATTCTAATAGTCTAGATTTCAAAAACATTCAAGTTTTCTTATCACTTATCAATTCAAGTTTTCTTATCATTTTAATTAACACTTTATGGGAAACAAGAAAATATAACTCTTTCAAAAAATGTAGAGATTTTTTTTTTGGGGGAAAAAAATTTATGATATGGCGTATAGAAAATATATGAATTTTTTAAATAAACTTTCAAGTATGGATAAAGAAAATAGAAAAAAAAAACAATTGCACTCACCTCTCTGATTTCTTTAATTTTTGATCCACCTTTACCAATTAAACTACCGCATTGTGTTGCCGGTACAATTAGACGCATTGTAATCGGAGGTTTTGGTACACTATTTGGTAATGCTTGCATATCCTTAAAAATATACGACATTTTAGAAATATTTTATTATCTTTTTTTTAGGCTGGTAATTTATTAGAAAGCATTGGCCAAGGCCAAGCTAAAGAATTCAGATCAAACCGCTATTGTGAGGTTTATTTCCTTCCTGAAATGAGTCATGAAAAGTTGGAATAGGATTTAGAACTACAAGAATACCGCATTTCCACTATAATTTTAACGTCTATGCCATTGGCTATTAAATCGAAATCATTATTTCGAACACACATAGAATTCTAGAATTTAGAGAATTGGAAGTAGAATTTCAGTGTGGTCTCTCTTTTTTTTTGCAGTTACATGTTTTCAGTCATATAAATGAATAAATACGTTAATTTAGTATAACCGAAACGTATATTTTATTATGAATGAAATATTGAAAAATACACACGCAGTAGCATTAAAATATTTTCGGGTAATTTCGAATATTTTGTTGGTTGGTTTTTTTTTTTTGCAGCATTTCACATATGCGGAGAAAAAACACCACATGAAATTTTGAGAAGAAAAAAAAAATTCAGATTTTTATAAATATGATTATTAAATTTAAAAAAAAAGTTGAATCTAAAAAAAAACTTCTATTCGATTTTCTTAATTATAAAGCATTCCTCATTAAAGAATATTATGGTCTCATTATTACTGAAGGAAACATGAATGAGATCAAAATATAAAGGGCGATCAACGTATATATTATTTCAACATTGTATCATAAAACTAAATTCTAATTGAATATGAAATAAAATCATCTAAAATCTAATTTTTTAAAATCAATTTCGAAAATAATTTTAGCGCACAATAAAACGGCTATTGTATATTCAAAAATTTCTCGCATATTTGAAAGAATTTCCTCTAAGCTATAAATTGCGATTAATTTCAAAATGCGCATTTAGCTTTTATAATATTTCAAAATTTTCGTCTCTTTGAAAGATTTTTCCACTCAATATTCTAGTGTTAATTGAAAATTTCTCTATAACTAAAAAAAAAATCTGCATAAATATTTCCGTACATTTATTATATAAAGTGTAATTATAAATACGATAAGTATAAAACACTATAAATATAAATTTTTCAATAATAATCTAGGAGGTTTTTATTGAAAATTTTCTCTTACATTAAAAAAAAAACATTTCATCAATTTGAAGAAGTGTTTCTGAAATAAGGCTATAAAAGCGCGAAGTTAGGCGAAATTTTGCAAATCATGAAGACATTTGCTTAAAATTATTCGCACAATCGAATTTCTTCTATTCATTTTTGAAAAGATGTAAGCAATTTCGTTAGGAAAATGGAAAATTAAATTTTTCGTGATGAAGAAAAAAAATTCATGAAGTTAAAAAATTCGTCGGAAATTGGAATGCTTCCAGAAATAATATTTTCGAATAAAATAGCGAAAATAGATTAGCAAATGTTTCGCTTAGGAGGCGATAAATTTAATCACCTTAGTAAGAGTACATTGAGAGTACAAACCTCTTGAAATTTATTGCAAATCATGCTGAATGCTTTATTGATTGTATCGACATTGCCAGTAATAGTGACTATACGTTCGGGACATGATCCATCCGAGATGTTGATTTTAGCTCCTGATCCATCACGAATTGATTTGATGTGATCACCACGTTTGCCGATTATACTGCCTACCTCCTTAAATTAGACAAATTTTTATTAATTGGATACATAGACAGACAGCAACAAGCAATGAATGTTAAACTATATTAAGTAAGACACCAATCGTTTGTTTAATAAAATGCAAGCAAAATTCAACGGGGTTGGAAGAGAAGCAATACAGGTGGTCCTGTCATAATGCAAGGAAAAGATTGCATTTCCCCAATTTCTCTGCAAAAAATTGTATGAAAATTGCATTTACTAAACTTGAATTGCATTGCAAAAAAAATGCATTCTTACACTCCAAATAGTTATGCAAATACGTTGGAAGCATATATTTATTGCTATTTACTGATATTTACAGTGTTTTCGCTCAATATTGCATATTTTTGCATTTTTTTTTTCAATTTGGAGCATTTTTTGATTAAATAATTGCATATTATATCGAATATTTCGATATTCCTCATTTAAGCGTCAAGAATTCTTAAAGAAATATCGAAAATCTTCGAGCTTTTATAGCGAATCATCAATAAAGAAAGTTTAATGCTCTCATTAGCAATGTTATTATGCAACGTCTACAATTACACAGCATTGAAGCGCATAAATTATTTACGTTGGCGCAAAAGTGCTTTCGCACAAGATTCATTTCGAAAGAACGAACGAATGCATATTGCCTAGCATTAACCACTAATCGATGAGAATGGAACTAGGATATTGTAGTATAGATTTTAATGATAAGGAAACGATCACAAAGAATAAGGAGACATTGAAGTAAAGAGTTAAATAGACTTTCCACAAACGCTATATAAGACTATTTCTTTGAAATGAGAGAGAAGATAGATGAGTGAAGAGAAAAATGATCTAATTCCTGTTCATTCCATATGCAAATATTTACTAACATATACGCCTTAATAATATTAAACAAATAAAATCACAAATATATGCTTATGGGTATATCATTTGCAAGCTTTCTAAAGAATGGATATAATCGTTTCCCATCTTGTCTTCTTTCTATCTCTTATCTTTACCTATCACCTTCGATTACCGCTTTGATTGGAAATAAAAAGCCCATTACCTCATAAGGCAATTTTTGAGGCAAAAATTCTATCAATAATATTGTGGAAATAGTTGTCATGAATTTTGCATATTTTTTTCCCAAATATCGATTATATGCAAAAATCGAAAATATGCAGAGAATTCGTTAGCGAATTTTTGAATATGCAAATGAAATATAGTTTGTTTTGCGTAAATTGGACAAACTAAGAATCGAATATCAACTTGATTCGCCTTTCTATTACTTACCAAACTAATTCGAATTCGAGAAAAAAAATAGATTTTGAAATTTTCCTATAAGTGAAATTTTGTAAGAAATATTTTTGCAATAGAAAAAAATCTTTTTTTTTTGCAAATCTTTTTTTTGCTATAAATTTTGCAAAAATTTTGCAAAAAAAATTTTTTTGCAATCTTTTTTTTTTGCAAAAAATCTTTTTTTTTTGCTATAAATTCGATATTATTAAGAAAATTTTTTCATTCTTTTGGTAAATATTTACATTTCAAAAAATGGAATTATGCAAATTAATGGCAAATTGAAGAAAAAAAAATAGAGGAGATTTAAAAGTTGAGTTTCAATTAATACACAACAATGAACATATAAAAGCTTAAAGTGGAAGAATTTCAGTGATGAAAAAAAAATTGCAAAGAATTCATTTTTATTTGTTTAAATTAATTTCCATCATAGATGAATATATTACAAAGAAAAAATTACTGCTGTATTGAAAAAAAAAAAAAAGAAAAACTAAAGAAGGTTGATGATATATTTGGGTTGCAAAGACTTAAATAAAATTACTATAACCAAAAAAAAAATTATTAGGAAAGAAATTAATGGAATTTTAAAAAAAAAATGCTGGAAATTTAAAAATTTTAATTAGAATCTTCTTGAAATATGAATGAATAATTTCATACGTTCAATTCAATTCATTATTTCATTTCTTTTAAATTCGATAAGCGATTCTTTCAAAGAGAAACATATAACAAATAGAAGATATTAAAATAAACATTATACAATTGTGTTTAAAAAAATTTCTGATCTTTTATCTATTTGCAACGCTATAATTACTCTCTTATTTGCATAAATGAATTTGTTTTCTAGAACACTAATGAATTTTTTTAAAACATTTGTTTCCATTTCGAATTATTCGATTTCAATGAAATAGTAGTAACTTAATAGTAATAAATAGTAATAGAACAATGAAAAGATGAAAAAAAAACTGAAGTATTACTTTGCCCTGCATAAGTAGACGTATAGTGAGAATAACAGATACTTGTGGTACACTCGATGAAGCCGCATCGTCGAGCACAACACAAGAGTGCTCCATCACTGAAATACTTAACGTCAATTGAATAAATATTCCACTAAAGAAATTTATTATGCGTCAAAATGAAACAATACGATATACAATGCACATATCTACAAAAGCTATGAGAGATGCAATTATTTATATAATTTTATAAATTTAAAAAAAAATGAATGAATAAATTAGAAACAACAAATTGCAATCATCGAATAATAGAAAAAATTTTAGTTTTGCGTGAGATTATTTAGCGAATTATTAAGGAAATTTATCGATGGATGCAATAGAACGCTTTGAAAATATTTTCGTGCAAAAAAAAAAAAATTATAACACAATTTGTGTTATACGAATGAGAATTATAACGCAATTTGAATTGCAATAGTTTTTTTTTTTTTTGTGAGAAAATAAGTGCAAAAATATTAAGAAATAAGAGAAATTAATAAGAGAGCATTTTGTTTCTTTCATTTCAATAATTAATACAATAATTGAGCATAAAAGAAAAAAAAATTTATTTAATTTGCATAAAATGTTTTTTTTTTGCATAAATCTTCGCACCTATCACAACAGGATTTGCAATGAAATCCTTGTTTATATTCTCCTTAATCATGCTGCAAAAAAAAACTACCCTCTAATAATGTCGAGAAAACAATTGCTATTTAGCGATCTCATATCGCTGCTATAGTCTAATCCATCGATCGGGCTACTCTACGAATAATAATATTAAAAAAAAACTTATTTTTTAATGCAAAAACGAATTAAACTCGAGGATCAGATAAAGAGACACCTAGGAGATCGAACTTTGAGGCTATTAGCTAGATAATGTGATGATGGATGAATCTTTCTAAATGATAAATTGAAAACATCGATAGGAATGTTCGTTATTAAAGATATGTTGATTTTAAATTTGTGTTACTCATAAGAAAAAAAAACCTTTGTATTTTTTTAAATATGCCGATATCAACCAATTATTGATGAGATTTTGTAGTTATTTATTGTATGTCGAAAAATATATAAGTAATGAAACGATTGTTGAAGCAGATTGGTGTCGGAGACAATTGTTGGAGCTGAATGTTGTTGGAAATATTTGGTTGAAGGAGCAGATGATATTAGGAGCGAATGTTGGAGAAACGAAGTATTGCACAGTAGATGTGTTCGGGATTAGCAGCTTGGTGACACACTCAGCACAACGATGCACACACTGCATGGCTCTTACCGTATCAAATTGCTGACAGCGCTGTTCGCTCATTCGCTATCGAAACATAACTGTCTATAATCGTTGCAGCAATCCGTTTCAAAGACGGTACGAGAGATTTTTAAAACATTTGCCGAAAATTTGAATAATTTTAAAAAAAATGAATAATTGACATTATTATTGAATTTTCATCAAAAGGCTATATACAAATGTTACATTTTTATCTCTCAATAATTTGAGGAATTTTTATAGGGTAGAATTTACAAATGTGGAAAATTTAGCAATGTGGGAAAAATATGGGAATTAATATGAGAGATTAAAAATATATAGGTATAATATAATTACAAATATAAGAGAAGATAATAAGAATCAAAAAAATATAAAGACGAAAAAAAAAGTTGTAATAGTTGGTTGCACTCATCAATTTTCAACTAAACGCATCGAGATTATCAGTGGGAGGAGGATTGCTACGAGAAGATTGTTTCGTGTTAAAGCATTTTATTTTCTAAAACAACTGCAGCAATGTTCATTGTCGACAGGTAAGAGTTTAAAAGCGTTTTAGAGCGCTTCAAAATAGCGAAATTTGAAATGAAATTTCCAAGTTGAAAAACTTAGTTGAAAATTTTTGAAATATTGAAATAAATTTGAAAATTTTATCAACTAAAATTGTAAAAAACACATGAGCAGTTAGATGTTATTTTAAAAAAAAATCCATCTTTTAGAGTTGGAAAGTTTTTTTTTTAGTGGTGTAATTAGCATTTTATTTAGTCAACAAATATATTTGCAGCATTGATTCAATAATAAATTTCTCTTTGAATATAATTTATACTAAGGAGGTTATATAGTTTATTGCTACCATAATATCGTAAATAATAACACTCACTAATTATTGCCTTTCCAAAACTTGGATTACACTATAGATCGGAGATAAGAAATATATCAGAGTGATAACAAGAAGAAATGATACAGCATTCATATTCTTGAAAAATAATATCGAAAAAAAAGTTTGACGCATTATTATTGATTGATTATATGGATCAAAAAAAAGAAATTCGACACTTGTTGTTATTGTTGATCTTCGCGGAACTTAATCGGTGAAATAATGTATTCGCATAAATCACTGCAATCACAAATGACACACACCTCACATATCAAACGAAAAATAAATGCTTAAGCTAAGATTTTACCTCAGAAGTAAAGAAAATGATCGTGATCATACGAATCGATCGATCGATAATGAAGTTGTGTGCTCTAAGCTTATCAACGATGAGAGATGTCTGTCACTAAGCAGCTGCCATTCACCACTTCTCTTCTCTTTATCAGTCGACCTTCTTTAGTATCATCGCTTTTATCAATTATTGTCTGCATGAAGTTACCATCGTCCCACCTTCATTCGACCATATTAGCAGTAAATTTGTCTCGATTATTTTTCTATGCATTCGATGCGTAGACAATCAAAGGAAATATTAAAAGATTGGAAAAAAAAGTGAGATAAGGAAAATATTTAATAGAAATTGAGCGATGTATATTGTGTGATACTGAAAAGCAAAAAAATGTCCGATAATTTAGGGGATTTATAAATAATTTAAGCAAAAAAGAAGTGCAGCTGAAAATAATAAAAGTATGAATTATTTGATGATTTTCCAAAATTTTTTGTATATTTATGAGAATTTTTCTCAGCGAATATTTTCAACTAAATGAAAAAGTAAAACGTAAAAGAAAGAGGAGAAATTGATGAGAGATATGCGGAGAACGCATAACGGCTAAACCAGTTGACAGTTGGGGTGAATGTCGACGCATAAACTAACAGTGAAAAGCCAACTGACCTCACGCTTAGTGAGCAAATATTTGCAAAGCGATACGACTGTACAGCTTGCATTCAAAACGTTGCGCTCATAAATAGTCAAGCAATAATGCTCCAACTTTAAATCATCCTATGGCATCCTCCTATACCCTTCCCGTTCATTTTTTGTACTATGGAGGTATCTCCAGAGGTGGCGAAAGTGGAAGCTCTCAATTTTATATACAGAATTAGTTGATATTCGAATTGCTAAGATGAAGAAATAGACAAAGATTTAATTATGCATGGAGTTAAGATCTAGGCGACTGAAATTTTGCATCCATTCAATGTTGTGGATCTATTCGAGTGGAAGATCTATCCGAATAGACCAAAATTTTGCTGCAGATTAAAGTGAAATTATCGAGAAAACGAAGACAAGTGAAATTAATCTGAGCTAGTCATAGAAATTCCACTTTTTCATTCAAGAAATCTTCAATTGTCATTTATATTTCACAGTAAGGATATTTGAGATGAGATGTAGATAGTCAAAGCACAAGTATATTAATCGTTGCATTACTTACAAATATGCAGCTCATCGATGGACTCTATCATAAAACTTTCTAATTACTATTAGAGAGGAATATAATGAGTATCCGTTAATAAACTAGTTGATAAATATCAATAATTCAATTTTTAGATACAAATAAAGAAAATAAAGGAATGAACCAAAAATATTTAGATATTAAAAAAAAAATCTAAAGATAGAACTCTTAGCTATTTTCGAAGAAATAAAATGCGATGAGAAATTTTCTCTTCTGGAAGAGAAGAAAAATTCTCTACGATTTCTTTCGTTAAATTATTTAGAATACAATAAATGAACGCGTAGAAAAATAAAAACGAGGAAAATAGTGCTAAATT
The DNA here is from genome assembly GCA_013433145.1 of Ascaris suum. Classification (NCBI taxonomy): domain Eukaryota; kingdom Metazoa; phylum Nematoda; class Chromadorea; order Rhabditida; family Ascarididae; genus Ascaris; species Ascaris suum. The sequence goes on from CM024171.1 coordinate 1,372,925, forward strand.
TTTTTTTAAAATTAGCAAAAATATTGAAAAAAATTTTTATTGTTGAGGAAAATTCTAAAAATATTCAACGAGAGTGCGTAAAAAATTTTTCACAAATGAAGCGATTGAAGAACGTATTTTAAAGGAATTCTCCCAAATATACATCTTTACATTTCGTTTATTTTTCATAGTATGAACGAACAATTAATTTTCCTCAATTATTCCTGCATATCGTACAACGAGAACTTATTGCCCGAAATGCATGCAAAATAGTTTCCACGTTTAAATATCTGCAAGTTTTTTTTTCTAAAGTAGCACATTAGTGAAAATGCATCTATGGCTCACATTATTTTCATCGAATTGTATAACTCTGAATTCATTAGTTCCTCGAGTGGAAACCACTGGACAGGCAGACAGACAGCTGGTTATACGCAAAGACATGACATCGTTTTAGTGCAATTTTAGCTGACTGAGCGGAAACCATTGGATACACAGACAGACAGGTAGATAGACAGACAAACAAACACCTAGTTATGTATACGGTTACAATATCTTCTTAATGCCATTTTCCAAAAAAAAAAAATTGCAAAACCGAATAAAAAGTATCTGCATTGTCAAAAAAATGAGATTACCTTTTTTTGGCTTCCAATTTAGGCAAATGCAATTGTTACTTATTGACTCAGCACGTTTCACTCGTCACTCTACAGCATTGAATACCAATTGCATTCGTTTCCCTCATATTTCGATATCTTTTCAACGCAACTTTTTATAAAATCGTTTAGTCTTGACATGATTAATTCTTCCTGCATATTTCCACCACTTATTGTTCATTTTTACACAATATTCAGCATTTAATTATTTGCATATTTCAATTTTTGCATATCTTTTATTTATAATACGCTTATATGAATATATTTGCTAAAAATTTGCATAAAATTAGCATAAAAATTTTACTAAATTAAACTTTAACTAAGGGATTATTTTTGTTGAGTATCAATTAAATTCTCGCAAATAAAACACAAGTCTATTTAAAATATTCACCTCAAACAAATTATTATGATCATCGCGACAAATAAATGGAAAATAACTATTGCATTTTGTTGAAAACCTATTATTGCGTAATAAAAGAATTACTGTAAGCAAAAAAGTTTTCTACCATACACAAATCATTGAAATGGAAAAAAACTCGATAAACGATTGAAAAGAGTAATATAAATAATAGGGGAAAATATATTTGTAAATAAGTAAGATAATTATTTAGCATTGGCAGAAAGTGAATGATGAGGTGTCAGCCAAGCAAGAACGTTTCTACAAATCAATAAATCTCAACCTAATAGTTTTAGCCGAACGGACTAGCTAGCCCACTACTCTTGAGTAGATGACGTAAAACCGGATGTACGCCCTCTTTCAGTCGATTTGACATACCACATTCGCTGTCATATGTCAGATCTATATCATTCAACACACTCAACGATCTTTGATTATTGATCATTTGAAATATTGCCACACTTTGCTGACAACTTTATTGATTTTGCCAAATGCAAGCATTTAATTGCACATAAAATTCTTTCTTAATTTCGAAATATCGGAAATAAAAACCTGGCAGGGAACAAGAAATTTACATGAGAAGTGATAAAGAAGGTAACAAGAAATATGCCATTAAAAGATTTTGTCAAGCCAAGGGGCCAATGTTGGCTACACGTTTCGATACTTTAAGATACACAGGTTTCTGAGGTCAGTTAGGTGCCATTCGAATGCTAATTGGGTGGCTCATTAAAAATTTTACGTATCGAATAAAATTTAAATCAATGAAATCAGAAATTTCTGCACTAAGATTGAGCTAAAAAATTTCATTCTTCGATAATTAATTTAGATCATGTGCTAAATATCAGTCGACGAAACGTTTCGAAAGATTCTCTCAACTAAAATATATATATATATATATATATATATATATATATATATATATATATATATATATATATATATATATATATATATATATATATATATATATATATATATATATATATATATATATATATATATATATATATATATATATATATATATATATATATATATATATATATATATATATATAATGGGGTATCTTTGTGCATAGAAATGAAAACATATCAAATTTGCATAACGCATTTATATATACATATTCATGCTTAACAGTCGAAATTAAAAGCATATATATGTGGTTGATATAGCTGTAATGGGCGATAAGAAAATGACAAGAATTGATATATGCAGATGACTGTTGTGAAGGACATCTCTATCGCTTTTTTTCTGCTCTTGCTAGACTTCGATGCAACCTTCTTTTTTCACAGTCGTTTTTGTGCATACGTTCGTGATTCCACAAATGTATGCCCCATTTGCTTCATAGCACTTAGAGTATGACGTGCGTCTACCTCTACAAGCAATAAATGAATTTTTCATCGTAACCTTATAAGTTTTGGATTTCTCATCAACTTGAAGTGGTTTACTTCTTGCAAGATTTACTAGAATTTTCTTTAAATGAAAAAAAGATTAACCATTAGATTGATAGCTATTTAGAGAATCTAGGAAAAAAAGACAAGTGAATACTAGTTTAACCATTTTAATTATTTTGCATTTATGTATGATTACGAATTGTTGTGGGAAACGACCACGAAGCGACTCCTGTTTTGCATCATACATAACTCGTTGATAAGTGGTTTTCTCTGCTCCATTATATTGCGCATATTTCTCTGCTTCTTATGCTGACAAACCCATCCCATATTGTGTGCGTTGGAGATGTTTGCTCGACAATTTTGCCATGCGCCAAGGATTTCTGCATTGCTTTAGTTCAGTTTTTATTTTCAGTTCACTTTTTCACGCCTATTCGGTTCATTTGCAAGGTGATTAAGCGTCTCAGCGTATCGGCAGTACATGACTGACTGCGGCAGTACAACAAGAATATTTTTCAGTGTTCCTTCATTTTTTCTTATAGATTTTCTCAATATTTGCTAAACAAAATGTTGTATAACTCGTTTTTCTTTTAATATTAGCGCTACTCAAAACATATTGCTGCATGTATAGCATTTGTTTTGAAGACCGCTCGTATTGCTTGATCAATAATCGAATATTGCACAAAAGAATAATATAAAATTTAAAAAAAAAAGTCGTTTTCGCAAATGATTCTCTCGAGCTATTCTTACAAACTTTTGCATTCATACACATCTTGTTGTCTTCAGAGATTTCTTTCTTTTCAACAAAATCTCGTTAGTTGGAAATTTTTTCCGCATAACTTATTCCACCCGTGGAGTTCTCGTTTAATTTTTAGCGCTCGTTTTATGTAGACCCAAAAATTTTCATATCGTACCTATCATATATGAGTAAGGCCTATAAAGTAGCTGAAATTTGCTATAAAGTGCTAGGTTGCACATGATCGTTGCATCAATACCTTGAAGGAAAATGTATGATTCCAGGTGATATTACTATATTTCGGTAATTGATAAGATTATGCACGTAGGTCGCAAAGATTACCTCTATATGCATAACTTTGATATGTCCTCGCATAATTAATACCTAATTAAGCCTTTTAACTGTCATACGGAGCTTTTTAGCTTTAATTCTTTTTATGTTTTTTATGGACGAAAAAATTTCTTTATTTCATATGAACGCTAGGTGAATTTTTATTTCCCTATGTCTACATGATAGTCTCAGTCTTCATTTTAACAAATTCATTACATAGCAATTTAATAAACATAATCTACAACTGAAAAAAAATTTTTCAAAATCTTCTATAACTTACGTACTAAAATTGCCGATAAATTTTAAGTATTTAATTCAAACATATTTTTTCCACATCATAACACAAATGAGTTTATCAAATTCTTTTGTTATAAAGCAATAAATCGATCGGAGGTTATATTCTCAATGAAAAATTTTTATTTCATAAATATTTATATTTTAAGGTTTTTTTTTAAAATCAGCCTATAATGAGCTATACAGTGACCGTAGCAGAGTGGAAACTATTTTCTATCATCAACAATATAGAGCGATATTTTCATTTGATGGGATTTACTTTTTCATTGCATGCATCCCATAGCGTCATGCAACGCTTCGATTAGTATGGAATTATGCATTATTGCATAAATTAAATCAAAAAAAAAAGTTATAATTTTAGAGAAGTGCTTGCTTTCTACATTCGATCATTGCATAACATGAATACGAAGTCATTAATCTAATCAAGAAATTTAATCCCATAATCATTGTGGCGATTTCAGGTAACTCTTTCCTTAAAATAGGACTCTTTTTGTTGTTTGATGGGCTACAATAGAAAGCTATAGCTTGAAGTAGAGTTATCACTCGAAAAAAATCGACAAAATATGATATAGCGTGTCTCATATTATATAAAGAAAATTATATAGGACGGCATAAGTATATAAACTTATAATGCAGATATCGGTATGAGAAGCATCTAGTCACCAAAATAAAGTATACTAATAATAAAGAAAGTATAAAACATTAAGTTTCTGTGATGTCGTAGTTACGGCAATTGGATTTCATCGTTTGCTAAGCATTTGATTTCGTTATGCAATCAATGTGCTAACATCTTCATGAAGCAATGATAAAGAGAAGGAGAAAAAAGAGAGGAAAAATATGAGTGCATCAATTTCAACAACGTCTAACATATTTATCATTAATTCATTTCTCTTTTTCTATACAATGATATCGAAATAAAAGAAAATAACTGCATAGCACTTCAGTTTAATAAATAAACACTCTCTAAATATCATATTATACTGACTATGGCATAATTAAGAATATTTCCGCTTATATCTCTCTACAGCCTATACAAGAACTCTTTTTAACGTAACTGCAAAACCAATGCAAAAGCGACGTTGTAAAGAAGTTGATAAAAGTCCGTGGATTAATATTGAAATGAATCCTACCATTGGGATTAAATTGTGACGAATATGATGAAGCATATAAGTATATCGGGGAAATAATTACTGGGGAATTTTCGAAAATTTTCAATCGTCTGTCATAATCACTAAATATGTTATAAAAATAGCGAAATAAATTGCCACTTACGATCTGTATTAATTAAAGAAAAAAAAAATTTTTTTTTATTGCTATGATGGAATAGAGTGAATTGCAAAGATGTAAAACAAAGTGTTGAAATTAAAAAAAAAAACTTACGAAATTATGAAAAATTATGATAATCGTGCTAAAAATGAAGCTTCTTTGATACGATCGCATGAAAATGCATAATGCAAGAAAAGATTAAATTCTACGCTTTTGAATTGTAAATTTATCGATGGTTATATTAAGAAAACGTTTCTAGAAGTTGAGGTCAAGCTTCTGAAATGGGATCAGGTCAAGCTTCTGAAAAGAGATAAAAAACGATGGACGATGCAAAAGAAAATGAGTAGAGAATTTTACATAAGAAAGTTGAGTAGACGTATAGCAATGTGGCTGACACAAACAGAAATGCAATTGCATCGTGAGGTGCATCAGCGATATATGCGCACAATGCTAGCTGCATATCATGTTACAAAGACGCACAACGCTCAAGCATATCACTTCTCAAGTGGATCCATCGAAGATCCACCTCGAATTCTCTAAATTCAGACTAATCAACATAATCACACTTGTCTTTTCTGGACAGCCTCATATCACCTTTTCGTTATAACCTCATAATACCTTGCCTGCATAGGAGATGAGCAAAAAATGCCTCTCACCCTTTTCCTTTTAACACAATATTTCTTGGCGAAGGGCATAGCCAGGTTTTATGTCGGGCGTGATATTGTGGCGCGTAACCTCATCACGACAAAGTTCTGCAACAAAAACTTCAGCATATTTGACAATATTTTTCGTATATATATATATATATATATATATATATATATATATATATATATATATATATATATATATATATATATATATATATATATATATATATATATATATATAATACGGTACTATGATAATCATATCTCCCGTCTTTCACGTCGCTGGTTTTTAGAGTCGGTTGTTATTGCACTTGCTGGAAAACGACAAATGGAGAAGGGAGGGGAGATGGAGGAGGTTGTGAAAGGAAAGGAAAGTAACTTCGAACGAGGAAACTTTATGCAATCTTTGCAATTTGTTATTTGAGATTCGTCTTCGAAAAGTGTTTTATTTTTCATCGGTTTATCTCTTCGCAGACCTCTCTTTTTGTCTTTTTGGTCATGTGGAGGTTTGATATCCTCACAGATTTTTTAGTTCGGTTGAGGTGTGAATCTGAAATCAGGCTTATGCTTTTACGTCTTCGCTTCTTTCCTCTGTAATTTTGAAAGAAACAGACGGAATAGGAGACGAGCTATCTATATATTCAGCATTGATATAAGCAGCACTTGCAGTGAGCGCTACTGATTCGGTATAGGTGTCAACTTACGGAACGATGCCCTGGATTTATGTGACCTAATTTCTCAAGGTATCCGCTTGTAACATCAAACAGGATGATATAATTGAAGAATAGTATTTTTTTAAAATTTCAAACACTTAAAATGTTTTTCAATGGAAATAAATAAAATATTTGAGAGAAGTACAACTATAAAAATGGATCGAAATTAAAGTGTCACTGCACAACACATATTGAAATATCGTTAAATTAGAAAAATTCGATCAACGAGTACCATGACAGCAATAAATGTGAGCGAAAGCAAATAACACAACTTGATGGCACAATTTGTGGTGCAAATAATGCGTTCGCGAATGATTCAAAACGGAAAACTTATTGATGTGGATCGATGCGTATTACGATGTTCTCCAGATTTAACAACCTCTCTGGTAAGGTGTGAAAGTTAAGAATCCCCATCGTCTATAGAATGTCATACGTCTTCCTTAGATCCGTGGAAATGATCAAAGTAATGGTTACTAGAAAGATTGTTCTGTTTTTTTTTTTTTGAAATTTGGAATTAAGTAGAAGAATTTGCATATTTCACTAAATTCCTTTATATTATCATGATTTGTTTTGTGATGGAGGAAATGGTCTTCTCTTAATTGCAATGGCGAAATTCCACTTAATTCATTGCTTTCGTCTAAAATTTTAAAACCTTTCAGGGAAAACTTTTATCGCGTTTTAAGGACAATTGATCATTATCGTAAATGTTAAATAAATAGAAACAAAAATTGAAGAAGCAGGATAAAGCGCACAGACGATTGCTGGAGAAATAAAGCGCACAGACGACAAATAATGATACACGAATGCTTATTTGCGGCTGCTAAACCTCGTCGTAATGTGCTCGTATATGGAGCGAAGACGATGTGGCAGCTCCGCCTTTAAAACTAATGAAATCCCTTTGCTCTCACGCCAACCTCGGGTTTGCTTCCTCCTTAAGCTCACATCGCATTTTTACATTCAAGCAAACGAACGACGAAAATTAGTTTTGTTTAGCTAAATAATGAACAAGTATTACGCGACAATCGAAAGAGACACATCATAAGGTTCTATAAGATCTTTTAACCTCAATATTTTAGATAGTCCTTTTTTTTAAAAAAATTCACGCAAAAATTTTTGCATATGAGAGAAAATTTCTATCTATCGAGCGGATTTTTGAAGGTATTATGACTAACAATGTGAATGATAAATAGCATAATCATATATCACTAGTTTAATAGCGTATGAAAGATGCCCTATAATAAAATGACCTCAGAAAGTGAACTCTTCTTGATTCTCTATAGAAATCATTCCTTAATCTCGCTCCCCTCATCATCTTATCTCCGTTCTTTCCCTCCTCTCCAATATTTCAGAGATGATCGTGAAAAGAGCAAAGTATAAGTATGATTATATAGTTCGCATTTGCAGCCAGTTTGTTTAGCTATCGTCGCGAGTTCGACAAAATGCGTTCAAAAGTACCGTTCGAATGGAATAACAAAAGGTAGACAATTTTAGCCGTCATGAGTATTTGGTGAGTGTCAAATTCCACATATACATAGCACCAGAGATAAAATCCTTGCGTTAGAGCTAGATCGGCTCTCTCTGTGTATACGAAGCGTTGAGCATGTTGCGCTATTCAAATCAACGTTTAAAGGTTCACTAACTCAAACACAAGTGATAGCGTTCACACACGGACGCACAAACACACAAACACACACACAGACGTAAAACACTCAGGTTGAGGTGATAGACACAATATCGCTTTTGTGTACACAGCAAATCGTATACACCAATAGGGCCCCGGCATATGTATGGCGGACGTCCTTTTATTTTTGATGACACTTACTCTCGAAGCGAATTGTCTCTTAGCTAATACCGGAAACGACGATACGATAAAACTCTCGTTGTGCCAATCGTTTAACTTGAAGTGAGGTCTCATCTATAAGTTAATACAAATATTAAAAAAAACGCATAAGATATTTCAGCTCTATAATTTTACTATGGAGAATATGGACAAAATTTTTTTTTTTGATCATATGAAATATTATTAAAAGAATTTACCTTCGAAACAATTTCTATTCCAAATTAATTCTTTCTAAATTATCTATCAGTAGTTTTTTTTCGTTTTTCAAAGTGCATTTTTACCTATCGAATCGCAACATATAATGATTAAAATGCGAAAGAGATTTGCAGTCATTTTCAAAATCTTCTACTCGCTTTATCAAATCCTTGAAAGTTATAAGTAAAATTCCTCGATAGTTTAATATAAAGTAATATTGAAAAAGACTAGCATTGAGGATATTTATTTTTAGGCACTCCTCACTATCAGTAATTATCACCGTGAGCGTTGTGATATAGATATGAAAATAGATGTGACAAATATTACAATTTATGACGATTTTCTAATAAAAGATATTTTGCTTCGATTTCGCATTTTTATCGTCTATACGGCTAAAAACAAACGAAAATAACGTGATTCATCTCGCTTATATACTTCCCCCACTTCATTTTTTTTCTTCCACTTGGCATTTTTGAAATTCTATCATAGTGTCATCAAACCGATTTTATTTATGCTAAAATTGAGAGTGAATGAAATTATTCTCTGAGTTTTTGACGAAAAAGAAAATTTATGTCGGAAAATTTTACAAAATTTCCAGAAATTTATATTGCATTGAAATTTACAGTTTAAAAAATTTTTTAAACACTGAAATATCTGCAAAAAAACAATAGAAAAAAAAATTCTTTTGTGTTGCTAAGAAATATCAGCGATCATAACCTATCCTATACCTATAACAGAGTGCAATAAAGATAAGGGAATAAATGGCATTTAAAGGAATAAGACATCGTTTTTTTTTTTTGCGATGAATAGGGATCTGAAAGATGGCTTCAAATATTACAATTTTACTCCCACTTAGAGGATTATTTGTTAATTCTATAAGAAGTAATTCAATTATTATTATAATAATTTATTTTATTGTAGTTTTTCGAATGGATTGAAATAAATATTAACTTTATCAACTAAGTAAACGTGTTGCAAAATTCATCATAGTTTTATTTATTTATTTATTTCAGTCAACAGAGTATTCGTTATGAATAAATGTCTCTTCATATCGCTTCCACCTGTCCTAACCTAATACGCTTTTGATATACCTGGCTCCAACGGTCTTTAGGTTGGCCTCTACTCTTTGCAGGTCATAGTTTATGAAGCAAATTACTTCCTACTAAATTCTTGTATAATTCCCAAGCCGTAGATAGCTAATTAGATGATTGGTTAACATTTAACCAAAACAGTAGTCATATATCGAATAACATACTTAACGTTGTTGAACTTTCGGAGCGGAAAATATTCGATTAAAAAACTGGACAATATTTGTATTAAAAAAAAAAAATAAATTACTCAATATTTTATTTTCAATATTCGATAGCTGTTTATTTCTTCTTTTTTTTTTCCTCAATATTCTCTAATGGGAAATAAATCGTTTTCCCCGCTTAATTGTTTTCGATTTAGTATTGAGAGATTTTACTAAACGAGAGGAAATGACTTCTAAGAAGTAAAACAAATCGAAAACGACAATATCACATCAATTCAGAATTGTGGCTAATATATTCGATTTTCTTCGAATGCTATTGCAAATTTTCACCTCGAAATGTTACTGGCAGCTAGCTGGAAAGAATTTCACTAGTCGTTCAACTACTAAAGTACAAACAATTTAGCACGGTTATATACGGCAAAGGAAAGGAAAAATCAAAATTCTTTGTTAAATGAATGCTATGTTTTTGTTATTATGTGCTTTCTAATATTTTTTTAAGTGGGCAGATATTCAAAACGGCTCACCAATAAATATGACTGATAAATAATTTTCACATTATAGAAAATTTAATCGTCTTTTAATAATTGAGCTTTTTTTTTTAAATTCATATATTTCTATAATATTTGCAATAAGATTTTATAGTAGATCATCATCGTATAGGTCGAAAACTATATCATAGTCGCTCCTATGATACATGCACAACTCTAATAAGTCGAAGTTGACGCTACGTAGGTAAACATGGATACACAATAAGCAAACATGATAACGATAAAACTATACGATCATATCACAGCACCACCCTATCGCTATCCTATAGTAAATATCTTAGTAATTTAATAGTAATCGTTCATAGCATTTTCTATAACAATATTTTTATTTGCTTTTAATAGGGCCATTAAAATATCATTTATTATGAGCCGATATACAAACATCAACATACATATATACAAAAGCATAAAAATACTTTCGAAAATACATATGCATATACATCTGCTAATCGAAAAATCTCTATAATGTTTTTTGCCAACTAAAAAATTTGCATGAAATAGATGAATGACATATTAAACAGCTCGCATTTGTGATTCCAGCAGCTAGTTGAGTTTGTAAAATGATTTGAATGATTGATTACGAATATTCATCGAATTAGCTAACTTCTTAAATCCTTCACATTCGCCTTCCTCATATGTGGTTCATTCATGTACTTCTGGGGCACCAAATCGGTCGTTTCTCACAATGGTGGGTAACGTGTTTTAATGTTCGCTATGATTTTGGTGCGCTAATGCATGGTATTTAACGTTCGTTCCACTCCTTATGCGTTTTTTTTTAAAACAATGTGACGAAAAAAGCATGAACATCGTCGAGAATAGATCGGTTACATAATGATCGGTTCAGCAGTTGAGGACTATCTAGGCGGAAGGGAAATTTAATTCTAATGAAACATGAGCAAGTGATATATCGAGAGGACGTGAATAGGCGTAATGTGCAGCTAAAAGGGATTATATATATATATATATATATATATATATATATATATATATATATATATATATATATATATATATATATATATATATATATATATATATATATATATATATATATCGGCTACGCTGGAATAATGGCCTATCATGTTTTAAGTGAATCGCGTTCAGGTACCTACAGCAAACGTCTGAACCTAGCGGATATAGGGTATGTGATGATGCAATACCTGAATTACAAGGTTTCCTAGAGCCATTTATTTTGCTGGATTGTTTGTGTGGTGAGACAGGTGTATTGCAGATTTATTTTGAACGCTCAAAGTCCTTATCATCAGTTGAACCCATAAAGAAACTTATTAAACTTTGCTGCAATATGTTTGAAACGTTTTTGGAAATAGTTGATCCATCATAACTAATAAAGCTAATAAATTCGGTACACTTTTTGAAGCATACACTTAGATGAGGAATTCAGTGATCAAGGAAGGGATAGGGGGGAGGGAGATGTTCACCATCCAATCACCTTTAATATAATTTATGACGCTTTGTGCATCTTCTCCTGGCATGCTTTTCCAACTGTTCTAACGGATGTATTGCCTATTTCCACTTAGATATTGCTCGTTATGACCAGTAGAATAGCTCAGCAGTACAAGCGCGATCAAGTCTCGCAAGTAAAACAATATAAAAATCATTTGCACTGAGTAAAGATGGCGATCACAATCATATAGCGATAATAATTTACATCATGTGATTTTTCTTTATTTAACGATTTCTTTCTAAGAAAATACTACAAAAAAAGAGAAACTTTACCGTCTTCATTTTTGCCTATATTAAATTGCATGAGATGAATACCTCAAATATCTCAAAATCATGTTATTGCTCAAGAATATTTCAATTTTTATTTCAATCGTTTCATAATGATTGAAAAATCTTTTAATTCAATCGCAATTTCTTTTCTTCATCTTTTCTTTTTATTTCTAATCTCTCAATTTCTTTCATTTTATAACGAAGCAGATCTCCGTAAAGCTTATATGTATCCGTTGTGTAGAAGCTAATAAGTGTAATATTCTTCAAAAATGCTCCTCTGATATCAATTTTTTGCATAAATGCAGGGGAATTTTTGAATGGAAATTTCCCTCATTCGTATAAATGTAAATTCTCAAGTGGAGCATTTAATGTATGAAATAATATGTTTAAATTTGATTATGAAATATACCTTTCAATCATATAATAACGATTCATTTACACGTTTTGTTATAGTGAATTTAACGACAATTGTTGTGAAAATTTCGATGCTGATAGGAATTTGCAAATACTTTAGCGTAGCTATGAATTCGACCGATCCGAAACGAGAATATTTTATATTTGGTATGCGTACAAGGTGAGTGATTTTCAAAAATTATTTAATTACAATTGTTATGTGAACTTTATTAGAGTACTTTTCTTTTATATTTACTATATATCACTTATTATATGTCAGTGCCTATTTGCGTGAACAAACCATATGTACACTAACACAAGGAAGCTATATAAATAAATAAATAAAAAAAATATAAATAGAAAAATTATTATATATATATATATATATATATATATATATATATATATATATATATATATATATATATATATATATATATATATATATATATATATATATATGTTGAGCCGGTGATAAATATTTGATTATGTAATTCTGTAACATTGCAACAGTGAATAGTTGAAGCGGAAAGGTTAGTAAAATATTTACTGCGCAAATATTTGCACCGATTTTCGTAATAGATAATCTCATTCTACAGTAAATAGGGAAAATTTTTTTAGCTGAAAGAAAATCCTCAAGAAATAACGAAAATGCCAAATATAAGCGAATCATTGTGAATTATTTTAGGCTAACGATTGCTACAATCTAGTTAAATTTCTTCTAGGACGAGAAAATATCTCAAAAGGAAGTGCTGAAATTTGAAATTTTCTTTGATATTTTATTGGATGCTTACATGAAGGATTTTTTTTTTTGCTGGATTATATTTTTATTGCTGCAAATATAACAATATATAGAACTTATTTTTTGATGTAATTTCAATATTTCTAGATAAGTTGTGTTCGTTTTGGGAAAATACACGCAAAAAAAAGGAAAGAGCATTATTTACGTTCGTTAATTATAACTTGTTTTCCGTATGCAGTTTAAGAAAAGCTTAGTGTTGCTTCACATTCGCAAAGAATCACAGTGAGTTAGCGAACGGCTCCAGTTGTCAGATATTAGATATTTGACGCTTAGCAGCGCCCAGAATGAGTTGAAGGAGGATAGGAGGGAGGAAGTGGCAAGATAGAGGCTTGACCACATGAACCACCCTAATTTATTCAATCCAATCCAGAAATACACTGATGCAACACTGTAATCTCCAGCTGTTCCACACTCCTCATCTCTTCAATGTGAATGTAATTTCAGGTCGATTGTTGTACAATCTAGTAAATACAAAGAAAAGTTTTATATCTGCCAATGTAAATCTAAATATCATAAAATGTTTTTTAAGTCAATAATTTCGTTCGTTATTATCGTCTTTTCAGAATATTCAAATATAAGGACTATTGTGTACTGCCGAATATCATCCATAGTAAAATGAGCTTAAGCTTAAATTATTACAAACGTATAACATTGGTACTTCATGCTGATCATAAATTTTTGGACGAGACGATTTTCTATCAGGTAAAAGTGGAATATTTTATAGAATTTGAATATCTGTCGAAAATCCATCAAGAAGTATTTCTACCGAAGTATACTTATTTAAATATCGCATTTTTTGTAGTTTATGCTGAATAGTTTGCGACTTTATAAATTTAGAAATTATTAAGAAATATATAAAAATATTATAAAAAAAAACAAACTTATTAAAGAAACAAGTAAAATTTAATAAAAAAATATTCTCACTAAATATTTCAAGCGCTTGGTATCTTATAAAGTAAATTTTGCAGGTGGACGCATGGGATGGCCCCATCTCATTTGCAGTTGTTATACCTTCAACAAATCTCAATAAAACTTTATTTGCAACGATAGAAAAGGTTGTAAAAATGAAATTCTATTCTAGAATTTCTAACAGAACAAATCTGCAATATTTTATTAAGAGAACGGCAACTTTATAGCATTTTGTTATGAATTTTTCAGTTTCATTGAATGAAGCTGAAGAGAGAATTCAACTTTTTTGAAAGTACTCTTCTATAAGCTCATATATATATATATATATATATATATATATATATATATATTATATATATATATATATATATATATATATATATATATATATATATATATATATATATATATATATATATATATATATATATTTGCACCTATTAACTTCATCTCATCCCACGAAGTTGCATTATTGGTTTTTTTTTTTTTGAAAATCATTCTATGCGATGTTTTGATATGCTTCAGACGGCTTTCTGCAGTATTTTGCATCGATCGGCTGCTTTATACTTGAAAGATGAGTTCGGCTAACCTGGTGCCGCCCCCCTCCTCTCCCCAGGTGGCAGTTGATTTGCTAAACTATTCTTGCTAGACGTCATTGTTTATATAGATATATGTATGCCTAAAATGGAAAGTTCAGGTTAGGCAACTCGTTGCCGACGCGAAAGGGAAACTCTCCGTGCATATCGTCTATCGTTGGCCAGCGAACTGTGAGGAAGTTTTCCCCGAACATGGTTGGCGTGTTCTTTCATCGGCCCTCTATCCGGCGAATACTGCGAGAAATATTGCACGAATGGTCATTTAAAATATTTTGTGCATATTGCTTTACTTTGTTTGCTTGATATTTCATTGCTGAGAAAGTATGTAAATAAGAATAGATATTCAAATGTTTTTTGAGTAGTTTTTAAATTTGAATATTACCTGAGAAGGAAGGGGACTGGGTAGGAACGAGAGATGGATAAATGAGTTGTTTATGATGAACGTATCTTCTTTCAAAACGGCAATGAGTTTGTTGCTCTTTTTTTTTCTTCTTGATGAAATTGATTCAAATTCCTCTTTCTAGAATCGTCTTTACCATTGTGTATAGCGATTTGTTCTTCATATCTCATCTCAATGACCTATATAATAAACAAATATGACTGAATAAAAAAAAAAAACAGAAATATGAACGAATGAAAAATTGAAATATGATCGAAAAAAAAAATCAAAAAATTTTTTATGAAGGAAAATAATTTATTTTATTGTTAGGAAAATAAATTCGTGGAGAATCTCATTTAGCATTTAATAATTTCAGTTATCACGAACTAAATATTTATTGATAGCCGATTATGCGCATATTTTCTCGCTAAATTTTGAGAGACAAATGTTAAAATTGGCTGAAGAGATTTTGGATGTTGATTCGAAAACGGTACTTGTATTTCGAATATTTGAAGCGAATACAACTGCTTCAAGGTTATTATTTTGATTGATTAGCTATTAATTTTTGCCCTCCTAATGGCAAAAGAGCATTTCATTTTTTGCATTGTAACGTTTGGATTTAATTGTTTCAGATTTTAGACGAGAAAATTTATTTATAATATAAAAGAATAATAAAATATGCGCAAATTTTTATCCCTTTTAAATACTCTATAGTTGAACTGAGATATAAGTTTATTTATTGAATAAAATAGCACTGTGATAACTGAGTAGTAATAAGTGCACTATTTCATTAAAAACAAATAATTTCAGCGTACCTCGCGATAAGCATACTCTCTATGAGGCATACAAAAAAGGCGAAGTGATCGAATTTCATGGATTTTACAGTCCTGGAACACACTCAATTCCTGACCTTGAGGAATGGTTCAAACGAAATGTCTCTTATGAAGAGCCTTTGCTTAGCGTTACGCTACCGTAAGATTGAATATTTGATGAAATTTATATACGATTAATTGATAACGTTCGTATTGATAATATCCATAATAGTCCTAATTATTAATTACTGATAATTGTTTATTCTTTATTATTAGTATTTAATTATTATTGGAACAAGATTAATCTTTATTGCTATAATAGGCCTATCTTAAATAATTAATTCTAAGTAATCATATTGATTTTAATTGTTAGTGATTACTAAGTAGAAGAGGCTAATCTTCGGCATCAAATTACTACCACATTGAACGATGGAGTAAATTTACCGTTAAAAGCTAAATTACGCAATAATTTCATTGGGATTTTTGGGAGGAATACTCTTCCGTTAGGATCGAACATAAAACGTCGAAACGTTTTCAAAGAAACGAACTTTATTTGAGGTGGACGAAACTATCGTAAAGGAAAAATTTCTCAGGCTTATAGCTTGAATATAATAGTGATTTGCACATATTTGGCTATATATATATATATATATATATATATATATATATATATATATATATATATATATATATATATATATATATATATATATATATATATATATATATATATATATATATATATATATATATATATATATATATATATATATATATATATATATATATATATATATATATATATAGATATATATATATATATAGGATTAGACTTATTAATAAGAGGTTTTATGCACTAGATAATCTCAGAGACTATAAAAATTGAGAATTACATTTTATTTTCGATGAATTCTTAAATATGATATGAAAAAAAAGCACATATAAAGCAAAAAATTTGCTTTATATTATCAAATGATTTCTATAATATCAGAGAGTTGTCTTCTATTACTAGTGAAGTTGTTATTAATTTTTCTCTACAGTTATTTGGTTAAAGAAATACCTACACATTTTGCGAGATACAAGAAAAATTATCCATTTCAGCTATAATGGAAAAAAGGGGATATTGGGATATTATAGTTTTTAAATGATGAGGAATAGTTTTTTTAAGTAATAAGGAGTATAATATAGCACAGTTAGTTATAAGGGGAATTAAGATGAGCGGATATGGTGTGGTTGTTAATATTGCATCATAGCAATATGGTATGGTATGGTACAGCAGAAATGTGATATGGTACGGTAGGAAACTGGTACGGTATTGCAGGAAACACTTGTTTTAATGAACAAATAAATATTTGCAGTTATGATCGTTTATCATGGGAGCCACAATTTGTGTCATTAGCGACGATTCCTTTCCATGACGAACACTTTCCATATACAGTTAAGGATAATACCGTACTAGTAAGGACTTACTTCTTTATGCAGTAATTTGTTTCCGTAGCAATGTTGTTAACGTGTAGCAATTTGTAATACGTGCTTTATGATGATTGTTTATATGACTTTATTATTTTTCATTTCTCTTTCAATCTTTTGGTTGTTTTATTTGCACTCATTTTCTATAATTCTTCTGGTTATATTTACTGACTTACTCAAAAGTACTCGAATATCAGAAAAACTTCATTGAGAGAAGTTAGCAGTAGCTTATAAAGAGTTAGCAGTAGCTTAGTAGTAAGTCGATGTATGTGATTGTACGTGATTATAAGCTAATCATTACATCCATAAGAGATAATATGCAAATAGAATATATGGCACTTGTGGAGATAATGCCTAAAGATAGAATATATAAGCATAGAAATGTAATTTTATTTATGTAACATTTTATAAATTACGAAGATCACTAAAAAAATTCAATTCTTTCAGCGATGGGAGATGTGTCGCTTAAAATATAAATTCGTACTTGTCGAGAATGTCTTCATGGTACATCCGGGTATTAAATCATATATCGATAGAAATGAACGATTAAGAGGAATAGCGAAGCCGATATTTGAATCAGCTGTTGTGTTATTTGAAAAACGAATGGATGAATGTTGTCCAGAAACAAAAACGATTTGTCCGGAACTTCCCTCTTGACATCCGGAATTCTTCGTTCGGAAACCTTTTCACCAACATTTTCTCCACATTCATTTTCCACGATTAATAGTTGAGCTGGAAAGATAAGTTCAATGAAATTTGATTATACTTAATCCTCATTTTTGGAATGGTTATTAAATGTAACAGATCGTTGAAATTTTATAACTAAAGGAACGTTGAATCCTCAAAATTTCCACTAAATTCAACTGAACATAACGAAAATTGCACTCTTGATAATAAATTGAAGATTTATATCGCATCTTACATCTTCCTGCACAAATGCTGAGATTTTTATTTCATAATCTCATTTATTTTTATTATTCCCTTACTTTCATATATGCGTAATTTGATTTTTTTTTTTATTGTATAAAGATCATTTAAAAAGCGAAAATTTCTTCATAAAAATTCATATTTTTCAAGCAATTTAAAGTGAACGTGTAGTTATGCGATTCGGGTCTTTCGAATCTCTTCATTCATTCAAAGAAAACCATTCAATCCGAATCATTTTATCCAGAAATATTTTCGCACTCGAATCCATAAGACTATGCATAGTAGATCGTTTTTTTTTTGGCCCTTCAAGTATTTAATGCAAATTCAATGAAAAAAATTCATATGAGTTGAATTATAAAAATATGAAGTCGTTTTAAATAAAAATAGCACAATATGCGCCTCACATTTTTATCATCGAATCAACTGCTTCATAAATTATCACTGAATAATAAAATATATAAATTAATGACTTCATGATTTTAGGAGATGAATTTCTCATAAGAGTCATCACCAAGGAAATTCATTTTTTTTTTTTTTTTTCGCTACCTAGATAGAGCATTGAAGCTTGTGTTTTGGCTCATTTAAGTGTCTATAACTAACTTTGACGCCTATGAAGCAGATTAAAAACTCTTACAGAAGAATGCCATATACTTCCCGACAAGTAGATAGACAGACAGACCACTTGTGCACAGATATGACGTCGTCATAGTTCACTTTTCTAACGCCAATTTGGAAAAAATTAACAAAAACAGTCGGAACGCAGCACTGAACAAATTGTATCTTGAGAAAAATTATGACTCATAGTATTTGAATTTATGTTCAAACCTTCAATTAAATTAACCTATTTATTAGGTGCAGATGAATCATAGTACGTTAGCATGTTATATTCGCTCTCAACAAACGCCTCATTTCGGAGTGCAACTAGTAATTAGCCATAATCAATTAAAGACAAAATGCGCCTCTTTTTGAATTCAAAATTTCATTTATAAGCGAAATTTTTTTCATAGAGGTGGATTTCAACGCCAATGTCCAACATGTTTGTTTTACAATTTGTGATACTCAGATTAAGAAAAAAAAAGACCTAGTAAATGTTTTAAGTTGTTCCCATGCAAATTTAAGTTCCCATGCAAATGGCACTTTCAAAAACTTAACTGGCAAGGACTCAAAACCCAGTAGGTTATAATATATGTAATATCAGTTTTTTTTTCGTGGAACAAGTAAGGGTACGGAAGTAAGGGTGGAAGAAAGGAGGGAGGAACTGGGAGATTGATAGAACGAGGGACGGTTTTAATTTTTAGGCTGGATTTTGACGTGGCATCACGATGAGGTTGCTAATATTTTTGCTATTGTATGAGGAAATGACCTCGATCGTATCTCTCATTCGAAGAGTTATTAATTAATTCATGTGGTCACAAATGAGCATTTTCCTATGGAAAAGTATTTGCTTGCAAAAAAAAAAAAAGACGAAAACTTTCGAGAGGTAAATGAAGGTCATATTGGCAGACGATAAGAAATTGCGTTCGTTGGTGTGTGCAAAATCGACGATACAGCGCAACGTCAACAATACGATTTATTATTTCGATATTCGCTTCATTCGTTATATTCAAATCATTGAATCTAAATTTGAACAATTTTTCAGCAATGGATAAATTTTTACATGTTTGAGATTGCATTATTTACTCGCATAGAATATTTCGTAAAAGCAAGCAAATTCCTAGCAAGAATAGCATTGTGAAATGCGGCTAGAATGATAAATTACTTTTATGTGAACTTATAAATGAGAATAAAATCCAACATCATCAAACTATTAAATGATGGCATATTTTTCAACAATTTCTTGAAAATTTTTTCCACAAATTTATTTCATTATCATTTCAGTTTCATATTGAATAATGATGAAAAAAAATGCAAAAATGCAAAAATGCAAAAATGCAAAAATGCAAAAATGCAAAAATGCAAAAATGCAAAAATGCATATTTAGATCACATAAGAGATAAAATTTCTAAAAATTATGTAATCGCTAATAAAAAAATTATTTTTTTTAGCGATGAATCTTCAAATAAAAATTTCAGGAAAAGAAAGACAATAAGAGGAGCATAGTAAGGAATCAGAATGACTCATCTATTGATTGGCTTCTCTTTCGTTAAATCGCGCAATGAGTTTTAAAGAAATGCAAAAAAAAAAAAAAAAATTGCAATAATTATTTGAGTTCACGAATGCAATCTTTCATTGTTGAACGAGTGATCGATCGACAAACAGATTATTTTTTGAAAAAAAAAATTGAAAATTTTGGAAAATGAAAGCAAAATTTTAATTTTTAATAAATTATACGCTTGAATATTGCAAAATATTGTTGAATTCCTTTTTTTGGGTATATTTTCTCTTTTATTTTTTGGTTGAAAAATTTAAATTTTTTGCTTCAATTGAAATGTTTTTAAAAATTTCAAGTTCTTTCTTCTCTATTATTTTTCCACGAAGATATCAATGTTCTTTTTTTGGTTTCCTTTTCCAAATTCATCACATAAATAATAGAATATAAATGAATTTCTGCATTGTGTTTAGCAATTTATGCTAAGTTATGATGTGTAATTATTTTTTCTACATCTATATGCTTAGATCATCTTTCTACACTTTGGCTGCAATGATTTTTGAATATTTTAAAGAAATTCTGATGCATTTTCACATTTTAGTGCTGTGCTATGAATTTTCTCGTCTCAACGAAATACCATTCATTTCATAACTGAAGTGCTTAGTACAAGCGTAAGGGGGAAGGGTGGGAGGAAAGTGGAGGGGGGGGGGGATGCTGACGTTTTTATGTGTTGCCAACGCTCAACTGATCCTAGATCATGAATTGATTCCCGTTGGTAACTCGAGAATTTCGAACTAAAACCTTGAAAACTTCGAAAAGTAATCCCTTCGCCCCCCCCCCCCCCCCCCCCCCCCCGAACAGACTCTTCTGCTTCGGCGATACAATCATTCTTCGACTTTACGAAAATGACTCCAAAATGGCTCTTTTACCTAGGTAATTGTCCAGCTCGATGAATGGTCAATTACATATAAAGTGCTTTTGATAATAAAATACGAAGTGACCATACTCTCCGTCACGCTAGTTTACAGCCGAAGTTGAGCAACGCTTCTAAACGTAAATTCCCTATGCAAACATTTTATTGATGAACGCAACTCAGCGGAAGTGAAAAAGATTACACGTAGTCATGCATGAAAGCGAATATTTCATTGCATCTAAGCTGCATAGATTCTGTTATGTGTTCGTAAATAAGAAGCTGAATATCGAGCAGCAACAAAACGTTGATGCTCTAAGGGGTAATTGTTTTTCGTGATGGAAAGATTCCAGAAAAATGTGGAATAAAAAAGAATTCCACAAAATCGAAATACATCGCATTTTGAAAGCGTTAAATTTATAAACCCTTTCGATTCGTGAAAATACTCTATTTTCAAAAATTACCAAGTGCAATATGCTTGAGGCATATTTTTGTGCGTTTACGTCGGTTAATCTTCATCACACATTTCTTATAGACATTATTGATTGAAGACTTTAGTGAGAGTCAATAAATTTATGCATCATTTTTTTTTTTTTTGAATTAAAATACCTCATATGTTATCGTTTAAAAAAAAAAAAAATTTTCAATGTAATAGCAAATTTTTCAATTCGATTTTCGAATTAATCATTGCGGATACTATTTTGAAAAAAAAAACATTTTTTTTTCATCACTTTATTCGTTTTTTTTTGAGTCATTTTTTTGCATCGTTTTACGTTCTATGAGGAGATAATGCTAATCAAATATCTTTTTTTTTTTAAATCCTTGAATTTAAATGAGAAAAAAATATTCATTTATTTATTTGTTACTTTAGAAAAATGTGAATTTTTCCAAGAAATTTGCCAATAAATGAAAAAAAAATTGAGAATGGAAAATAATAGTAGAATGAATTAATGATAAATCAACAAAAAAAAAATTCTACAGCAAAATTTTACTGCAATAAAAAAAAGAGATGATAGTTGCTATGTAAATGTAGCGCAAATTTTCGAAAATATTCCCGTAGCATTAAAATTGCCCACAGCGGGAAACACCTTAAATGACTGCCATAAACTTTAGAAGAGATATTCTATTTAGATATTGATGAAAATTATTAGTAGATGATTGTTATATTTAGATGCATTTAAATAAAATGAACAACATGCAAGAATTTGTGAGGCGCGAAAAAGAGGAAGAGATATGAACTTGAAGAGGATGGGGGGAGGGGGGGGGGGAAGTAGAAGGGGACAATGTTAGTGATTGGAAGACAATCGAGTTGAATGAAATGAAAACTGCAATTTATCAGGCAAATACGATTTCAAGATTCGTTAGATTTTTTTGGGGGGGGGGGGGTGAGTGCTATTTAATCGCTAGACATTACGTAGAAGAATGAAAAAGAGGGAAATGATGCTAAGAAACGCTCTCCTATGCAAAAATATTGAATTGTAAACGAAGTTTTTAATATGGAGAATTTGAGTGTGCAAATTCCGGAACAGGAAACTGAACCGGACGAGCAATTTAGAAATTTCCGGTTAGAAACATGATTGGTCTTATTGGAGGAGTTGAGAAAGAGGAGGAGATGAAAGTGAAATGGGTAGACTGATAAACGGCTTATTGGAATTGATACCTTCAAAACAACTCATTGGTTATTTTCATCGAGATAAGTACTGAATTTTCAGTGATATTTTAAGCGGCAAATAAAATTTGGATCTCATCCAAATTCGATTCTTTGATTTCTTGAAAAAAGTAAATATTTTTGTAATTATGGCAAATCTAATAATTTTATGAAAGTCTTACTTCAAATCAATTGCAATAAATTCCCATTCTATCATTGTTGCCTAATGATGGAAAATGATAAGATTTAAATGATTATCGAAAAGTTTCCCACTTAAGGCTAAATTTTGTTGAAGAATATTTTAGGCAAAAAAAAAACAAATGAAAAATGATTTATTAATTTTTAAAATTCAAACAAATTTTTGTTGAAAAAAAACTCGCAATTGGCAACTCGCCAAATTTTCATTGAAAATCTACAAAAGAGGATGTTCGATAAAACTTTAGTTTTACTAGTTGCCATGCTTATCCACATTGGTCTTTTTTTTTCATTTCAGCAACCATTTATGCTTTTTTTTTCTTTTATTTACAGAGAAAGTTTTTTCTTTTTTTTTTAAAATAAGCCGTTCAAATATTCATAAAAATTATATCGTTGAAAATGGTAATTAAAAGGAAAAAAAAATTTTTTTTTCGTCTGAAAAATGAGAAAGAAAAATATCATTAGAAAAATTTGAATTGTCCATCGTTTCTATCAACGATGAAAGCAAATTAAATCAATGTTGCATTCTAATAGTATTTTGTTTTGATGAAAAATGAAGAAAAAAAAAACTGTTTTATATCAGAAATTTTTCTTCTTTGAATTTTTTTTTTTTTTTTTGCAGCAATATTATGCGTATTATTTGCGAAATATTTTATCGATTTATGTAATTTTTGAAATTTATCATTTATCGATTTAAAAATAAATAAAAAATGCAGTATCTTTGAATTAGATTCTTCAAGATGCTTTTTTTTTTTTCAAGAGAATATTCTTGAAAAAGAAATTCATTTCTTGACCTCTTTTTGATAAAGCATATTATAGTCGTTTAACTTTGAGATGTTTATATTGTTAAGCTTCGAACTCCCCTTCTCCCACCTCATCCCCCACATCCCCTACCCCCACTCCACCATTCTCATCCTCATATCCTACTATGGTAATAGGTCATTTCTTAATTTGCGAAACATACTCGCTATCTCTTCCAACTATAAAAATTTTCGACGCATAAAGTCCTAAATGAATGTATAACAAAATTTGCATATAAATGAACCTTTTACGCTTATTGAAATGAGCATTCTATAAGCATTTTTCAAAACCTCTCTCCGTAATTTTCGATTGATAGATATGCCTGACCATTGTGAATAATTAACTCAAATCGTTCAAAAATAAGTTTTAATGATAGTAGATTAAATTAAAAAATTGAACTTGGAAGGTGTGATGTCTCGATTATCCTTCTCAGTGATCTACTACGATAACATACGCATTATGTGCTGTACTATTGCAACGATACAATTTATGGATTTAATAATAATAAACGCTAATAAATATAGAGGAAGAAAAACAATAATACAGTATAGGTGCACTATTTACTGCAATAAATAAGTCGAATTTAAATGACTGTACAATTATTAAAGTTTATATAAGAGAAATATATGCGTTATTAAGATTTATTGACCTGTGTATCCAACAACATAAGTAAAATTATGTCTATTTGTTAATGAAGTGATATACCAATGTACCTGGTTACTAAATAATTTATATCTACTAGTTGATTTGAAAGTATTTTTCTTTTTTTTTTTGTTCATTTAGGTTGGCATTTCACTGTTTTTCAATGAAATAAGTTGGAATATGAGTTTTAAAATGCCATATAAATGAAAAAAAAATTTACGGAAAGAATTTTAATGACGAATTTTAAAGAAAATGAGAAATAAAGTTGTAGAATAGTTCGCTTCAAAAACAAATCAATCTGCAATTGAATATTTGTGAAAATTCGCCAAATTTTTTCATAGCGTTTAGAATTTTTTTTTTGGCATCCATTCAAATTTTTTTATATCGTAGCGAGTTATCGTATTGCTTTGAAGTGATGAAAAAAAAATGTTATGTTTTCGTAAAATTTAATTTCTTTTGAAAGAAAAAAAAATGTGTTCATTTCAAATTTTTGAAAGTCTAAAGAATTTTTTTTTTCAAACAGTATTAGTGATGAAAAATTAGCAAACAATATTGGAAAAAGCGGAAAATTGTTCGATATGTAAGAGGAGAATGACAATTTTTTGCTTACGTCAGTAATTTTTCCCTTTGTTGATATCAGTAGTTGCGCTTATCACGGCGATTTATAGACGTTCCCTCATTTATAATGTCATATATTTGCGTTTTACTTTTTCCAGTACTAGTAAGAAATTATCTAAGGAGTAAAGAAAGAAATGCTATGGAGAAACCAATAAATCAACAACAAAACTATTTATTTAATTAAAACTTCAAATTTATATTCCATTGTGCATGAATTTTTCAAAATTATTTAATATCGATTAAATACTGTTTACAATATATTGATATAAGATTGTAGTCGTAAATAGCAGCTAAAAATTTCTTCCGCTTGTCATCACAAATTTCCTTTGTGCTCTTCATATCAATTAATAGTACTAAACGTTTTATCAATTTTTATCAAATTCACTTCCGCTCGAATTGTGTGCAACAGAAATATTGCCAGCAAAATGCTGGTATATATATATATATATATATATATATATATATATATATATATATATATATATATATATATATATATATATATATATATATATATATATATATATATATATATATATATATATATATATATATATATACGAAATATGGTATTGTTTAGCCTAAAATGCGTAAAAGTTTGAGCTTATTTTTATCTGCGTCACAAGTGGAAACGATGAATGTGTATCAGATGCTTTCTCTCACTCTTCGAATGTAATGACGTCATTTTCATGGTTCAACAAACGCCAATGGTCATTATGCAATTGAATGATTTTGAGGAATAAATCGGATTTTCGAAACTTCCGGATCCTTATAGTTTTTAATCTGCCAACTTCAAGTCGAAATTTGGGTCCGGTCATTTCCGCCGTTCTGACTAACGTCGAATTAATATATCAATGTGTCTAGCGGAAGTTATGAAAGGTTATTGTTGCATAGATGAGGGACTGTTCAATCAACAATGAAACTATTATAGTGCTCGCTGTTTGTATTCAGAGCCACTCCAAAGCAATCAGTTATTATACTCTTAGGTGCAACGAACTTTCTTATGTATCTTATGGGCGAGTAGGTTCGAGTTTATACCTTAAAGTGAGCACGCTCGAGGTAAACAGGTTCAAGTTTAGTGGCTAACGATTCCAGAAGCCGAATTTGCTGAAACTCTCTATCATTTATGGTGATAGGTACAAAACTTTTGGGACGATTGAATCCATCACAAAAAAGATTTAATAAAGAACTCTTAACGACTGCTTTGAAAGGCCTAACCCAATCAGATGAGAGAATCACGTGACATACCTAGGCAATATATGACAATCTTATCTATCACTTCCGATTTTTGGACCTCCACCTATGAATGTGCTGTCATGTTCATTATAATGAAAAATATTCCTCGCTAGATGCCAATGTGCACTTTTTTACCCTTTTCACGGTTGAAAAAAATCATTTCTCCATTTTTTTAATTCATCAACGCCTTTCGAACTAAAAACTATTAGATTTTATTTCATAGATCAGATATTGTCAAGCTCGCCGATCGATCACACTATGCGATCAATAGTCTATTGAAATACACTCTATGTCAAAGATGATTTCAGTTATATATATATATATATATATATATATATATATATATATATATATATATATATATATATATATATATATATATATATATATATATATGTATATTAAACTGAAGGCTACCGAACATTGATATGATGTAATGTGGTATTGATATGATAGATAAACCGTCTTGCTATGATCTACAAGTGATAAATTGAATCTTACAGTCAAAATAATTTTGCCCCAAGTTGTTCATTCCAGTAATCACTAAAGGTTCAGTATTTTATCGATAATTGTGGGACGTTGCCCGCTCTGATGTTATTACTAAAAATCTAGCTATCTTAAATGGACATTAGTTGGTCGCATCACGAGGTCGTTTGTGGTGTACGTCTCTCGACGGCAGTGATGCTAAAGCTAACCGAGTCTGCAGCCGTAGATGTATCTATCATATCAACCATTCACGATATAAGGTATATATCATATATATATATATATATATATATATATATATATATATATATATATATATATATATATATATATATATATATATATATATATATATATATATATATATATATATATATATATATAATGATTTGATATGAAAAAAATGTTGTTGCCTTGATCTGTTAGCCAATTATTGATTGATTACCTCTCTGAAGGAAGGCAGTAACACCGTTTCAATCAGAAATTACAACTGGAAAAGGTGAGATTGAAAAATCCCAACTTTCTAGATTTGACGACAATAAAATGCCACTTAAATTGTCCGTTTGGAATGTCGCTCTTAATATTCCTTACAGAAAATATATGCATATTCCCGTTCTTCTTCGATTTGCTTCGCTCGCCGAAAAAAAATTCATTCCCCGTTGGAAGAGGGGTTGAATGGTGGAGGGGGTCTATAATGGGCGTATGTTTGTTGGTGGGTGCCAGCCATATCGTTGTGGGTGTGCGTTAATGTGCGTTTGCGTGTCGAAACTACACACGTACTGGGGCAACGCCCAAAACGATCATACGTTTCTCTCTTAGAACGTTGTATCTTCAATTCTCTCAGCAATTGTCATCGCAAAGCTTCTTCGCAGTATCCGTTTATCAACGAAATGTTTATGTAGATTCTAATTTTATGTAGTTTATTTCATGTAGTATGTAGTTATGTGGTTTCATATTCGATCCGATTCCCTCATTATCGTCATATTCGAGGCAATCCTATTTTCACTATCATCATTGACTACTCATTCGAAGCAATTATCTGTTGTCGTTCATAATTTGTTGTACATCTTATAGTTGAAGGTTTAATTTCTATAATCGTCGCATTACGCCTAATATGTTCAACGAATTTTCGTTGAGCGCTACGATTCTAGACGCATAATGCTAAGCAACTCTTAATTTTATAAACAAGTTTTTGGCAATTTCTTATAGTTTTTATGTAATTCTTTTCTTCGTATGAGACAGAATTATGCCGGTACTTCAAGGTGCTGGTATTATTGTTTTGCCTGTTGCTATCTTCTCATTTATCACCTATCACAGATGTTGCTCTTTCCAGGTGGCTGCATTGTATATCTTTGTGAAGAGAGTGCCTAATTGATTCAATACTTCATGTCAACCTTGATCATTGTTCATGGAAGTGAAGTGGCTGTTTAGGTTGCAGTAGTTTTAGTTGTGCTAGAAGCCAGCCGATGCAGGGGTGCGGAAGTTGATGTTGACGATAAACCGGTCGGAGGGGTGTAGCAAACGATTCATACAACAAGTTAAGTGTCCTCGATGCGTCTCATTTCTGTGTATGTGTTTCATTGTATTTACCTCTCTAATAGTCATCAACAACGTGGCACTTTATAGGTAATCGAATCAAGCACCACATAGATCACAAATCAGGAAGAACATTTACTTATACTTGATTATTTCAAAAAGTTTAAATTAAGTTTTAGATTTTTATAAAGTTTCCGGAAACACTTCACCAATAATGCTCTCAATCAGACATTTCTTGCTAGTCAATAATTTTTTATACGTTTTAGATTTGTTTTGTGGTATTTTGAAAGATTTGCGATATCAATTTTAAGATACCAGTGATAATTAGTGAAAAGATTTTTTTCTCATGCATTGCGAGCGATATGATTATTCGATTGAAGAAGCGCAAATAAAATGCACTCAAAGTTAATCCAAGCTTTATATTTAAAAAAAGAGTTTTATTCGTTAAGCAAGATAACGAATACGTCAAATGATATTATAGACAAAAGAAATGCCAGCGTTAATTTTTAGAAGAAAACACCCACGCATTCAAATATTTATTATCGATCGATTTTTATGATGCTTGAAATATTTGATCATTTAATTTCATCAATAAATATTCTTTAAAAAAATTTTTCAATTTGAAATACTCGAAATATATTAATATTAATTTTTGAATTTATAGGGAAAAAATTTTTTCTTGATTCATTTTAATCAATTAAGCATCTTTAAATATGCAAAAAAAAAATTTGTTGCTTTTTCTAATTTGCATATATCTATCGAATAGTTGATAAGTTATTGAAATTAATCTATGAAAATACTATGTTTTATATAAAAGTGAAACTAAAAACGATTCGATTAGTGAAAATGAAAATTATCGATGCAATTTTCCAAGATCGTTTTTTTTTTCTTTTCTTTAAATTTTGATGAATCGAATCATTTCATATTCATTCTCTATGAAAAATGTTGTTGATTTTTTTTTTCGATACGAAATCATACAATCATCATATAGCTGTAATATCGATTTTTTTTTTTAATCGAAGCGTAACAATCAATGAAAAATCAATGCTTGCTATTTTTTTTAAATGCATTTTATTATTAATATATATTAAAATATACTTGAAAAAAAATTACTTTTATTCGATTATAATCGATGTTTGAATAACTATTATAGAATGATATTCTTGTTGAATTTTATTCGAAAGAAGATTACCCATGGGAAATTGATTTAAAATATTTCTCTTATGTGAAGAAAATTCAACTAATTATTGAAAATGAATTTATAGAGATGTCTAATTCTTGAAGGCATTAATTATTGATTGTAGTTATTTGCCAATTTATGTATAAATTCTCTCTATTATAGTTATATTTGATGAGCTCGTAGATGTAGGAATCTTTCGTATTTCCTACCACGTTTTTTTTTTTTTTAAATTAGAGATAAATTAAGATTGCTTCTATGAGAAAAAAAAAGCATATATTATCTAAATAACTAAATTATTTTCCCATCTATTGAATAGGTGATAAAATAAAAATCTAGAAATTAAAATGTTTTTTTTTTGTATAGTTTATCAATGAAAATGCTAACAATAATTTTGAAGTTTTTCTAAATAAATATTAATTAACTATCCTCTAATTTTCATGGTTTCAACTCTCGATAATTCTTGAAATAAGCTTAATACATATGGATAAATGAAATGAATCGATTAGTGCACAAATATCTCATATTTAAGAAAACGGTAATGCGGCAGTGAAGATTGTGAAAATTGGATGGCCAATCGAAACAGTCGGCGATTTCATTAATAAATTAGCCTTATAATGTGCGAAGGATTCGTTGGGGGGGGGGGGGGTGGTTAAGAAATCAGGCAAAAATCAGGCTTATCAGTTCATTAGGGGTTTTCCTAAAGTTTGCATCCACACGACAAATTATGGCGGCATTTACGCACATATTTCTTCACTCATTCGATACTTTTACCGCTATTAACCATTGAAGTAGAGATAGAATTCGTTAAAAAAATTTTTCTTAAATGTTCATTGTAAATTCGTTTTAAGTTGTTGCAACAATTTGAGAACTATAGATATGCAAATTTTGCATTGATTTTTTTAATTGCAAAATAATGCAAAAAAAAAATATTACTAAAGTTTTTGCATCGATCGATCTACAAAATCGATCGATTTTATTGCTCATAATTCTTTTTACTATATGATTTAATTCGGTTATGTTGATTTTTACTTAATGCGATTTATTTAAAATCTTCTATTGATGATCCATACGAGCGATTCGTTTAATTCGATGAATTATATGAAAATATTTCTAGAATTTTTTTATTATTTGATAAAAATTTTGATGAAATTAATGAAAAAAAAATGTGGAGAATATAAAAAGCACATTTTGCGCTATGTCTACTTTAACTAAAATTTAACAGTATTATTCGGTGTCGAAGTTTTTCTTCATTATTCTTTATTTTTGTGAATATGAAATTATTAGTGTGTTAAATGTTTCAATGGGTATATAAGTGAGCATATTTTTCATCCGTTGTGTGATACATGAAAGAGATTGGTGCCACCAATATTCACACCAATGCGTCACTCTATACAAACATATTTGTTGGTTATTCGACAACGGACACACCCACCAATATGCCACACTTCTGAACAACTTTCAATGAACATAGAGACGAGTTGTTGATGCATTGCTTTTCTAGTTTTTTTTTTTTAAAATTTATTTCACTTTTATAATTTTATTATTTTCTTTTTTTTACTCTTTTTTTTTCTTTTTTTCCTTAGGATATTTTTATTTGCATGAAAAAAAAATTTTGATAAGTATAGGTTACTTTTTTGGTGCAATTTTTTCGGCTGACATTTAACAAATTAAAAAATATAGAGATTATTTAAAAAAACAGCATAAAATATTAAGTGAATTCACTAATTTAAATATTTATCCATTATTTCGATATAAAATTTATGCTAACAATAGGTATTTTCTTCAAATAATTAACAATAATAATTTCTTATTGGCGTATTGAAAAGGTGATTGGTTAAATTCCACTCGAATACAATAAGAGAGCGTTATTTTATGTGAAAGCTTCCGCACTCGACAAGTTTTTAGCTCTAGAATGGTTACCTCTCTATAGTGCTTATCACTGGGAATGTTATCGATTCAACGTTTTCGTTCTCTGCATCACCTACAAATTATTTCCCAATATTGTGTGAGGATAATATTTTTATACTTTAACATGCCAGTGATATATATATATATATATATATATATATATATATATATATATATATATATATATATATATATATATATATATATATATATATATATATATATATATACTTAAATGGAATATAATAACCATTCGATGATGCTAAAGTTGTAAAACTGATGCTCGTTGTTTCAGTTATTAATATGCGGAAGAGGGAGAGAGGAAACAGGTTGGAGAAATAAATACAAGTGCAATATGCCGCCTTTGAATATGTCTCCAAAGAAGATGCTTAAATTGACGTTTTTTCCAAAGCGCTTCATTTGTCTCATTTGAAAAAAAATCAACGAATCGTCATATTTTTCTGCTTTTTTTGAGGAAAGTTTCCCGTTTTCTTCATCGTAATAATCACTTTTTAAATTTTTTTATTAAATGATGATTGAAAATCTCCAATTTTTCTCTATAAGAACCTCATTGTGCTATCAGGATCAACTGTCTATCCTAATAAAGTCTCTTACTTCTCCTATAATCTTCATCTTTCAACAGTTTATTTCATTATGAAAACCATTTGAAAGTCCCCAAAATGATTCGTTCAAAGAAGTTCCAAATGCTGTATTCTCTTTTATCAATTGTGTGACGATGTGTTGGTGGGGGGTTGGCAATGCGCGAGAAGCACACGCCAACATTAAAACAATGACTTCTGTATTTGGCGCTCGTTACGTTGCACTTCATGAATGCCCTTGAAATATGATTGATTATCTGTAAATATTACTGCAAACTTTACCTGGTGATGTGCTTACCTTTGAAACATCATAAGTTATACGTAATCGAACATGCTGTATAAGAAAATTTTTACCTTCGAACTATTTGCAAATTTATCGAATGAGTGAATCTGTTTATTTATTTACTCTTTTCTTTTTCCATCATTACTCACTTATTTACTTCTTAGAAATACTTGATTTTTGCCAACTTCTTCTCATAATTTTCTATTTCCTAAAACAAATAAATTATCGTTCATCGTTTCTAAACTTTCGTTGTAATTATTACTGTTGTATGATTTAGAATAGTTTTTTTTTTTTGAGAAATTTTCGATATTTATCTATCGTTGTTATTAAAGCATTTATGACTCATCTTTTCTCTACTTTTTGAAGAAAAAAAAAAACTCAACTTGTTGAAATAATTTTCCTCGAAATGTATTTTATGTTTAAATTAAATTATTGAATCTATGTTTTTTAAATTAAAATTGCCAAATTTGTAATATCATTGCAATAGATTCAATATGAAACGTATGCGCTGATGTGCAAAAAAAAAAGGCCGATATATTTCATGAAGAATTCCTTCGTATATATTTTCGATTGAGAGATTTCAATATTTTCGATCACTTTTCTAGATTTCAATCTTTATATTTCATTTCCAAACAAACGAATTTATACGTGATTCGTCGAGATATGGCACTTTTTCCTCTTCTAACTTTAGTGAAAGAAAAATTTTTCAACAATTATTTTTTTTTTTTATATATATATTTATTATATTACTTATGTTTTTCATCAATGAATCGTTTTAATATTTTTAAACATTCATTTGAATAAATTTTTATTATTTTTTTATATATAGCTATATATTAGCGTTTATTTTGCAAATCTTAATTGAAGAAGATTTTTTAAAATTTTTATTTGCTTATTAGATAGAAATTTGAGATTAAACTCTACTGGATTATATAGCGGGTTTGTTATGCTAATAAGTTCTCATATATGGAAATTATCGCTTAGTCTGATGGAAAAAAAAATGTCGCTCTATTCGTTGGATGATGCTGAACTCACTAAGTAGCCGACAAAATTGTGACATTGACATGAAAAAGAACCGGAAAAAATGATGAGATGATTGTATAGGGTGGAGAATGTGCTAGAGAAAGGCGCATCGTACTTTATTGTCGCTTCAATGTTATGGGTGAATTGAGTGGTGAATGGTCGACGAGCAGCATGACATCGGTGTGTGTGCGTGTGTTGGGGCTCCGAGAAAACCGGTATATGCAATAGAAAAGCAAGTATTCATTGAGAGGAGGAGTGAATTCATTGCTGCGGCAAGTGAAGGCTTCTTGTTGACAAACTTCCACCTGTAGCTATATCACCTGCTTGATGACATCTATAATCTCATCGAATCAAAGTTCTGCTTTTTTTTTCTCGGATTGTTCGGATCAAATCGATCGACTTAGTTTCCACTTCAAAATTTCGAATGAAATCGATAATTTCATTGCTTTTGTAACGTTTTTTTTTTGAAGATATCTACTCGTTATTTTCGTATTTGGCCAAGAAAAATCATTCCTCTTAAGTGATATTACAAATACTTTTTGTTGTTATATTCGTTCAGTTCGTATCTAGGTGCCTTCATAAAGCGAATTTGCATATTAAAATAAAAAAAGTTAGCCTTAGAAGTTTTTAAAGCGAATTTGCATATTAAAAAAAGTTAGCCTTAGAACCTTAACGATAAAGCAAAAGCGAAAGAGATTAGTTCGAAGATTGCGCTTAGCATAAAGTGATTGTTTCGGCCATTGAGTGATATTTTTGCTTACCTATACGATACTTGCCTGAATCAGGGATTTTTACTAACCTTTTGCGCGTTATGTTCATACGATGATGCAAGCAGTTACTGTAGAACTGTAGAACTTATTCAATATTAATATTTAATAGTAGTTTAATAGTACAGCGAAGAGACTAGATAAGAAGAATAATTGGAGTTTCGTTGTTTCAGCAATTTTTATTCGCAAATATTATTGTGCTAATCGTATATTTTTATTTTCAAATATTCATTTAATGTTTTAATTAATAACTTTACCTGCGATTATTTATTATTTCACGATAATCGTATCAAAAACAATACCTGGAATTGTAATTAGCAGCTGTTTTACCTGTAGAATGCCTATAAAGAGTGATGAAATTAAAAAGTGTCATGTAATCAGGTGATAATAAGAAATGCCTTTTTCTTAGGTAATTTTTGAATTAATTCGATAATTGTTCAAAGTTTCTTTCTCATTAATCAGCACCTGTGTGATAAGCTAACCCAATAATCAGATCCTATATGATAAGCTATCCTCGGTGATAAGATTCTCTATGATAAGCTATCTATTGGCATCATATGATCAACCCAGAAATATCGCATGCCCATCATTTCATATTCCTTTAAAAATCATTTTCATACCTTCGCCTTTTTTTTTGGTGTATTGGAACAACTTCACGAAAAGTGATTTCAATGAATGGATCGGCACAAATAATCTGAATAGAAAATTTTTTTTCTGTTGTTGGCTCCTTTATTGTCGTCAGCAATCGTTTATTATCATTGTTTTTTTCTCCGCCCACCTTAAAATAGGTGAATCAGCGTTTATAATTTTTTATGATAGACCAGTTTATTTGATTTCGCTTATCTCTTTCCTCGTTTCCTCTTTTCGTTTATTATCATACCTCCACCTGTAATTGATGCTAATCACTTTCCTTCAAACAACAATAGATGAGCATGGAATATTACCTTTCTTGCATTGTCCTAATATTCATTTCTGTTTGCTTTGTTTATGAGAGGAACTATATATTTGAATGCATCAAATATAGAATTATTTACAGAGAAAAAAAATATATAAAATATTTTGGCAATTTTTTTTTCGGATTAAAATGCAAAGAAAGAAAGACAATATATTGGATATTTGCATGAGGTTTGTTTGAAACAATTACTGGAACAATTCATAGACTTATAATGATACATTTGCATTGCATGTAAATTTAATGCGTTTGTGAATTTCCATATGATAGTTGCATTGCGACATTCTTTTCGTTTTCTTCGAAGATATTGAGAAGGAGGTAGTTACAAGGGGATATAGAAATCAATATAGTGAATGTCATTCAATTATGGGCCAGAAATTGAATATTATACTATAACACAACAATTATTTCAAATATTATCATACTATGACAACTATTTTAAATCACATTTCAACGTGCTACTATTTCGGAACATATTGTAATTTGCATAAAAAATTTGATAAGTATATCGCTAATTTGTGGAGCATGTTTACTCTAGCAAGATCGAACTTCACCCCAGTCTCCATTCTGTTTTATCGATCGCTAATGTTCTATATTTTATCTCAAGTTAAGCAGGTGGTGGTCATGGGGGAGGGGGGCAGGGAGGGGAATGGCGCAATCTGCAGAATTCCCCTTCAAATCATCATCAGGTTTAGACTAGTGAATGAATCGATAATTTCTAGAAGTTATTTCCAAGATTCAACGGCAGTGTTTTGATAATATATTCAAATAGTTGCAAAACTTAGCACTGATCAACTTCAGTGGAGATTCTCTTGAAGAGCTGCGCTTAAATATTTCTTGATGATTAACTCAAAGCTTCACCTCAGGCTTACTTATATAGAATATCGAACTATGTATGATCGTTGTTAAATTTTCCAGATTTATTACTGTGGATATTTATCTTCAAACCTAGTTGTAGTTACTAGTATACTTCTAAGGACCTGACTATAGTAATTACTTCTGTTTGAAAAAAAGAGAAAATCTTTACTTTGTAATTCAGAGGAAAAAAAAAAATGAAATATTCCTATGAATTTAAAATCGTAGAGAATATTACTACTGTTATTTTATTGATTAGGAAACGAAAGAAAAATCCAAAAAAAAAATTCACCACAACACGCCCTCTACTCCTCTTCCTCATCTCTTTCTAATCGATGTGGTAATGTCTATTATCAATAGCATAGCTTTGAATAATTACAACATATTTCAGCACATTTATAGCACAACCTTGCGTTATGTTTATTTAATGCGTAGTTTTTGCTCTTTTCTTTCCATGTTCACAGCTGTCAGCTTCAGATGTTCAACAGTCGAGGTGGTAAGAACTTACCGGCAGATGCGCTCATACAAATACCCAACAAACCACCACTTTCAATCGACGCATCAGCTCGTGCATCGACATCACGCTTAACATCGTTATTATTAGGTTTGTTTTTATTATTTTATATGTCTTTTCAATTAATCATTAGCCTAACTCACTCTTTCATTATACTCCTTCAGTTTGAATTGAAAGAACTTCTAATTAGTTATGATGAAAATTTGCATAATATTCCACTTGCAAAATACAGCTGAATTATAATGAAATATTTCCGATATTCGAACATACAAAATTACCACGAGGATGTCTCAAAATTGGGTAAATAAACCAACCAATTCGATGATCGGTTTAGTCTAGAGATGAGCAAATCTCACATAAATCGAATAAATTGAATGCTTATGGAAAAGAGATTTTTGCAGATGTAAATGACTCAGATGAAGATGCAACACGACGAATTTTGGAGGCGACCCGACGTTATAGTCAATTTGGTGTTGAATACCATTCGAAGCATTCCTATCGGTATTGGTCTACCTTTACCTGAACGGCATACTAGCCATCATTGAAGGTTTCACATTAGCAACATGAAAGAATATTGCAATGGATTACGAATTTTATTAATATTAAAATGATTTATTTCCAAGAGGAAATAAGTTTTTCTTCTTTCAAAAAAAAAAAAAAAATTCATCGCTGAAAAATATTACGAATAAAATCACTAATAATAGTAATTGAAATATTTACGAGTATATTAGAGAGAAATTGACGATTGTGATCATTTAACGAAAAATTCACGAACGAAAATTTTTTCTTATGAAATGTGCTCAGTGGTTTTTTTTTTTTGATAATATAAATAAAAATTTTTCAACTGATGAAAAAAATTTTCTTAAAAGAGAAAATTTCAATGTTTTTTTTTTGAGAAATATGACAAAAATAGATGAAATTTTTTACAACAAAAGTAATAATAAATGAAGATGGTTTATTTTTTTACATCACAGTAGATAAGATTTTTTTTTTAAATATCATTCAAATATATCATAAAATAAATATCATCAATGCGGTGGGAAATCGATTTTTTTTTTTCAAAATTTCCTTTTTTTTTTCCAGCATGAATCCGCCGAATTTGATAAATCACTATTTTTAAATTTGAATTTCACGAAGGAATAATTTAGTCTTTTTTCTGGAATTTTTTCTTTTCTTAGAAAGTAATATTAGTTTTTTTTTAACCGACAATAACAATTTTTTTCCCAAAGATATAAAATGTTTTTTTTTTCTTCGAAATCGTTTAATTTCATATCGTTTCAAAATTTTTTTCCATTAGATCGACGCTTTTTTTCATTAAATTCATTCATTCGAAATTTTCATTACCGCTATTTAATTTGCATAGAAATTTTTACATGGGACAGTTTAATTTTTATTTCATTTGGGGAAAATTTCAAAAAAAAAAATTCAAATTACGGAAAAATTTATTCAAAGATTCACTTTTTATTATTCATGATTTATGCAAATTTTTTCTTTTTTTTTTGCATTCAGATCAATGAAGCGATCAATATCTCATCGAATAGGAATGAATGCTTCAATTGATTTGCACTAAGAGTCAAATTTTTAAATTATCGCATAAATATTTCTGTCGTAATTTACATTATGAATTTATTAGAACGTACATTATTTTACAATTAACATATCATTATAATTTTATCTACCATTAAAAACTTATAAAATTTGCATATCATTGATAAAATTTGCATATCATTGCATTATAAATTTTTACATAATATTATAATACGTTACAAAATTCAACCATATAATATGCTATTACATAACAATTTACATACCGTTACATTCGGTGATCATCGAAGAAAGTTGCTTGAAACAAATATGCCCGTAATGCTAGGCAAAATAAAAAACAACAAGTCGATGTAGATACAAGTGGCAATATGCTAAACTTTTATGGTGATTATATGCAAATTTTAGATTGTCTTCTGGTGAAAAAATTATCTCACTGAAAATTAGGCTTCGAAGTTTTTCTGAAATTCTCGTTAAAGGATATTTCATTCAAATGCAATATTTTTGCGCCTTGTCTACAAATACGTTCGCATGTATGTCTATCTGTCCGTTTGTCTGTACGATAGGTTCAGCACAGAAATCATCAAAGCTAGAAGGTAACAAAATTTGTCGGGAATAAGGAGCGCAATAAAAATTCAAAAATAGTGGAAAATTTTCCATCTTTATTTGGTCGAATCTTCTATAAGCGTCACTCAGATCATATAAAAAATAAATCTTTTCTTTATTTTCATTCGTGGAATCAATTGAAATATGAGAATATTATTTCTCATATTAAAAAAAATTTTTTTTTTTGCTATTAAGGTGTGAAACCGGTTAGTGAGAACGAACAACGAGTTCCAAAGATGTACATCCTTCGTTACGCTTCTATAGTTAATTAGCTCTAATGTGTTCTATGATTGCCTATCAGTAGGCATCAACTATAGGGTTTGCAGATTCTTTTATACATTCTTCACTAACCTATCGTTGTTATTTCGTTAGCTAACGTACTAGGAAATAGACAACTTATCATATTGATATATTTGGCATTGCTTTAAAAAAATGTGACTTTTAAATGAGAAGCAGAAAATGATGTGTTTGCAAAGTTTGCAAAAATATCTTTCATCGATTTTGCAATCTTTGCAAAATTTGCAATTTACAAAAAAAATCCCACAAATCGATAGTTATCTATATATACTTGGGGCTGATCATATAAGGAGATGCATGTTCTAGTATTCATGAAATCGGGTATTTTTAGTGCAGAAAATTTTTTCGTGGTATATTCATCTATCAATGTGTGCATCTATGACATTCTAATACTTCCTATATTTTTAGCTAATATTTCTTTATGGTTTCACAGAGAAAGATGATAGTATCAGAAGCCTAAAACATAAGCTAAACCAAGCAATCTCTTTTGAGTATCCTTTTTTTTTAAATTTATAAAATCGTTTCTTCATCACTCATGTTTGACATGGCATATATGTGAACGCATAAGCGTATGCATAAGAAAATCCTATCATGAAAAAAAAAATTGAAGGCGAATGATCAGACTGCAAAAAAAAAAATTGCAAACATTCTGAGAGCATTCAAAAATTTTGAATTTAGTCAACTTGCCAAGTATCTAATAATGCATTTGAAAATTGGCAAACAGTCAAACGAGTGTTATTTCTTTCAAGTATTCGCTGGAGCATCTAATCCACCTCTTGCGTTCTCAAAATTTTAGCATATTTCCAGACGGTTTCCAATAAGTCAAATTTTTACGACAGTTAAGAGACGAAAAAAAAAGGTTTTAAGCTCATCTGATATCCGTTTCAATGGCCAATAAAAAATGGCCAGTAAGCCAAAAATTTTCGAAAAAACCAATTTATTATTGCGGTGTTTTTTTGAAAGTTTCTTTCATAAAATAAAGTAAATAATCAGTTCAGTATTGTAATGATGTCGATGCGGCTTTTGATATAAGATATACGTAAATTTTCAGCCGTATATCAACGTTGAATTAAGCAACGATCACATAGGTTTTCGCATTCTGCAAAATGCTGAACGAGAATGAAATTTCCATGCTGACTTTTAATAAAAATGCTGAAATTTCTGATTTTTTTTGCACTGAGCAAAACTGGAACTTTTTTTCCGAATAAAACGAGACAGAAGTTTCAAAAATGAGCGGAAAAAATTCGAAAATTTTGGAGGCGAGCGAGACAAGCAGATAAAATAGATTTTTTCTTGATCGGCTTTGATTACTTTCGCCTTTCCTATTAGATTATCGATATTGAAATGTTGCACTCCTATCCGTTGCACACCTCTTTGGATTAAATAAACCACAACCATGAGATCTGGTGCGTTTACTTGCTCGCATAAGAACACTGCGTATTATGAGTGCAAATTTGCTTTCTCAATTTCAGGATGAATTCCGGATAATAATTTCTTTTTTTATTTTTTTGTATTCGTAGAACATTCGATTGATCATTAATGATAAAAATATTCGCAAAAAAAAAGTATTTTTCTATCTCATTTCAGTCATAGAAAGTGTTATATTTCCTTCTAGTATGCCTGAATATTTGCTTCAAATTGACATATGCTTAGGGACTTATTTACTGCCCTCTTGCAATATTTCTACTTCCATGTATTAATGAAAATTATTGGTGAAATCAGTATAGAGATTTCATTTGATTGCTATCAGAGTTACATTTCGACTGCAAACTTTATTGTTTAGCCGCTTGAAGAATGAAAGTTGTCCGGTTATGTGCACAAATCCCATCGTAATTTGCATGTCTGACATCATCGTAAAAGTACGTTGTCGTTTTTGAAAGGATCATCGAGACATTCGAAAAGCGTCGCATCTTAGACGTCCTTTAGCATTCTTCTCGTTTCTGATAGTTGTAATGCTTTGAGATGCCAATCCTTTCATTTCAATAAATGAATCAGCATTGAAATTTATTAATCGTCTTTTAGATTAAACTAAAAAAAAAATTGATATTTTATAATTTAAAAGTAATGAAAATTTTTGTAACTCCCTTATCGAATGTATTATTTCTTCAAATAGAAATATTCCTAGAAAAATTTTCAATAGTTAATTCACAACGTGGAATTTTTTTTTTTTAGTCTGATGCGGCAAAATTACTCTGAGTTGTTCGTTAAAAATGAATTAGAAATCGCTTGAGCGGAAAAATTACGTCTTTAAATTGGATTTCTCCATATATCTAAACATATTTTATGCACCATCTACGCCCACACGCACTCTCCTCTCGTCAACATTTTTCGACAGTCATAATAAAATTTGCATAAATATTGCATATTTTAATATTACATATTTTGATATCGTAAATATTATATAAATATTAAATAAAAAATATTTTTTTGATATTTACGCATCTTCTTAAATGTTAGAAAGAAAATTTTTAGCAATTAAATGCGCTCATTTT
This sequence comes from Ascaris suum, assembly GCA_013433145.1. Taxonomy (NCBI): domain Eukaryota; kingdom Metazoa; phylum Nematoda; class Chromadorea; order Rhabditida; family Ascarididae; genus Ascaris; species Ascaris suum. The sequence continues at coordinate 1,414,367 of CM024171.1, forward strand.
GTGCGTAAATCGATCAACTTTTCAATGAATTTCTTTTCGAATTGAATGACAACATTACACGTAGCATAAATTTATTTACTTTTTTTGCTTTTAGCATTCGCTAAATACTTAGAAATTTTGTTCAATGGAAGTTTTTGTTTTCGACAACGCGATACAATTTTTCATCTCTCTTTCATTCTTTCAAAGAAATAAACACAAAAAATTTTGCGATTGGTCTTTTTTTGCATTACCTGCTAATTGAAATAAGTAGTTATATTGTAGGTACATCTCAACGGTTACAATATTTTTATGTGAATTAAAAAAAATTTTTTTTGAAATAATTCAAAATATGTTGGCGAAAATTTAAAATTAGACAATTATTTATGCAATTGCAAAAAAAAAAAGGCGGATTGAGAAATTGCTTTAGGCCTTTTGCTGACGAAGTGAAAATTTTAACCGCAAAAGAGATTCGGTTTTTTTTTTTCAAATATTTGGAACCTTCAGAAATACTAATAGAATTTTTTTATTCCTAAAATTTTTGAATATGAAATTTATTTACTATTTATTTGATTTGAATTTTATATCATTCAATTATTTAATTATACAACATTCAATTATAACAAGCGAAAACTATTTATTTAAATAAATAAAATAAATAAAAAAATAAAAAAATTAAAAATAAACAAAAATATTTTCAAGGTGGAATATTTGTTTGTTTCTTTTAAGAAATGATTTAGCCCGAATTTGTTAAAAATAAATGATTTTTCAGGACGCGTGATCATGTGAGTGTAACATCAGATGAGCGTTGCTCAAAAATTGTTCACTATAATGGATCTCGTTTTAAAAAGGTTTCATTATATTCGTTTTAACGAAAGAAAAATTCTTTTTTTTTTTTCAATTCCACTTATTATTATCAAATACACTATGAAAATAACTATTAATATGGCTCTTAGATTTGTATAAATTTCGAAGTTTTTCGTAAATTTTTTAGAGGTTTAATTAAAGCTGAGAAATTTTCGAATTAAATTTCATTTAAATTCCAAATAATTGATAAATATTTTCGCCCTAATAAATAAATTTAGATCTTTTGTAAAGGTGCTTTATGATCTTGAATGAGATGAATAATCGTGAGATTTTTTGCTTCTTTCGTTGAGTCGGATAGTTGACTTCTAAAATAAGTCTGAAGAAATAATCGATAATTAATAACTATTGAAATTCGTTTTTATTCTCATTTTTATTTGAAAATTCGAAAAAATAAAAATTAGAATTTGGATGAAATCCAAATTTTACTATTACCTCATGATAATATATCAGATATCGATAGATTCACTCAACTTTTATAGCTCATTACTATTCTTACTGATTCTATCTTTGCCGTTACCGAAATCTATTGAAATTTGCTTTGCGATTTTTGCATTAATGTGAAAAAACAAAAAGCTAAAATTTGCTTATCCAACACTAAACTTACTAATATTCAAATTTCTTGATAACGTGAATAAGTCAACACACATTCTGGAAACGTCATTGAGGTCACAGAAAAATCGTTCTGTGATTCGTATGCAAACAATAGTGACGCATCATGTGAACTTATCATACAAACAATATAATACAACATCTTACTTCGATTTTCGTATAAAAGTAAACGCAAATTTACATATTCTCGAATGTAAAATCTATCCCATTGTTGTATATGAGTATGCAATTTTCGCTTAATAGAAGAATAATTTTAATCGAAGTGGATGAAAGTTAAGAATCATTAACCTCGATAATCAGCGAAAGCTTTTTAAAAAACTAAAAAACAAAAATCATAAAATACTCTTTGCTATTTATATAAATGCAGAATGCGCTAAATTGTTTATGCAGCTCTTTGGCAATGCTAGTTTACCTTCTTTTTTGCATATAGACCGTCGAGTTGCTGTGACCGTCCGTCTTTCCCTCCCCCCCCCCCCCTCCCGCCCACCACCACTAGTAGATCTCGATGTGAGAGGTTTTGCTTGATTTGTTTGAAATTTCAGACACATCGTTTGGCGGAATGTTCGGATACAGCATCGACATCTCATGCAAACGTATCGATGCAGCGTCCTCTCCACCAAGGTAGGCTATTTCTTTCATAAATTGATGCTTTTATTACAAGTACAAAAGTCAAATGTTTTTAAGCATATGATTGATAGGTTGTATTGATCGGTTTTTGGAGAGTGTGCAATGTGGGACCATTCTTCTCTCTGGTATAACTGGGGAGATATCCCAATTTTGAGCAGATTGGTCAATAAAACTTTACTTTATTCATATATCTGGAAAGATCAATAAATTTAGGAATTTAGTTTTGTAAAACCGTCTATCCAAAAAAATAGGTGAAGATATAGATAAGGTGATTTTTCTATTGGGAAGAGCAGAGGGGAGGGGTGAGCATAGATATGGCCAATATGTAGTGGCTGGCCACAAATGGCATATGTCCTTTCAGAAAACTCTGATCCGCATCAAAACTTACAATTTCACTCAGGTTCATTTGATATGCTGTTTTACTACAAAAATGCAATTTATTTTCATTGTCCAATTATGCAAATTACCTTTTTTTTAAACAGTTTTCTTGTTCACGATCTTAGAATGTGATTTTTACAAGCTAATTAGTGAGAAACGTACTGAATTTTACAACTTTTTTTTTTGATGAAGTTTAATAGCAAATTTTACAGAAATGCTACGTCCAAGTGCAATTATATACACTCCTCGATCGACATTACCACCATATTTGCACTCACAAATACCAACATCTCCATTTATCGATATGACAAAGTAAATCAATTTAATTTGCATATTCATTTCGATACGAGGGCTTCTTTCATTTCTTCTCCGTCCTGAGATTGAATTTTTCTTTCATTTTACAAAGAATAATTTATAGGGTCGAATATTGCTTTAGAGTAATTTTTTTCAGTAACATCAGAAAACGTCAATGTGTAGTTACGTGGATGTTTGTCTTGATGTTTTTTTTTTCTTGATGGCGTATTTAGTGGATTTAGCGGTCACTTTGGCGGATTTGATCTATAAGTTCACATTTGTGAATCTTAATATGGATCAATAGGAAATACTGCGTTGTATCTTCGAGCCGTTTATAATGCGTTATCGTTTAAAATCTGCAAAGTCAGATCTACAGAATTACCTGTCGTATCTCTTATTTCTTCCACATTTGCAATTATTGCCTCCTTTCTCTGTATTATTGTGCATCCTCTCTTTATATCTGTCACAAAAATCTCATATTTTTCACACGTGATTAACTAAGATGATCTAATAGTTCCCTCAAATCTTTCATCTTGCTGCACTCTTATTTTTATAAGAATTTAGGAGTGAAATGGCGAAAGGATCGTTGCTAGGGGTTTTGGGCGATATAAATGGAGGACTCTATTCGGCACCTACATCACCATTTTGCAATATGGCCATCGGTTTGGCGTCATCATCAAATATATTTCCATCTGCACCATTGGATAATCCTTTCGAAAGTACACCTGGTTATTCAACACCTACAACTGCGCTTGGTGCTGCTTTCGACTCGCTCAAAGTCGACTGTAAGATACTTTGCAACCTTTTTTTTAAAATCTTTCATACGCTTTATCAATGAAGTTTTTAAAATTAAACTTCTAAACAGGCGTATTTCATGAGTTCAAAAAAAATTAAGGATATTAAGAGAATGGCGCCAGTTATTTCGATGCATTTTTTTTCTTCAAATTTTTCATTGATTTAGCGATAAATTCTGATTGGATTTTTAATTTAATTCATATGGAAGTTTATTTTTTATCTCCATATACGCATAAGGTTTTGTTTTTTTTTAAACTATGACTAAGTATTGATGATTATTTATGACATTCCAAACATTTTTGCATTCTTAAATAAACCTTTTCAAAAAAAAGAACTTTTTTCCGCTTCATTAGTTCCATTGCTAACATTTCAACAATTCTTTTCGTTATCAAAACATTTTTCTCTCTTTTTTTTCCACTTGGTTAATGCTTCATTTCGGAAAAAGAAGCCAATTTATTCTGATCGGGTTGAAAAATAAATGAAATATACCACTATGCTAATCCATTCCTTTTTTTATTTACTTGAAATATTTGCGCCTTAATGCACTACATTTGCGTAAAATTGATATCAGAGCAATATTATGATAAAATTTGTAAATATTTTTAATTTTTGTGCATTTATTGAAAGCTTTTATTTTTAAGAAAATTCGCTAATTTTCTATTGCATTTGACTAAAATGTAAAAAAAAAAAATTTCGAAAAATGAGGAAACATATATTGTTTTCTCATTGAATACGCCTTATTATTAAATATTGTGATATCGTATGAAAGATGTATTTCTTTATTTTTGCGATTTCAAAAATATTTTCAACAAATTTTCGACTTGAATTTCGTTTTTTTTAAACTAAAGAACTCATATTTTGAATTGCGCCCAATAATAATATAATGACCTTTGCATATGAATTTAAAAAAAAAAAACTTTTTAATTGCAATGGAATTTTCCCTTATAACTTTTGCACTTTTTCCTTCAATAATAATTGAAAGTCTTTTTTTTTCTTAATCCAACATTAACATTATGTTTTATCATAGATATACACTTAAAAAATACTACAGTTGATGGATCATCAAGTGCTTATTCGACACCTTCGAAATCGCTCGCTTCATCCTCATCGCCACGACCCTCTCCGGTGCCTCTACCAACGCCACCGTCGTCGATTCTGAAGTCGACTGCATTTAGAATCGAGAATCTTCTATCCGAGAGACGAGAGGTAATGCTTAATTCTCATAAAAACACTATGCTGAATTTAGTTCATCGTTTTATGCAGCATAGCGATATCTCTAAAACGAAGTGTGAAAATTCAAAACTTTTTAGCTAATGTTTTTTGTGTCATTTTTTTTATAAATTCTAGTTTCCTGCTAATAAATTCTAATTTTTTCTTCCATATTCTTTAGGAAAATTTCAACTTTGAATCATTTCAACGCTGAAAAATTCAAAATGAAGGAAATTTAAAAAACAAACATACAACGAGAATTTTTTTTTAAAGCAGTTTTATTCCGCTATGATAACAAATAATTTCAATATGATGGTGTTGAAATTTATTGATGTGGAAGTGTTTGCAGCAATCTATCACCGTATATATTATGCTACATTTGTATTTATAATAGAGAGCGCAAAATTCAATTGTTGATAGCGTTGTAATTATTTAATTAGTAAAATTGTTTTTTAGTGAAGCGAAATTTTTAAGCAATCAATAAATGATAAATTCAAAATGATCGATAAATAGGACATCACATTTACTGTATCCTAATTCTTTATGCGGAACGGATATAACATCAAACGTAATGAATGCATATAGAAATGCTTCTTTGAGAGTTAAGTTTATGCAGGGCAATGGAGGAATCATATTATTTTAAGGAATCGCATACAATATTATGAGAAAGTTTTAATATTAGGAATGATTGTGGATAATACGGACAATCCCTTTGCAGTGCCACTCACTAAGACGGTCGAGAAGGCTGACCGCAAAGTTCAAGACTTTTAGAAATTAATCCGCAATTAGACGCTAAATGAGCATAGAGTAACGTAGAAAAAATTTTCTGCAATTCTATAAAAGATTCATCAAAAAAAAACCAAACAAAAACTTTTAACTCTTTGATAGATCAAAGCATATGATGATTTTTATGTCACTCAACGTAGTCATTCTTAAAATTTGCAGCATTCAAATCGCAATCTATGATATGCAAAAAATCTCTGGCGGTATGCCAATAGTAAATTATAAAATTTGCATAAAATAGGAAGCCGTGAAATTTTTTCTGAAATTTTAAAGTGGATGCGCCGATTCTAGCCTCTCTCAAACGAAAGGAGGTTTTTTTTCCCGATGGTGGATATGTTTAATTCAAATATCTATAAAATCAACTAGCTTTAATGAAATAGATATATAGCTTATCGTCTATGATAAGCTGTTATTATGAGCTCATAGTGAATGTTAGATGAATTAAAGGAGAATTGGAAACAATCGTCGTCGTTGAGTTGCGTCGATACATCGGATGTTGATGGTGATAACTTAATGAGATGGCCAATTTCGGCACAGGTGAACACTGAATGCAATTTACAACGTCTTCGGCGTTTGTCCACTTCACGACAAGCATCTCATTCACCCGCTAGTGCATTCACATCCGCTATTAAACACTCAGGCGACGTTGTCTATGATAGTGCATCGTCATCTTTCACACAGAATCCTGCCACAGCGAAAACCGTTCCTATCAAACTTATCGATAAATCGAAAAGTATACAATCTGGTTAGTGTGCTAGTTTTATTCAACACTAATCGCTTAGTCATGATTCAATTGCCTATGATTGAAGACGTATACTTTTGATAGGATGTATGCCCGGCCGAACCCTATTTTGCTTGATAAGCAGAAGGGTGCTATCCCTGCATGACACAAATTCCAGGACTTGAGAAATGTTTCAGCATAGAATATCTAGAGCTCTACATCGTTCAGGTGAATTTAAATGACTTTCTGGATAAGCGAGGAAAAAATAATGATGAAAAAAACAGTGGAAGTCCATTGAAAATTGCAAAAATGCCTTTGAAATGTAGTTATGTTGAATTTTGGAAAGTGACGGAATTTTTCCGAAGAAATATTACTAGCTTCGACCAGAAATTTCTTAGAATCCAATAGCTCTTAATGTGGGAGGGGATAGAAGAGGGGGGGGGGGGAGAAAGGGAAGATGGCACTAACATCAATTTTTGCCATCAAAATCACTCGGTTTCTCCACTTTTGTCTACCATCTATGCCATAATTAATGGCCAAGGTAATATTTAGAGTTAGTAAGTTTATTTTGATGAGCAATACTAAAGAGATAAATTCCAGAGGAAATAATCAAGAATAAAATATGAAATCATCTAGCGATCTTTAATAAGCGATCAATAAATATAAAAATAAGAAATTATGCATTCATATCATATCTATACGCTAATGCTGTTTTAAGTAAACGTCAAGTGAATTCGATTCATGGAATAAATTTTATCTCTCCATCTGAAAGAATAGGCATTATTTGTTAGAGAATATTAGAAAACTTCATTAGTTTATTAAGGAAATATAACGTTTATATTGAAGGAATAATTTTTTTTTTCTTTATAGAGAATGGCGAAGAAATGGATAGCGGTCAAGCGTCAGATTCTGATCCATCTTCATCAATATCACCCGATACGGATCACAATAATACTGCACGAACAGTATCGAGTAATGTATTCGGTGGAATAGTCAATTCGTCATCAATTCCTACAAGAGAATATACACCAATTCATGTGACAACAACTTTCTCTCCATCATCGACAACCTCCGATCTTGCATCATCGATTTCGACAAATTCCACCACTTTCCCGTCTTGTAGTTCTAGCGGGCAAGTAGAAATCGACACAAAAAATGGACTGGAACATTGTGAATCACGTGAAATGATAGGAAAACTTTTGGAAGATCCGAATGGCGCAAAAGCACTCGAAAAGATATTCGCTAAATCCGGTCTTGAGAAAGGGGTAAGCTGGAAATTTTTTATGCATTTTTTTTGCAATTCTTTTTTTTCGTCACAGATGTACTATGTTGATGCAAATGTATATATTTATGTATATTTTAGGTATTCATTTGTACTGCTCTTTCAATATATTACTGCAAATAATGAGCGCGTTGCATTTAGCATACTATTAACTATTGTGTTAATTAAATATTATTAAATATTAAATAATATTAAATATTAAATAATAGCATAATATCAAACCTAAAGCGTTGAATTCTTTTCCTAAATTTGACATTTAAATATTTAAAAAAAAATTCGCAAATCGTCTTCTTTTTTTTTATTTGGATCGATTGGATACGGCATAAAGAGCGATTTTTTTTTTTGGTTTGAGATTTATGTAATTGCTCAATCGCTTAGTGGGAAGCAAATGAAATGTTGCTTTTCTCTTTTTTTTTTTCTATACTAATGTCGGTCATTGATTTAATAGGTGCCGTAAGGAGAAACAAACATAAACGATCACAGATCACACCTTTCCAACATAAATATTTCCATTTTTTTTTAAAATTAAATAATGCCACATAATTATGCTCATCTTTCAATTGCACAAATCTTAGGTATAATTTTTCCGGAAGTGCAATATTTGTTTTGTCTGAGAAGAAGCAAAGAGAGATGGAAATGATTGATGGTGATGAAGAGGAGAAGGAAGAAGAGGCTAGACACTTATGGATTCTGACCCCTCTCTTCATCTTTCATTATGGCTGTCCATACTCACACTCAAATCCATTTGATTGTCAAACGGTAGACCCTTAAAAGTTTGCTTCGTTCAGATGGAGCTTGTTGAGTCGGCGCTTATGGCTCAGATTCCACAGGCGACTTGGACGCATATCGTTGCTCCGATAAAGCAAAACAACTCTCCTAAAAGCGCTCTAACATCATCTTTTGCCGTTGTCAGTTACTTCAATTTTTTTGTCTCAAGTTTATACAATCAGTACTATTTACTTTTTAGAATATATTTATCATTTATAACTTCTCATCGGTTACATATTGTGCTCATTGACGTTTGAAAAGAGTGCAGGAATACTGCAAATGAAATTGTGGAAATTCATGCAAGGTAATCCTGTAAATGAAGTCGACGCTATCGCTTTGATTGAAAAAAAAAACCACTACAATTCGGCTAGAAAAAAAACAGTGGAATCTAATTGAAGAAAACCAACGAAATCCGGCTTGAAAAGAACCAACGGAATCCGGTCTGGTTGAAAAAAAAAAAGTCAAGGAAATCCCTTGTTCATTTCTTACTTTATACACTTCCATACGATAAAGTATTTTGAACGGAATTAGAAACGACATACTGGTTCAGACTATGGGTACTATTATGAATATATTATCGATGCTTTTCGAGGCAACGCTTTTCGAAGATACAGTTCATTTCTTAATAAATTTCATTTGATAGTGATCATTATGAAAGAAAACATTTTTGTATTTTATGTTTTTTTTTTTAGTTTGTATTCTCTATCTTATAGTGCTACGTACTTTTTGCTCGTTTTATATGAACTATACCACCATGAGTTTTTAATTAGTTTATGATTCATAGGAGATGAACAATGAGAAGCCTTCTATGGAATCAAATATGGAAGTGCAACAGAAATGGAGTGATGCACAAATCACTGATCGGAAGAAGCATTGTTGTCCACATCCAACTTGCAAGAAAGTCTACACAAAAAGTTCCCACCTGAAAGCGCATATGAGGACGCATACCGGTTTGTTTGTAAATTTATTATACTAATTTAAATAAATGGGATTTGCTTATATTCGAATATTTTTTTTTTGTTGGATAATTTTGTATTAGTTGTATAAAAAGGGGTTTTTTTTTTGAATTTGAAATATTGAAACATTACGAGTGAGAGTTGTATGTTTTGACTTTCAAGAAGCACAATATATTCCTTTCTATTTATATGACTATATTCCTTTAAATTCGCCTATATTTATTAAGGGGGAATAAATTGATGTCGCCGTGTCGCCGTTTAGCGAATATTTATAAATTGAAAGTTAAGAAAACTTAATTGCATAGTTTGATATGCGATCGTATCATAGTTTATCACCCGCCCGAAAAAGATGGAAATTGTAATTCATGTTGAATTCCTGTGAATAGCCCATATTAGGGATGGTTCAATATTAAGTCAGCGTTCATACCTTACAATATACTGAGAGGGGAGAGGGACTGCAGAACGTAGCCGAAGGGGAGAAGATGGGAGTGGGGAAACGCTAAATGGCATGGCATCGCTGAAAGTTCTCGAGGTCTTCAAAGCGAGGACTACCTCTGACAGCGATCACGAGAAGCGTGTCGTCATCGATGCTCAGGGACCTGAACTCTATTCGTTTTATCCTCTAATCCAACCTTAATGTGCGTTGTATTCGGTCATCAAAAGTCAATGAGTGGAAAGAAAGCGATGTGCTGCGATCGGATGTGTTCGATTTATTGAGTGTGTCTGAAAAGAATGAACAAATCGCTGCAATAGGCAAACAAACGCCATTTGACGGGATGTAAGGGGAGGAGGGGTTGGGGGGGGGGGGGGGGGGGGGGGGGAACGTCAACCGACAAGAAGCGGCAACAAACACTTCTAGGAAGGGCATAGCCGATAGATTCGCATCGCAATAGAATGTTGAATGACCCCATTTGTCGGTTGTTGTGATCGACACCACCTCAACGACAAATCGATGTTTGCCGTTGGATCGAATCGACCATAAAAAAATGCACCATTGAAATGAAATTCAGCAACAAAAAAAAAACTTTTATTTTCATTCATATTCTTGATTTATTTATACTTAGCTTATCACTAAATAAACATATGAGGTTTTTTTTTTCGTATTTTTCCCCTCTTCTATTTATCAGAAATTATATCTATATATATTTCTTTGTTTTTTTTTCTCGAGTGTTTAGTGCATTGTAATATTTCTATTGTAATGTTTTTTTCTCACATAACTGCTTTGTTATGCTCTGATTAAAAAGAAAATCTTTGGTGGAGGGAGGAGTTTTAAAAATATTTTATCATTTCCTATCAAAATGAAAGTTAACATTTTAACGATTGCTTTATATACCTCAAAGTGATATCTTATCAACAATGGCATCGACGAAGCGAACAGATGATTTAACGGTGTTATTCAGGATACGGCCATAAAAATAGAAAGGTTGACAAAATCATATAAAGTCTTTCCAGGATGGCTCTAACTTATTCCATATTTTTCTAGTTTCTTTTGTAAAATAATACAGTTTTTGGATTACTTCTTTTAGATTAGTTTTGCTATCAAGAGTAATTGAAATAGAATTACTTGAATTATTGTAATGAATCCTATAATTGCAAAAATATAATTCAATTCACTTCTGCAAATTATACTCGTCAAATAAGATGACTTACCCAATAGGTAATGGACTTATCTTTGTATCTGTATTCTCAGGTTGTGATTATAATACGGTTCAATTCAGGTGAGAAGCCATACGCTTGTACTTGGCAAGGTTGTGAATGGCGATTCGCTCGTTCCGATGAGCTTACTCGACATAATCGTAAGCATACTGGCGATCGACCTTTTCAATGTCAGTGTTGTCATCGATCTTTCTCACGATCGGATCATCTCTCACTTCATATGAAACGTCATTAGTTGTGGCACACACATACAAAAATTTTCGCCACTTCACATTCAATCTTCGCTATCGATACGAAACGCACATAAAACGTTAGAGATTTATTTGAATATATAATAAAATTTCGTATATGTTGATTGCTATGTAAATGGTTTTTAACGGAATTTCTCAACGGATTGAAATATTAGATGGGAATTGAGTTATTTTAATCACAAGTAATAGAAAATTTGTATGCGATAGATAAAATCCGACTCATATATACTTCAAACACAATAACTGTAGTTAATAGATCTATCTTTGCACTATGGTAGGGAACACCTAAGAATAGGTATGAACACCTATGAATAATGTTAGATCCACCTTTGTACTGTACAGGTAGGGCAAGAACACCTATGGATAATATTCGGTCTACCTTTCTGACAAGATACACGCATCTATTCATAATGTCGAATCCTTCTTTTTACTAAGATATGAACGTATAATTATAATTTGTATTCATATGATGCCGGTTTCATTGTTAATGCTCAATGTTTGTATACATTTATAAGTGTGCCTTTCGATGTGTTCGTTAGAGAATTATCGCCTTCACTTTTTCAATGTGCCTTCATATTTGTTTCTCTCATATTGTAATATTATACATAATGCAAAGCGAAACATAGCGCATTTTTACATCAATAGCTATGTTGTTGAGTAAATTTTATCGTCTATTAAACGAAAAGTTGATATATTAACTTCAATTAAATGTGAACGATGAAAGAGAACAAAGATGGGAAAAAAAATGAAAGGTGCAAAGAAGGTTATTCAAATATTAGAAAATTATTGCTTAAAATCTTTTCTCTTCTTTTTTTTTGTAAGCAAATACCGAAAAAAAATTTATTTATTTATTTTTTTTTCATAACTTTTATATTGTTGATATTTTTATAATTGGATTTTTTTTTCACAGTCAAAAAAAATTTAGATTAAGTTGGGAACGAAAAAAAAAAAAAGAAAATACAAGTGGAACGATAAAACGAAGGTTTTCCTATTGAGTTAAATTTTCGCTTACCCATAATAAAATCGATTTGATTACTAAAATATTCGCCTTAGGGAAAAAAACAACTTTTTGGTATTCTTTTTATTTTTTTTTTGTTTGTTTTTTTTTCGAGATTTATCAATAAGATCAAGCAATTAGAGATCAATATCAATAGAAAACTTCACTTCATAATATGAGTGAAAAATTTGTTTATCTAAATTTCATTTAAAAAAAATTATAAGTTGAGAAATATGAAGTCCTAAATTCGAATCTCACCTGAAACAATACTTTTTTTTTCTCACTAATTAATTCTCCTCTTCTAATTTTCATAAATGAATATTGAAATCAATTGTTGTTCGAAAGATAAACTCATCGAAAATTTTTGTGGGAAATTTTAGCGAATCAATCGATAAATTTCTGCAAAAAAAAAAAAAAATTGGCAACATACCAAACTTTGAAATATTTTCAATTGAATTTCGAATATAACTGTGAAGGTGTGTATTTTTTTTTTAAGATTTTGCTCTTTTTTTTTAAGCTGCAAAGATATTTTGCAAAGCGAATTTCTTACATTCGACAAGCCGATAACCCCAAATTTCAATATTCCATTACGAGAGAAAATCTATAGCACCATAGGGGAAGTTTTTTTTTTTATTATTAGCGCTTATATGGTAATCACATTCAACGGCACTATTTTAAGAGAAGAAAAAAAATTCAAGAATACCTAATTTTCCAAAGAAAAAAAATTATCTTGCAGAATTTTTATGTGAAATTTTCCCGAAATTCAATACTATAAAAATGAAAAAAATTTATTACTATAAGAAGAAAATTCACTACAATTCTTCCAAATATATATTTATTATGGAGATTGAAAATTAAGATAACATTTTGAGAGAATATCATTATTTTAGGTGTTTTTTTTTTTTTTTCAGCGGAATTTCCACAAATATTTTTTTCTTAGCATATTTAAATTTGATTAATTTATGCAATATTTATGAGTGTGTTAAATGAAAAATATTTAAATTTTTACATAAATATCAAATCTTAAAAAGCACAAATTCGGAAAATGATAACGATTTTTAAAAGTTGGAAAGCGCATCGGGCTAATTATTTTTGGAATAAATAATTTAGAGTTTTTTAAACTCTCTTATTTGGTTGTAATTAATATCACTTTTCAATTGATTCAATTCATTTCTCTCTTTAAAATAATGAATATTATTCCTATCATTTTTTTTTTTTTTTCGTATTTCACATTGATAGATTTTATGATGAAATTCTTATATGTCAATAATTCAAATATTATTTGGCGAATGAAGGAAAAAAAATTATTTTGATAGAGAAGAAAAATATTATCGATTGAGAGAGAGAGAGAGAGAGAGAGAGAGAGAGAGAGAGAGAGAGAAAGAGAGAGAGAGAGAGAGAGAGAAAGAGAGAAAAGAGAATTTCAAATGATCATATCAAAAGAAGTAAACTTGACTTGTGAATTGTATGATTTGAAAGATTATCTGATGATAGTGCTTAAATATGGAAAAAAAAAAGTTCCTTTTTAAACACTTCATTTCTCTTGGTATTTACGTTGAAAATTTTTTCTCTTCGTAAATTTTTTCTTCGTTTTTCAAATTGGCTATTTTTTGGTGTCATCAAATCTTCAACGATATCGAACACATAAAAATTTCGGTGAATATAGGACGGTCTTCAAGGATGAGCAGCGTGAATTTCCCGAAACATTTGAAGTATTATTTATATTAAAGGTTAAGGGTGGTGTGTAGCATTCAAAACCGATCTCGTGCCTAGTTTTAAGCGTCGAAATACGCTCAAATGATGCTTAATATCTAATTGAACCTAATTGAAGTTCATCTTGTAAAATTTCTTCATCAAAGTTGATAGTCATGATGAAATGATCAAAGCATTTCTTCGAAATTTATTTATTTATTTATTTATTTATTTATTTCTTTTGTGAAATGAAATGTTCAAAAATAATTCGTATAAAATTTGCGAAGAATATAATAGTTAGGGAATAAAAAGGTTTTCATTTATATGAGAATATTAAAACTATTAATTACTCATAATATTTTTTTTCCTTCATTTATTGCCAATTATTTTGATGCATATAAATTAAAAATATAGGCCGAGTTATTTCGTATAATTTTTCTTGCCAGATATCGATCCACAGTAAGCGGGTTACTGTTGTTCGTCGATTACTTCTTATTCTTAAATATTTTGTGCCTCATAATATGTGATCTAAGCATTTAATTGTATTTGCATTTTCATTCGTTATTTCGCTTCTAATAATTCGTTTCTTTTTTTCTTCGCATTTCAATTTTCAATTATTTTGCACTTTTTTTTTTGATTTTTCTATTGTATATAATTTAACTGAGAGTAAAAAAAATACGTAAAATATAAATGAATAAATTTATAATATGAAAGTTATGTCAAATATGATATCAGGCATATCATAGAATAATGTAAAAATATCATACAATGGCATATTATATCAACAATCTAGATATGCATATCACAGTAATCATACTAGCATATCACCAATGCTATCAATTAGCATATAGAAAATACTCAATTCTACTAATGCATAGAAAATACCACATATGCACCACTTCCTTGATATACATATTTGTATATAATTAAAAATAAAACAAAACGCAAGCTCAAGTCTGCATGCGAATTCCCTCCCCTGCGGGGAGGGAATCAACTCAAAATCATGTAACCATGTCTGCACAGACTAGACATGTCGACCAGGGGCAGTTTGAAGGTCGGTGAAGCAATTCTTATCATGTACGAGAGATCAGAAAGAAAAATTCATATATTATAATGAAAAAAAAGATATTAGACCATATGCGTTCCGAAAATTGCCACAAATTTTTTTAACGCACTAATGAAAGATGGATTCCTTTTTCTTTTTCTTCTCGACTAGGATAAAGATTTCTCTTCCTTTCCTCCAACTTCCTACTCGATCAGGAAACGACTCTGCTAATAATTTCTTTGCAATAAGTATTTCATTAACATTATACGGAATACACATATTTTTAGCGTTATCCGGAATTTGCTAACATTAATTTGTCGGCGTTATCCGGAATGTTGTCCGGAATATGCATGATTTCCGAATACATATGTATGTTTGTACAATATAAATTGTACTTATCATGGTGTTATATTATCTGGTTATACTTATCATTCATGGTGATGTTCAACGAAAATTAATGTGCAAAACATCACAACTATCACTTCCTCGGCACCAATAGAACGCCAATTAATTTATATAATTCAAGTGTGAAATATTATGAGAGCGGAAAATCACTTCTCTAGACGGATGAGGAATAGAGGTGCCATAGGCAGAGGAGAGGGCGTGGAGGGAAGGGGGGGGGGGGCGGGGGGGGTGGAAGAGATCGATCGCATATCCACAAATAAACGTTCTAGGAGATTCGATGATAGCGCTCGTAATTATACGCATTTCAACAACTCATTCACTTCGTAATACCAAACGGCTGTCGCTAACGCTCTTCAAATATCTTTGAGTTCAAATTAATAAACAGCCGATCTCGTTATTGAAAATCGTTTCATAATCAAACGATGAATATGATATAAAGGAGATCTTTAAACTAATAATATGAATAGTTTGTTGAATTATATATGAAAAAAACAATCATCTATAAAAATAATATTTATAAAAGAAAAATTTGAAGTTATTTACCTCGAGATTATTTGCTCTCTTATTATACAATCGTCTAAAATACTAATAAAATAATGCGAGCATCTTGGGATAATTAAGTGATGAATGAAGATCATAAACAATCGAATCGATTATCGATCGATTGATTTGTTAATTTGTTTTGATGATCGCCAGACGATTAAATCAATAATCGTTGAGGTAAAGTTCTCTTGAAAACTTTTATTCAATTTGTATAGAATTTAAACAACTTTGATGTCCAACACTAATTTATTATGCAAATAAATGGACAGATGAACATGCGCACGCAGGTCCCGATATTGGCTATTATCATTTTATTGATGAACTAAGTTTTATAAGCTTGGCTTCTCGACTTGAAGGAGTGTTTTAATTTATGGATGGCATGTGCGCTGCAAGAATTGATTGAAGAAAACAGCACGACTCCATAAGAACGGTAGTTTTTTTCGCGCATATTTCCATAGCCGTTTTTTCTGCTATCGCTATCAGTTCATTCGTTGTCCACGTTTACTCGGGTTGTGATTATATATATTCTGTACTTCAGAGTTGTTGCGATATCTTTATATTCTTGTGTTCGTGTAGATAGCACGCTATGTGATGGGCTCTTCTTGTTTGGAGCAGCAATTGTTCTTCCCGTTGGGCGAGAATACCTGTACTTACGGGAATATTCGAAGGACGGGGAAGTAGCGAGCAGGATTGAGAGGGTCGCGTGAGGTTTCTTTTTCCCATTTGTCAGGAAGGAAGTGGGGGGATGGAGGTTGGATGATGAGGCTTTAGGAGAATTGTAAAACAATGAAATAACTTGGGATTGAGATCGTATGGCGTGGCGTCCTCTTAAATGCCGACGCATGTATTCTAGTATGATACATAAGAAAAAGAGCCGAGAATTTCCATCATTTCGCATTTCCGAGTGCCAAAGAAGGAGTGAAACGTGCCCTCTCTCTTTCCCTCTCTCTCCCCTCTCTCTCTCCCTCTTTCTCTCTCACACCTTCAGCGAAATGCTGACGTAGTTTTTGGCAGCTGTATTTCTTTAAGCGATTTGGGTTTTTCTCGAATTAATTCAGCGATTCCTCGTTTATTTTTGTCGTTTTTTTTTTTTTTGTTTGGCAGCGTTTCGATGAAATCCTCTTTTTCTTCGTTGTTATCAGAGAATATGGAGTGGTGTTTTGATAGATTCTTACTTGACTATTATTGCAAATGATGTTCATAGCAGCTAATTTTATATAGCGCTTCTGATCTCTTTTGCGTAGAGCTTTTAATCGAATCTCTATTGCGTAATTGAGATTATCATTCATACTATTGATAGCGGTTGCAGCTTTTCTATTCCTTAAATTTTAATAATTATTTCGTAATTCTTTCTATCTCTCTCAACAAATATGTGAATTTATTTGATGATTTTTTTAATCCGGACGGCTATCCAGAAATATCCTCGATTTTCTTCGCATTATAATCCAATCCGGAGGACTTTGACGAGGAGTTATCTTCTAATAGTGTATCCACGTCTGCAGAACAATCCGAAAATGTCGGTGCATATTTATGGACCTTCAATTTATCTGTCACATGCTTACCGTAAAGCCCTAAAAAGTTGTCGTCCTATAAAGCAATCCTTATTACTTCTTTCGCTTTGATTCCGGATGAGCCTAGCTTTCCTGTCATTTGAATGTTCAATAAAGCCATCTGTGATCTGTGACACGTAAAACAATCTGTCAACGAGCGATCTATTACTATTGGATGACCTCTTGTGATCTCTGTGATCGTGGTGTGATCTTCATTTTCTGTGACAATTCGTTTTGTCTACACGTTGTGATGATCTTGATGTTGATCTCTTGATCTGCCTGAGGGCGCGCACCCGAAGCTATAAATAGTTTCAGGTGAGGTCGTTTAAGTGCGAGAGACGGTCGTTTAACGAATCGCTGGAAAGCTTACTCGTTTCATCAAATATTTTTGTTGTGCTTTATCGTTTGTTTTCATCAACTTCTTAAAGGAAGTCGTGAAGTTTTTTTTTGCTATTGTTGCATGCTTTCATCCGTTTTTAAATATACCTTATATTGTTTTTCAAAGATTTGTGGTTACAACTTAATTCCTAAGGGCTATTCTTTAAAGGTTTCGGATTTTTTTTTTCGTTCAGTGAAACTCCTCCAACTAGTATAGACGGATTTTGAATCGAGAATTTCCTCGCCGAACAAGGTTGTGATCTTGGCCCGCAGTGATGATCGATAAGTCTCAATGCTGTGCTATATCGCGCATCGAAATGCTCATTATTTTTGGGTTATATTTTATAACAGGTATCATCGGTTATTATATACATTGTACCGATATCAAGCATTCTGCCTTACCTTACATTAAATACTGCGTTATGTGGGAAACTGTTGTTCGGTGTGAAAACATTTCAGACTAAAATGGTTGCAGTTGCCAAAGAACAATGCAATTAGACCTGAAATGTATTGCGCCATAGATGTGTTAGAAGTGAATTTAAGATGATGTACATGATTGTTGTTTCAGTGATTCGGATAGATTGTTGAAATGTACCAAAATAATTCAATTTTATTTCGTTTTATTTACTTCTTTACTTACTTATTTATTTATTTCATTTTTGCACAAATTATTCGGATAGTATAGATTAATTACTGAACAAGCATAACGTAGTATAGTTTGAAGTTATAAAATTCGTTCTAAATTATTTGTTTTTGAATTACTGTATTGTTTTTACTTCTATGATATTTAAATTTTTTGAACGAGTTTTTATTGTTGATGAGTTGCGCTACCTCATTATTATCGTGTTGTAAGATTTGAAAGCCACTTCCCATCATGGGAATATGGGCTCTTGTCCTTCCATACAACAAACCGAAAACTGTAAATGATAGCCATTTTATAGTTGCCGTTTTGTTCACAAAGCTGGAAGCATGACCATGACTATTCATTGCGATCAAGCTGGATTACGGGCTTGCAGTCGGTGTAACACAATGCAACATATGCTAGTCGACTATACAGTTATTTGAAAAATAATTTAAAAAAAGCGCAATAATGCTTTCATTTTCGTAATCCCCAATTTGACCGCTTGTGAAATATTGCACTGTAAATTTTTTTTTTTTATTTTTTGCTGATCGTTAATTCGGTTCTAGATTGTTCGATAATAAATTACTTGCGTAGATTTTATTCTGTTGTGGATCCGATTAGAGCATATTAGGAATATAGTGGGAAATTATTCTTTCGATGAAAGAGAGCGCAATAAAAATTCAAAAATTTCTTGAATTACCTTCAATAAGAACATTGAGAGGTTCAACTTCGGAGGTTTTACTTGATGGGTAAATCTTGCAGGAGGTTTTTAGATAATAGTGGAGATTTCACCTCAAGTCTGTGGTCTGTTTTCTTATTTATTCGGATCTAATTCAACTAGCTGGCGAATTGTTGAAGGTGGCAACAAAATGCGCACCTTCAAACATTTTAAACGCTGCAAAGAGAGATGAATAAGACAGCGCGAAAACGATTCGCCCAAAAGAATCGCCGAAAACCTTGATAATCAACGTCGCTCATTATCCTCATCCAACGCTATCGACAACCGGCTCCTCAGTTCGACAAGTTGCGATGTTTTTAGTTGACTTCATCCGTGATTGGATCTGCCAACCGAACCCAGCAGCCGTCAGCTAACCTCGCATATGATTGATTCCACGATTTACCGACCTAACATTCCACTATATTGTCACATTGTAGTGATATACAATCCCTTTTTTCCGATGCTAAACTTAACTACCGATAAGGGCGAGGAGTAAGGGAATAATCCCTCATCACACCTGCGATGCCCAACTCTACTACACTATATTTTAACTATATTAGTTTCTACCGCTATAATTGATGTATTTTGTTGGGGTTTTTATATATAACTTTGTAAAATTTTATATTTATTGCGATAATGTTGTTAATATGCCAAAGGCGAATAACACATCATTGTGTTATATGTAGATGGATACGTTGGAGAAGTTCGTCAACTTTATCGGAAGTCTTATCGGAGCGATCAAAGAAGGATGTTCGACTGAAGATGTGGCGCATCGTTATAAGTATGTTTTCATCAAACTATCATTTTCTAGTTCTGTGCACTTTTAATAATAAAAAAGGGAGGACCGTTGGAGTCATGCATACTCGATGGTCTTTGATTTGGAAGTCTTGATTTAACACGCTCCATAATATCGAATGAACATCGTCTCTTTTTTTTTTTCTTACTAGGGGTTGTTATAATTTTAGAAGCAATCGGTAACTATCTTTTTAATGTAATAGTTACCTGTAAATTGTTGTTGATATACTTGTTGGATAGTCACCTGTTACGTTTATTACCTATGGTGAAGTAGTTTTACCTGTTGCATTTATAGTTCAAATTATTGCTGCGTGCTTAGTTTTTATTCGAATAATAACGGTGGCATCTATTTTTTTAATCGAATGTTATGGCTTTGATAAACTTACCCGATTAGCTGAACCTTTTTCAAATTATCTCAACTATGAAGTTTTTACTGCATAAGGTGTTTATGCAACGTAGGTGTTGCACCTGTAGTGCACCTATGTCGTTATAATGTAATATATTTGCAGGGATATGTTCAGGGCGGAAATAAGGTACACTGAAATGGGCTATAATTCGTTGGAAGATTTGTTGAAGGTATGTGAGCAAAGGGGTAAAATTTATCGACGAGGTGGACGTTGGTTTGTTAAAGCAACCGATGATAACAAGCATATGGTCGATCTTATCAACAACACTAAATCGACTGTAACTAGGAACAAAAAAGGAAATATAAAGTATTATGGTAATTTTCTCTTTTAAATAGTTGTTCAAATGTTGTTGTCGAAATAGAATATAGCCGTATAGCTGAATAATCTTATAGGACACGTTGAAAAATCTAAAGAGGAATAAAACCACAGTCAGAGTTAAATTTATAGTTTCGAGAAAATTTAATGAAAAAAAAAAAGCAGTGAAGAATAAAAGAGGAAGATCAGAAAACACTCAATTTCCGAATCGTCTCCTATACATATCAAACGATAAAATATATTTTATCGCTCAAATATATTTTATATTTTATTATTCAGATGTTTTGAGGAAATCTCAATCTGTGCTGAAAAAAAAAATCGGCGATTTTTTTTTCTGCATCTTTAATGTGATATCATTAATTCCTCGGATTTATGTGCGCTGAATGCACGACGGTGAGATAGTTTGAGATTGTGGTCATACTTCATCACTCGTTAGCTTGTTTTCTTTTCTTGATACGCTTCATATGAATTATTAGATAGAAGATACTTTTAGAAGCGTACGTATTATCACCTGTTGCCCATATCAGTGGTCATCTAGTGGACAATTAGTTGCGGATGAAAGTTGTCCTGTTAGATCAGCAATAGTGTTGTGCCATTCTATCTTCTGGAATATGGATGAGGATATGCAACCGCAAAGATTCTTACTTGTTTATTTTATGCTTAAAAAGTGCAGAACGCATGAACCGCGTGGACATTGAGCAAATAAAAATTTCAGAACGAATGACGCCAAAGGCAAAGTTCGCGAAAGTGCCGCATGCATCACAGTTCAAAGCCCAGTTGAAGCCGGAGCCAAAGATTTCAACGAAATCGAGCTCCGGAAATTATCAAGT
Organism: Ascaris suum; assembly: GCA_013433145.1. Classification (NCBI taxonomy): domain Eukaryota; kingdom Metazoa; phylum Nematoda; class Chromadorea; order Rhabditida; family Ascarididae; genus Ascaris; species Ascaris suum. The sequence continues at coordinate 1,435,836 of CM024171.1, forward strand.
GGAAAATCCTAATGATTGTCCGCTACCTCCTCCACCAGGATTTAAGGATAAAACTGGTCGATATGAGGAAGACCTGTTGATGATTTTGCGAATGCCGGAGGTGCTTTCTCGTCTTGTCGTCCCAGTAAGTTGTCCAGTTTTTTTTAAAATCTTAACTGCTTTTTTTTTACTAAACGAATGAAAGTTTTGTGCAAAAATTGATCTGAAGTTTGCTTTTGAAATTATGAGTGCAAGATAAGGTGTCATGCGCTGTTCATTGCTAGCGTTCTCCAGAAATGAGTTCGAATGGAAGAGTCGTGTTCGGGAACGAGCTCAACTAAAGGAGCGTCCTCCGGAAACGAGCTCGATTAAAGCAGTCGTGCTCCGGAAACGGGCCCAACTTTTAGTTCGGTTGCACATGAATTCTCTTAAACTCTAGCTTTTTGAAAATTTATTCCAATGGTCACTTTCTTGTAAATATGCCTATTAAGTATTAAACGCGTTATTGCATATTTTTGAACATTTTCTTAGATTTATTGTAGGCTAAGTACTAACGAGGTTGCAAAAAGATGTTGAATAGAATAGAGATGGGGGGGGGGGGGAAGGGAGGAGGTTTATTTAAAAATTTTAAACGGCTTGGAAGGGTTGTTTATTGTCGACCTTTTCGAGGCATTAAATTATTATTCGCTATTTCTCATCTAAATGGGAATTGCGACTCAATTTCAGGTTACACGTATGGCAGATTGTAATAATAGGTGAATAAAATAGGTAATATAGGTGATAGATAACAATTAGGTAATAGATAATAGGTAATAAATAATAGGTGAAAGAATATTTGAGACGGTATTCTGTCGAAAATGTGAATGAAACGCTTTGTGCTTAGATGAAAAGTCGAACAGTCCTTCAGTATCTTCATTCGACAGCAGCGTTGGTATCGCATCAAGGCAACGCTTCGCTAAGGTTAGTATTGCTATTTCCCATCTGCGACCGAATCTGGCGTGTGAAGGCGTATCGGCCAACAAACAAACTCGTTTACTGCGAGTTGCACAGTTACCGACGATAAGTATCGAAACACGCACGGACACTGATTAGCAAGCAGGGCCGCAGCCTATTTATATCCTCGGCTAAGGCCCCGAAGGTATCGGGAGGTCATAATCCACACGGGGGAGATACCACCTCAGGATCAAGCAAGTGTGAACATGCAACTTATTACACAAATGAAGATCGCCACGATCACTGCGATAATAAAACTCATTTGATCACAACAGATCATTTGTTAACGTAGATCAGTCGTTAACACCATCGGAATGTTATTCTTACTTGGTGACTTTAATTTTTAAATTTTATTGTTGTCTTTATTTCTTTGATATGATAATTTGCACTTGGGAATTATTAGAAAATAAAGCAGATTTGAAGCAACCATGGATGAAATAAGCGACGTTGTTGTGGTGTGAGCAGTTGCATCGATGTATGGAGACGTTTGTTAAGCGAAACTTGCATTTACTGGTAGGTGGGATGAATCGTTGACTCAGTTGTTTAGTTGATTAGTTGCAATTGCGGGGAAGTGAGATGTGGTTTGCGTAAGCACGCTTAGGTTTGAAGGTTATTTGCATTATGTACCAAGGTATCTTGATCTAAGTATTCAAGACTATATTTGATTGATTGTATGGGAAAGATTTTGGGAAGGTAATTTTCCCTCGCAGTCATAATCCTTACGAGGCCGTTCAGACCGCTTCGGGACAGCTCGACCATCGTAATCTTTTATCTTTGTCTATGGTACTGAGGCATAGAAGGTGAATGTAGAGGTGGATTTGACAGTTGTCATTAAGTATGTTGTGTGTTGAGTGACGTTACATTCCACTCTCGATAGTCGAGGTTAATGTGTTGTTCCTCGATCTAGAGCTGTTTAAATTGCTACTACTGCTGAGTATATAAATGAGTGGATTAGCGACAGCAGTTGACTGCAGCAGATGCCGACTCCTCTCTCTCCTCTCCCCTTGAATGTCACCAGTACCGGCGAACACTCGTTTCTGTGAATTAGAAGCTTACCTTTGCAAATTTCCCGTCGAGTTAGGTGAAAGCTGGATATGCTGTTTTAGTATGATGATAGTCATGCTCTAAAAGGGTAGGCAAATGTCATAAGATTAAGAAGCACTAGAGGTGGTAATTATCTGTGGGAAGATATACACAGACATGCTTATGTCTGTCAAATGTTTTTTGTCCTAAAAGGCGCTTGTTATGTTCGTGGATAATCGAGCACTTTGGACGCAGTCAATTCCGTCATTGCTTCAATTTTGTGTTTACGTTAATAATTGCATTTTATTCAACTGTGATTGGTGTGATCGTTTATCGATTGATCAGTGTAATCAACAATCGATTGACCAATTTAATCAATGTCGATTGGACAGTTTAATCAATAATCGACCGATCAATGTTATCAGTAATCGATTGGTCACAGCTATAGTTATGAACAATTATAGGGTTATAAACGTCTACGAGCCACTGTGGAGATGTGTGGTGGTGAGACTTCATTGAGCAGTTTGAAAGAAGCCTACGAAGAGCGATATCATATACCGTTGGATAGTGCAGAGGTAATTTTCGGTGCTCTCAAAATGCCTTTTTATGACACAGTAAGAGGGAAGTAGTGAGGGGTGTTTTTGATTGAACCAGAGTGACCTTGTTTAATTTCAGTTTGGTCGGGGGGGGGGGGATGATATTGATCGTCATTTCCAGGGTTGGGTGGTATTGACTGTCATTTCCGGGATTGGTGATCATTTCCAGGGTTCCATGGTTCGTAGAGGTTATGAAATATTGAAGGATATTTTCAAGTTTTTTTCGATATCATGTCGTTTAGAATAGTTTATTATCAATTCGAAATGTTGTTTTAGAGAATTTAATATCAAAAATGGATGTATGTTATAGCGTTTTGGTCCAACTGCGGATAAGGCACGTTGAGTTTACACATAAGGCAGAATGAGTGCTCCTTTTTTTGTTTATTTCGCTTCGCTGATATATTCTTTGCCTTTTTTTTCGAATAGTTTCATCGTTTATTTGGCGTTGATATCTCGAATCCGGAACGATTGCGACGCATATTGGATGGATGTTTGGATTTAAAAGAGGAATACGATGAGTGGGTATTTTCTGTACCGGCCGACGAGCTTGACGACGATCTTTTTGATGGTCTAGTAGTTCATCTTTGAATTTTTTGTTTCATTGCTGGTTTTTTTTTTCTGGGAGATATTATTTTTTGTTGTCGTTTTGAACAGAGTATACAAAGTTCTATCCTGGACGCAGCATGGAAATTGAGTTTCTTCGTTTATAGAACGTTGAAGTTGTCTTAGCTGTAATCCACTGTCTCTGTCAGCACTGCCGACCAACGATATTAGAAGTTGGAAGCTGTCATTTAATAATAAACATGAAAGTCTTTATTTATGCATCAAAGAAGGCATAGGGTCGCACTCTAACACGTTGTATACAGGTGATTTAAGCTCATAGGGAAGTTTGCAAGATAAATCTCTTGATTATGACGTGGTCCGTTGCCTCAGTACATATATAATAAACATTAGTTTCACTGAAATAGCTGATTTAGTTTAATTTGATTATGTTGTTTAATGTTTATTATTTAAAAAAATGTGTTGTTTGCGCTCCTGCATGAATAAAGATCGGGAATTATTTGTGGATGTTGCAGCTCTCGATGATCTACCTACCGTGAACAAAACCCTCAGTCATCAAGAGGTACTCTCGAATTTTTCGTTATTATTGTTCTAATAGTAGCTGACGCTGAAAATGAAGTAGGAAAATGTTAAATACGGGGAACAGGGGAGAGGGGATTTCCAGGATGTTGGTATCCTTAGTTTTTATCAAGAAAGACGGAATTAAAGAGGTCATCTGATGTCACTAGTTAATTGTCTACAGATTTTAATTTAATTAACGAATGCGTCCAGAGGTTTAGAATTTGCATGTTTTAATATTTATAAATCTCAACGGAATAGGAACCTATGTTATTTATAGTCATTGAAGTTTTTTCTTTTTTACATCATCAAATTTATAAGATTGAAACGAAACTTTTGGAGTTGCCCGTTCAAGAAAAAAAAAATCTTTTGCCAGTATGTTCTGAAAATTGCTGCTTCAAGCTTATGCATTGGCTTATATTTTAAAAAATTGAAGTTCCTTTTATTTTTATATGGGTTTGGATAATCATTTCAATAAAATTTGTCTTTATTTATTTCGGGAACTTAATCTTCTCATAGTCGTCTATGAAAATTTTAATTGCTGCACTTGTTTAAGTGGAGAAATCCTGGAGCCGCTAATTGTTGCCGTATTCAAGAAAAGCGAAAGTCGTATTCAAAGATTTTATTTATTTTTTGCTTTTATTTGTTATTGTTGATTTCACTCTGATAGACAATATTGCTTCTGTGATGTGCTTTCGTCGGCTGTTATATTCATTGGTGGGTCTGATTCGATATTGGGTAATAAATTCCAAGTGGGAGTTGTAACTTGGTAGTTACCTGTACTGAGCGATTAATAACTAAGTAATAACCTGTATAAAACGTCAGGGAAACGCCTACGGTGATGGTAACGAAGGGACAGCAGCAGTTTCCTATAGTTCGTTGCAAGGGTCACATCGTCCCTCACCATCGCCTGGAGTGAATTGCTATGGGCCAAAGAGAGTAGTGTGTCACCGAGAGGATGAGGTAATTTTGTTTTTTCATGCACAACGGTCTTCATTACGCTGTTGCACACTGGCATTCCAAAGAAGGGGGACAGGAGGAAGAAACGAGTTGAAGGGAAGAACATCACAGGTTTGGAGTGCTGTTGTCAGATCTGATGGCAGAAATTTTCTGCTCCTGAAAAATTTCGATTCGAAAGCGTTGCTGATTCCTCCCCTCGCTTCCTCTCCTCCTCCTCCTCCTCCCTCTGTTTTTATGTAGGATGATTGATTGCGCTTCTAGATGTTGGTGCAAGAATTCATGCCGTTTTCAAAGTTCTATATATTCCTCATCTTCTATTATTTTGAGGTTTCGGTCTATTTCTGATGTCCTTGCCCATGGTGAACCACAGGCTACGCACGGATCGTCCTAGGAAGTACGATGGAAGAGAGGGGATTGGAACGAAGATTTAAACACGCTTTTTGTTTATTGCTCATTTGGAGGGCAGTGATCGAGAATTCCAAAAGTCATGCCGGAATTTTGGCATATAGATGAAATGTTGTCCCTTTGTTGCTTTTTGGTTAGGATGGTTAGCCTTTACAGCATTGCTTTAGCATTACGACGGTTCGGAAGTCATTTCTGCTAGTTTATAAAAGCTTTGATTTCTGAAGTGAATAACCTTTTACGTACAAATAGTTGGCCATACTCGCATAAATCAACAGGTGCGTTGTTGATGGCTTTCAGATTTTCAGCGTTATATTTCTTAGCTGATTCTTTTATATAAGAAGTTTTCAGTAGAATGGCACTCTAATTTATCACTCAAAAATGTGCACAGAACAATCTCCATATTCACTGAATATATGACTCTCATTTATGAAGATTGCTAACAATTGGCTAATCATTTTTTTCTTTTTCATTTGAAGATAAATAATAGAATCATCAGGTAAATATCTTTTTTGACGTTATATTTGGTAGTGAAGCATTTTCATTAAAACTAAAAAAAAAGTTTTCCCGACGGTAGGGCGATATATCTATGAATGGGTTTTGCGTAGTATTGCGCTGAAATGTTAAGAGAAAATTGACGAGAGGTTTCTGCGTCGTGAACTTGAAATGGCCCATTGTTAATTTATTTTGAGTAATGGTAATTCGACAGAGTATTTTTTAGGCCTTCGGAAGTAGACATGATACCAGACTCAATAGGGACAGCCACGTTGATTCAACCGAGTCTCAGAAAGCGTCATCCAGTGGTGAACTTGATTATATGTCGTTAGGCAGCAAAATATTCGACGATGTGATCTACAATGGTCCGATCAAGGTATATGTTTTGCATTTTCAACTGCGTTCATTGAATCGCCTAGGAAGTTGGGGTGCTATTCAGTAACGTAGATGGGAATTGCCTTAAGATGCCAATAAAAGGATTTTAGTTATCCATAAACATTTAAATCATGCCAAGATGTATATAAGTGATGCATATTGATCAGTTTAGAGTACGTGATGCATATTGATCAGTTTAGAGTACGTGATGCATATTGATCATATTACACTTGTCATTTTTAATGCATTGATTCATTTGCTTAGAGTATGTTTCTCAGAGCTTTGAGTACTGCAAATAAAATCGTTTGTGTGTAAGCAACCATTTATATATGTGAACATGGCGTAGGCTTTTATTTCTCTATCGTTGTTGTATGCAAATTTCATGCAAATGCTTCCATCCATAAAAAATTTATTTTCTCGAACGTATGACATACTAATAGCACGAAGAAGTGATTTCAGAGAAAGGTAATTTCCCTCTAGGTTTCGGCTGAAAAAGAATAGCAGTAGGAATGGAAGGAAGCAGGCATTTAAGAGGGGTATAACTTCAATGGGTTTAAAGAAAGTTGGCGCGGATATTCGGACAGTATTTCCCTTGTTCTTTCAGTTTTATCGTAGTGAATGAAATTTTACGCGGTTGTTGCTTATTTTTTTAATGGAAGCTTTTTTAATGTTGGAGAACTGCCCATTGTTAGTGTCTATTGGAGGAGGAAACAGATTTTGCCCCGGGGGATCCTTACACGGAGTAGACATCCATGCTGAAACTTTTATGAGCTCAGGGATGCCGCTGAGCTTTTCCATTTGGCTCTTGACTATACTTGGCCACACTGACATACTTTGCCAATTGGCTGTTGACCATACTTAGCCATACACGGTATTGGGAAGGAAATGTTTCTGCAAGACTACTGACGAAAGCATTCGTTCAACAGCTGTGACATATTCCATAATCGGCAAGCATTTCACTTACCGGAAAAAAAAAGGCATCTGAAGTACAAATCGTAAGGGTAGCACGAAAAATATGCAGGTGAGCTTGGCACGAAGGACGAAGAACTACTGTGGTCTGGTATCTGTCCTCATCGCTTATCACCGAAAGTTATTTATACGTCTGCGGCGGTGATAAGTGACGAGAACAGGTATTAGATGGCGGTGATTCTTCGTCCTTCGTACCGATACCTGATGTTCATCGATTTTTGTTCTTGCACATAATGCTACGTGCTTAAAAATGTTGCTGTAACACTTTCATATAATTCAAGAAAGAGTACGTAATAAGAGCTATCTATTAGAGGTTCAGGGGTTATTCTGTTGGATATAAGAATATTCGACTCGATGGTTTCGTAATGCGTGATATTAGCTTGCTTATTTTTGTCTTTTAAATTACTCCAATTGCTGTTAGATCGACGCCCTTGGCGATTTCTTCTTCAATGTGCATCGCTTACGGATTAATCCGGTGACCTCGGGTGATGGTTCGTGGATCGGCATAGTGAAGAGGATTATGGATACAGGACGTTTTCCAAGCCTCATCATTTGCCGAAATGTAATCATTTTTACATTTGTCAGTTAACTATGCCAAAGGCAGTAGATCAATCAAAAATACAGTTGAAGCCGATATGAGCATATCGGTAGCATTGACGCCAAAACCCAGCACCTTTTTCTTATTGAAATGAGTGAGTATTTAGAAGTTCAGTTCTGTGCGGTTTTATGATTTGGCGGAAACGAAGGTGTTCAGATCAGCTGTAAATAAGACAAGTTTTTTTATCGATCTGGTAATACCAGCCTCGTTTTGATTTTTTTAGACTAATAAATTATAGTTTTTTTTTAGTTCGGCTATGCTCTGCCATATAGTACAAGAATGCTAAAATGTGGTAGAGGTCTAGATAAAGTTGGTTGTTGTCTTACCTATGTTTCCTTGATTAAATATAATCGTGGTCCATGTCGATCGGCATTACAAGTCTAGAGAGCTTGATTATGGATAGTGGTATTCGGTGATGATCACGTGTAACTTTATAGAATCGAATATTTCTGATTGTTTGCTCTTTATCCGTTGATGTGCCTAGTCGATTTTTCTTTACGATTTATTTGATATTTTCCACCCATTTATTACAGATTAGGTTGTTTTTTATGAGAAGGGAGGTTTATTTTTTGTGAAGTATTCATGCGAGTGGGTTCGGTTATAATACGAATGTATTTTTGTGTATATTTTAAAATATTATTGAATATATTTTGTTATTTAAAGGTTTTTTGTAAATTGCAGGAAATCGGTCTAAGAGAGCACTTTTTGGAAGTGGGCCACACTAAAGAAGAAGAGGATGAACTCCTGGCTGCGAATCTGGTATTTTTCGATATATATTGTTTTAGAGCTCTCATTTGTATTATTTGCCATCAATGGTTGGAAGGTTTAGTTGTTGTAAGATGAAGCTTCCATCCGTTATTCCATTCTCACTCTCTGTTCGATGGCATTTTATTTTTTGGCACACTTTATTTGCATAAATTGACGTAGAGATGACATTTTGAGCATTTGGTGGGCGGAAATAAGAAATTGAAATGTTTGGTTTTTTAAACATTATATGCGTTTATCGGCAGCTAACGATTATTTACTTATTGGTATTGAGATGGGAGTGCGTGGGTGTGATGAGAAGGCCTTGAGCATGTGGAGGGAATCTAGTTAAGCGACTTATGTGTTGGTTTAAACTCAGATGATGCGTGGTAGGCGGCGCTCACCCCGACCTCCCCCTCCTCCCCCTCGTCTTCTTTCCCTCTTATGTTGCCGATTTCGTCGTAGCATAAAGGCTCATCCAGTGAGCATCGCTTGACACTCAAGAAGCCTCAGTGAGCAAAGATCTCATAAAAATGACTCGAAGTCAAGCGTATATGTGGTCTTGTTAAACACCCGAGGTGGATCGTTGTAGTGGATTAATATCGTCGCAACGAGCGCTTCGTATGGGGGGGGGGGGGGGGGGGAAGTACGTTTTGAGTTTGAATGGAAAAGAATATAAAACATAAATGAAAATATATGAGAAGAAAAATAAATTTTGAAGAGAAACTATGAAATGTGAAGAAAAATATTTAATATTTGATGATTGTTGTTTTTTGCTGTTTTAATTTTATCCGTCTGGAATATTCGTCTTTATTTGTTGCTTAGGTAAACGAGTTTTTAGTTGTTCAGCATTTCGCATTATTTTATAGGCATATCGAATATTAAAAAATAGCGATGGGCGAATGCTATATTTAGCGCTATTTGATGATCTACGCAAGTGGGATATCACTTTCGATCATGTTCTCTTCTATAAATTTATAACGAAATTCAGCGATACATTTGAATGTGAATTTAGCACAAACGGTTTCGTTTTTATTGCTCGTATTTTTTTTCTGTGTTTTTGGGTTCATAAATCAAGGTAATGGTTGCTTCTTTTAAAGTGAAGTTGCAAATGAAGGGATTTACTCTTAGTTCGGATTAGTTGTATCTGTTGTATTGGACTTTCCTACTTCTTGCTATGATTAATTTTTTGCCCATGTGGTTAGGAAAGAAAATTTCATAGGACTAGGAGAGTTGTTTATTTTGTTATGATGGTAATGATGGATGAAGATGATTAAGGTGGTGAAGAGTAACGGTATCGTGATTGATATACATTAAAATAATTTGAAAATGCACCCTAGTGGAAGGTGTTTCCGATGAAGTGCTATTGTATTGGGAATTATGACTGTAGGGGCAATTGCATGGTTGAGTGGTTGGATGTTGTTGTCACAGGTCAGATTACTATGGAAAAGATCTAGCGATAGGAGTAAAATATGAGGCGATCTGATGATGGAAATGTCTTACTTGTGGGCAATTATCTTGTATGTGATAATCGACACAGAGTGTTTTATGAGTAGAACAAATATTTGGAAAGGTAGGATGTCGCATTCACGTTAGTTAAAGCTGCGATGTTATTTGTTGGGTGGTACGAATATTAGGTTTTAATTTTTATTAGTATCAATCATGTAAAAGGTTTTTGCGAAAATTTTTTTTCTATGTTTAGCGATGTCGTTGATATCTAAAATGTTGAAATATTCGAGTTGCAAAAATTTTTGAATTATTATTCAAATTCAAAAAGAATACAACGATGCTCAGATCAGGTGATATTGAAACTGATCAGAATTAAAGGCCCAACTAATTACTCGCAGTTTTTGTGGCTTATTCTGGGAAAAGGTCTATAAATTTTCATTAATACCGGGGAGGATTTGCAGCGCTAGTGGCAGATTGTATTGCTGTTGGATTCTGATTGGAGGATGAACAAAAACCAAAACGGTGAGATGTGGCAAATAAGGTTTGGTGTTTGCAGGTCATTTTCTATATTTAACTGAAGGAGCGAAGCCACCGAGCCCTAACGGCGTAATGCCCAACTCGACTATTCTTTCGCCGATTGTATGCACTGATGTGCTTAGTACTTATCGTTCCGGAGAACTGCCGGAAAAGAAGCCGGTAATTTTGCGATTTGCGATTATTTTTCTACGGAAGTTTGATCCGGTTTAAGTTTGTAAGACATAAGTGCTTCAGATTATTTGATTATGCAAATCATTGTTTACGCATTTAGGTAGCACAAATTTTTGCAGGTCTATAAATTTGCAGGTCTATAAAATTGCAGATTTATTTTATATTTTATTTTTCTGAGGAATAATTTTCCCGAAGGAAAAATGCGCATTTTTAATCACATCGCGGTAAATGATAATTCAACATGAAGAGAAATACTATTTATATAACTTATTCACTTTGATTGCTGTAAAATTGCAGTTTGCTGCAAAATGCATCACTTCTTTTGCATTATGATGTTCGCAACGACGATCATATCTTGTTTTTTTTTTTTTTTTTGAATTATCCAATAATAATATGCACAGTTCGGATATATCTTTACCATATTTGCATTAAAAACTCCAAGGGGAGTGATGATTGGTAATGCTGTAAAACTAGAGGTGTTGCATGCGGATGCGAATATTTTCGAATGTTGCTCAATTTTTATCTTTTTTTAAATTATCGCTTAATTTCAGATTAACTTAGCAAAATTGGATGTTGTGCCATATCGTGACGGAATGCGTCGCTTCAAATTTATCTTCTCACTTAGCGACTTTGATGTTAAGAAGAAAAAATTTCATGCGGAATTATAGTAAGTTTCGTTTTAAAGAAAGTTTTATGCGTGTTAATTAACTTTGATTATTTCACCTGTCTGATATCTATGGTCAAAATCGTTTTCTTAATGAATTGGGCAGGTCGAGAGGAGTAGGAGATTAGAGAGGCAAGGAGGAAGTGCAGAATATTTGTTCCGCAATTATTCCATTGCAGTGGTACTCCCTATCCATTGTCTTCTATACATTGTAACATTATAAGGATAAATGGAGAGAGGGGGAGAGAGAATAAGAAAAAAGTTAAGAAATTAAATGCATGAGTTCATAAAATCGTTGTTTGTTTTTTTTTTCAGCGAGTATTACAATTCACATTGGCAAGACGAAGATCTGATGATGAAATTAAAAGTGGGTGATCATGCAGTTTTTTACGATCCAATTCGAGACTATGTTCGTCGCATATACTATGTGGAAGAGGAAGAGAACGGCAGTTTGAGGGTATATCTTATAGATGACCTCATATATGCTTCCACCATGCCATCACAGATCAGAAAGGTTGGTCGAATTATACGAATAAATATATTTCCATGTCTGCGATATTTTCTTATCAGTTTATCTCGGATGAAACACTTCTTAGATGTCAGAAATTATAGAATAGACTGGATGTTTTCATCTCTTTTTTTGTTTTACTATTTTTAACTTCAACGGTTAAGGTTGTTTCGATGAGAACAACTTAGCTGGATAACCGTGTTTATTTATTTTGTGATTTTCTAATATACAGGTGTTGAATGGTTAATAATTTTTTGTTTTTGCATAATATCGGAATAATAGAGACTTTTTCCTATGGTTCTGACCAGTAGTGCTCATCAGTGGTGTTACGTAAATGCTTGAACACTTTTTGCATGACATTCTGGAGTCAGTTGGAATTTAGCTATGCGGGAGTAGGTGGTCGCCGTTGTTCAATTTCAGGAGCTCTGGAGGCGGGAGATATGATCTTATAAAATTAAGGGCACTTTTGCTCAAAACGGCGATTTCCGATGCCATACTGATTTTAAGAATAATCTTATGTAATGTGCTGGATGCTGTTTGTAGCTAACAGAAAAGTTCGCATCGGTGCCATCATTCGGGGTGGTCGAGTTTTCGGCACCGTTTCACTTTTTCGACCAATCTGGTTCGGTAAGTGTTTTTTTAAGTGATGATTTTCATAAATTTGCAGTGGCTATTTTTTATCTTTATGACAATCCGGTGCAGGTAAATTGACGTACCTGCGTCCATTAATAGCTAAACGCGCGTTTGTTAAATTTAACTAGTGAATGGCTGACATAGGGGACAATATTTTAGGTTGGAAGCCGCAATTATGACCGTAGAACTTTTAAATGAATATGAAATACGCTGAGCGTTTGAATATGAAATACGCTGAGCCGCAATTATGAAATATTCTTTGAATAGCAAATATCGATTTGTTTCTTTTCAGAAATTTTTGATTATTTGCGCCTCCATATTTTATTCATCCCCCCCCCCCCCCCCCTTTCCCGCCTCATGTCATGTTTTCATAGTTGAGTTATAGGGTGGGGGAAAGGGAGAAAGGAGGTCTCGGAGAGGGAAAGTCGATGGAGTCGAAATATTTTAAGTTTGCAAGAGTAATATAAGCGATAGTGAATATGCACATTCAATGTATTCATGCATTAATGTTTCTTTCTGATACTTTAAACTCGAAAAACTCAAAAAGGTGAAGCTGCGTTTTGTTTTTTGCTTCTTTTTTTTTTGCTCAAAACGGCGCCTTTCATTTTCGTCGAAAGTACTACTGATCATTATGTGCTTAAGAAAACCAGTTTTCACTAAATGTCGGAAAAAAATACATATAGATCATCGACGAAATGTTGCTTCAGCAATCATCGAATACAGGGGATCTATTTCCATGTGCTAGATTTGATTGCCAGTGGATTAGATTGCTTAATTGTGCAACATCTTTTTTCTCACTTACCAGAGGATTTTTAAAATATTTTTACTTATTTTGTTTATTTGTTTATCCGTTTGTTTCTTCATTTGTATTTATTTATTTATTTATTTATTTATCCGTTTATTTGTTTATTTATTTATTCATTTGTTTTTTCGAAGGAATTCTGGAGGACATTTGATAAAGTGCGGGAAAGGCTTAGCGAAGGCGCGAGTAGTACAACGCCTGCTTTCATCAGATTATACTCGAAGGTTAGTACTATGTATCTTTAATTCAGTACTCGCCTTGGCTTATGCGAGTTGTGATCGTTCATGAAGCATTTTATTGTGCATTTAACGAGATTATTCGATTGTTTTTAAGGTTTTTTTATTTTAAAAGCTACTGTAGAGATGAGTTTGATCATTGTTTTGGAGCTTGATCTAGGTAGTGATGACATTATCGGTACTGACTATCGATGGAGCGAATTGAGTTCTCCTGTTGGAGTTTGAGGGAATTTTCCTATTTCTTTAAGTGCGGAAAACTCATGGTCTTCGTTTGTAGAATTTTCTTTGTTTATTGATGGAAGTTATATATTTGGCGTGTTGTGGATTTTAAGTGGATTACAATAAGGCATCGTGGCATTTGCTTTTTAGATATATAATTAAATCGGAAGTGAATCTCAAGTGGATGAAGTTTGCAAATTGTTTTTTCCTACCTGAAACCAACTCTTTTAGAGCATGCCAATCGCATTAGTTAAGGAGGAACAGTTCATGCTTCTATTGAAGAGAGTTTTGCAAGACGCGAAATTGGAAAGGGGAGAGTTTGTGCTGAGAGAAATCAGATGTTTTACTTTATTTTTAAAAAATTACCAAAGTCTCTTAAAATTTCAGGAAAAAAAAACATCCCTTTCCAGCCAGGAAGGTGTACTTTTGTTCTATAGGTGAAAACTTAACCAAGGAGGCATACTGCAGATCTACATGAATAGTGCAACAAACGATTTGCAGCCAGAAGAAGGTGTACGTCGAGTGATGCATCTTTTTCACGAGCCGACAAAAACGTCCTTCCCGAACTGTTTGATCGCTGACAGCTTTATCCAGCTGCAGGATAAGAAGTGGAAATTTTATAATAGTCGTGAAGAGGAGCCAGACGACGACATGTGGAATTCGGGCTGTAAGTCTTGATTGAGGTTTGAAAAAAAAGATTTTGGTCGCGAAGTTTTCGTTCAAAGAATTCAGTAGAGGTTTTCTTGAGCATTTTATTTACAATCATTGAAAGTTTTTTTAATGTCGTTGAGTTCATTATTCGCAGTCGTTTGTACCAGCCGGTTTCCTTTATCGTTACATCTATTTATTACTGAAGTAAACATTTTTCTGATCGATATTGGTATGCTAATTCATCCTTATTTTTTTGTTATACTAGAAAGTCAACAATTGTTGCATTTCGGATTCTGTTACTGCGCTATCATCTTCGAATCTATGATAAGAAATTTTAGCTTAACGACGTGGCGTTTCGTATCGGACTTAATCTCGATGGAATGTCCACTGTTGCGACTTCTGATCTCATCGTTCTTTAAGTGGGGCGATTATTGGCAGTATTATGGCAACGTTCTATCGTCTTCGTTTTATTCCATATGTTTTATTAGCGATGACTACCTGTTGTCTTTTTCGTTCGGGTCGAGCTTTTGTGAATCAGTACAGTAGTTAAGAAATTATTGCATTTTATTGTGTTTATGATGTTGGCGTTGATCGACAACTTATAATATGATTCGATGAGCCGAAAAAAAATTTTACTTACTGGTCTTATTTTTTCGTAGTCCAATTCAGGACTTCTCGATCTTATATCCTTGCAGTCCAATTCAGTAAATGATGGATTTTTTTTTCTCATTTGTATTACGAGATTCTCATTCGTCGTTGCGGTTGTTACAGCGTCGAGTTGATCAGTTTATTGCTCTTTTTATGAAATTTTGTCGATAGTAACGTTTAGTTGACTATGAAAAAACGGAATGAGCATGTTCCGGTTTAGGGTGATTTTGATGGAAGCCTTATTTCTTCATCATATCAGATGAGTGTTGTTGGATGCGATACGTTGATTATGAAATCGTCAGTTGAATCATCCAGTACCCGGCACATTATTAATTCATTTTTGAGGATAACATATATTCAGTTTGCAGGCACGGTGGTTTTTTTTCTTTTTTTTTTTGATAATGCAACGATCCTTGTCTCATTATCGAAAGAGGCACAGGTATAAGATGACATATATTCGGCCACTAAATCGTTTCTACGACCTTGCTTATCGTTTCTTCTAGTATATAGTTTGTAATATCTTAAAGGTCAGAAACTTTCCCCAGCCATACGTTCCCGCGGATCGTATATCGGCCTTGGAGAGGAGCTCTGCTAATATCACATCTAATTTCACGTCTATTTTCTTGATATAAGTTGCCATCTTCAAATAGTGCCAGTGGGACAGGGATGCGCATTGGCGTTCACTCTTCGAAAAAATGTCGAAAAATTTGTGATGTAATAGCATTTTGGCAGCGAAAAAAATTACAAGTTTGTCCTAGTCCGTTGCAGAGTTTGTCCAAATAAATGCCACCTTGAACCTCATCGTTCCAATTTGATCACCTGAACGATTTTGATCGCTGAGCAACTTGATTGCGACCATAGAACAGCTCGATTGTGATAGTGGGACAGTGTGCATTGCGAAATGCTCTGTGTATCGCCCTGATACTATGGGTGGGGTACGTAAGAACTGCTATTGCCAGTTCTGGGTTCGTTCGTTCCATGCACTGTGCTTTGTTACTCATCGTGCATTCGTCAAGGGTTCTTCATGTGCGATGCTTGCGGGCTCAAGTGGAGCAGTGCGTCGACTAATAAATGGTTGGTTTCTTTTATCACGGTGCTCGATAGAAATGGGTGGCCCGAAAAGGAGTTCGGGTCTTTACACACGAGTATACGCTAGCTTTGAAATTTGTAGTTGGGTTAATCTTCTCCATCATGTATTCCACATGTGTCGGTTTAGGAAAGTTATGGATACTCTAAACCCATGGGTTTATAGGTGAGAGTATGGCAACATTCTCAAAATATTTTGCAGGATCTTCATTGACTCTATATTATTGCCAGGCAGTTACGAGCACCTTACGGGTGCGGCTGGACACCATCCGAATATAGAGTTTCAAGTCGATGATGATACGTGCAGTAAAATAGCTTTCGGGTGGGGTGAAAGACAGGTGCACCTTGGGGGTGTATGTGTTGATTGATTTGTTTGCTTGCGTGTATGACGGCGTTAGCTCAAGCAAGCAAGCTGTGCATATTTCATCGACGGTTGAGATCTAAGAAATTGAAGTATCACAGCTGGATACAGCTCATTATTTGCAAGCGTTCTTCATCACATTCACTTCGCAATAGAACGTGCTCACCAATATAGACCATCTTGTTGTGCATTGCGTTCTTCTCCTCTATCGGTTTTTACTAGTGCGGAAGTGGCATTAGGAAGTATTGAATGAATGGTTGCCGATTAAATCAGTGGTGTTTCCATGCGTGTACGGAGTATTCATGTACCACCGCACCTATGCTGTATGGCCTACGGTGTAGACAGTTTCGATGAGGCGAAAGAAACAAGGTTTGCATATACTGACAGATAAAATCTTCTGTGGACGAGTCTACATTTTTGAATTGAACGATGAGATGTTAGTTTGAGACAACGATAAATCATAAGCACTAATTAAGGGTAGTGAATAATATTCAAGAGAACTAGATAAAATTACGATTGAGGTCTATTATATTGCTCGCCTATTTTTTAAAATATTTTCTTGTGATCGTATTAATGAAATAGAAATATTAATTTGAAATTAGCGCATATAAAAATAACGACATCATATTGGATAGTTTCTTTAATTGCTAGCGACTTCAGATTTCACTGAATGGAGCAGTTGAGAAAGTACCTACAAAAATTACCTACGAATTTTGAAGGAATATATTGGAAGTTTGATGTCGGCAATTACGATGTGATAACAGTGTTGCATAATCTTTTGCAACGGCTATTAACAGTTTCGTCGAGGAAAGCGCTGGTAAGAAACACCTGCTACGGGGAGTTGTCATCTCGCCTTTTCCAGTAAAATGGTAAGCGTGGGCAATATTATATTTCAGTTTCTAAGTAATCTAAAATAGCATTATATATATATATATATATATATATATATATATATATATATATATATATATATATATATATATATATATATATATATATATATATTATATATTATATTTATTTTATTTTATATTTATATTTATATTTTATATTTATATTATATTTATGATTTATATTTATATTTATATATGTTTATTTTTTTTATATTTATATTTATATTTATATTTATATTTATATTTATATTTATATATTTTTATTTTATTTATATTATTTATATTTATATTATATTATATTTATATTTATATTTATGTTTTATTTATATATTTTTATTTTTATATTTATACTTATATTTAATGTGGAAATACGTCACGTCACAGGATAATTGCAACCATTTTCGCTTTATATTTTTCTGAAGATGAGTGTAGACAGACGAAGAAAAACTACGCACATTCGGATTTGCTTTAAGGACGTCATCACAACAGATGAGGCGCATCGATATCAGTTGCTGTAATTAATCACCACATTTATTGTTATCTTGTAATTTAGATTTTGCACAGAATGTTTATTTGACAGTTTTTTAACACATTATTCATATCTGTATTATCCTTATTTGTTTGTATAATTTTGCAAACATTTAGTAAGTAAATTATGAAATATAATAGTTATTTTTCATCTATAGTTAAATATAATTTCTTTAAACCGAAATGAAATTATTAACATTAGAACTACATCCTCAGAGAAAATAAATGCTCAATCCGATAACATATTTCATCGAGGAGGAATAATTTTGATTCGGGGAGGTAATATTATTCATTTATAACCCCGCTTATTAATAGTAATTGAATTTATCAGCACAGCTTCCTTATGAAATTCATATATTTGCACCTTCTTATTTCATTTCTTGATATTAGCCACCTACGCAATATTCGCTTACAATGTTCGAAACAAATTTGTTGCAAAAGAGCGATTTTTTTTTTTTGGCAATTGTGACGAATATCTCATATTCACTTCACAGAAGAGGAGGCGTGGCTATAGATCGAATCCACTAAGTGGCAGCATGTTTACAGCTTCACCACAAAACCATATAGCGCCGACTTCTGATTCTCGCTTCATATACCTTAGTAGTTCCACTCATTCAAATAAACCGTGCATAATGATGCTCAGATAGTTAAGGATGATGTCGTTTATGTTATCTTATTAAGTGACCTTCTTAGCTGAAGATTTGATAGTGCTTTTAAAGGAAAGGATGCTATAATCACCTTCATAAGATCTATCACTACGATGGTTGATCAGTAGTACACCTATCGACGGTTGTGCATATCAGCTTATTATTTTATGCTGCTGACATCGGATACCAGCAAATACAAAGGCGATTTTTCTGAACAACTTATGACAAGTTAAGATAAGGTGACAGCCGCAAAGCGACATCGCTTGATGATAAAAGAAGCGGTAGGTTGGTTAATGATGGAGGTGGTGGTGTAGCGGGAGTCAGTTGGTATGTTGCAGCCCGTCGTCGCACGGCCGCTGCTGTTGGTCGCGCTCGTTGGTTGCTCGATTACGGCCTGCAGCGCAGTTGAACCGATCTCGTTGGACTCGAGTCCCTGTCAGACAGCAATTCCTGGTGATTGTAATCCGTACTCTTGTTCAGGAACTTGTGAAGGCAAATACGTTCGCTTCTGGGACTCACGACTTAAACTCGATCGAACGTCGAAAAGTTGTCAGTGCGTTCAGGTAGAATTCTCGTATTCGTTGATCTGAAGCTCATTATTTCTTACGAGACTGATAAAATGCCCATATCATGCTGTCAATTAGTGGCACATTCCCGACGATTGCAGACATCCATAATTTATTGGTCGGACTTTGTTTCTGAACTATGGAATTGAGGAACAGGTGAAGTGAGCTCGAATATATCTGATCTTAAAATATTCAAAATTTTCGCTTTTTTATTGCGTTCATTGAGATATGTGCAGTTTTATTCTGAAAGATATTTTTTGAATACATTAGCTGATTTATTAACACATAAATTTTCATATATTTGAGTTTCTTTATTTCTTTTTCGAAATGATATAAAATATTTTCAATTAAACAAAGAGTGCATATTAAAAAAATTTCTTTTCCGGTGAGGTCATAAGTGGATTCACAAAATATCCATAAAAATATCCTTGAAATTCGTCTACTCTTTAGAAACGTTCTTTTTTCTCTTGATCAAATTCCTGAGGTAAGTTGAACAACATAATAGGTTCAACTCATTCATCTGTTTACGAATTGCCTTCAGAAACGTTGACATAGTTCTATATAGGATAAAAATGTCAGTAATTTTGCGTAGAATAGTATAGCAATTTCTATTTTCTATTAGCTTAATGCTCTATTAAGCCGTAAAAGTTATGTTTACTTTATACGATATGAATTTGTTGAGGGTTGTTTATGGAACTATTTTACGGCATCATTTATATATTTTAAAGGTATGTACTTACTATTGCCAGGAATGACGTCATTTCCGGTTGTTTCCATATTTGCCATCGTTGCTTTTATCGTTTCTAATATTTGGTCTTAGCATATGATTGCAGTTTGCGGCGATAATTTTTAATTGAATTTCATTTCATCTTTGAATACCTATAAATTAAGAAGCATTTGTTTCCTTAAAAAGATTTTTTTTTTCGATTCGATGATTTACAACTCAGATATTGTTTCTGATTATTCTCTTGATATAATTGAGAGGTCAAAAGTTGCTTCGTTCTAAACGTTTTACAACTTACGCCCTCTAAAAAGAGCAATAGGTGAATATCACTGAGGTGTGAACATCATTAATAAACACTGTAATAATCAGTGATAACGCAAGAAAACAACTGATAACGCATAAATATTGTGATAATATCATGGAATATAGATATGTACAATATAGGCTCATAATTCTTTTGATTAATAAAAGGAGTTTTTTTTTTAATATAAGAGAGTATATTATTTCTATGAAACCTTATTTTAAAAATGAGATATATAAGTTATAAAATAGCCAAACTTTATAAGTATTCGATTAAATTGTGAATATTTTCTAGGAAATGTTGCGATGAACTCATTTTAGGTGATCAATTATCGTTACTTTTTTAGCAAATATTTTTGGTACTGCATGTGATTAGATAGTTAATTAATATTAGTAACTTTTGTTTAGTTAACTGTCCTATAGGCTTTGTGATTTAGTGAGGCTTTTTTTTTTGAAAAATCTGTGATGTTAGGCATTCTCGACACCATCCTAAACGCTATCACAAATCATTCAACGAGGATGTTTTTTTTTCTCTCTCTCTTGAGCCAAGAGAACGAAAAGAAAGAAAGCTTTCGAATGTGATATTGACAGCACGTCGATTTTGGTGCTTTGCAGAGAGGCGGCTGTTAGAAAAGGGACATTCTGGAAAGGCTATAAATTACAATTTTATAGGCAAACGAATGTGTTTTGCTAATTCTTGTTGGAATACAATTGATTGTATTCGCCTATGTAATCATTTTAATTGCATAGATGAGGCAGTGTTATTCCCAACTGGTAAAACATCGTTATTCTCTTGTGGGCTGCAAATTTTTTTGAAAATTAGAAAGATTAGAATAATTCAGAAATTTTCTTTCAGAGATTAAGCAACTATTAGCCGCCATAAACGATTGAAGTATGTTTATTGTTTACTGTACGATTTTGAAGCTTAATATTTGAAGGTGTCCATCAAGCTTTTGTAGAACTGCAATGCCTATCTAATTATGGTTTACTGCCAGGAAGATTTATCTAATCAAAGCACTTCGCATCATCAAGAAAAAAAAATTTTTTTTTTATACACCAAGAATTTTAAACACATTTTTTTTTTTCGCTAGAAATTCAAGAAATACGCATTTTTTTTTCCTTTTCCGGCTAACAACAGTTCCCTTTGTTTTCTATTCGATTTTCAGTTTCCGCCCATCATAATCACTCTCTCTTCAATTTAAACTATTTAAGTCGTCGACTTTTTTCTCTTCGTTAATAAATCTTTTCGAATGCAAAATATAGATATTTGTAACGTTATTGTTGTTGATAGTAGATGATCGCTGAGTGGGATTACAACACAACAATACGGCAAACATCAAAAACAATTGTTTTTAGTGATGGGATTGTGTGTTGAACATCACAACGAAAAGAGATGTCCTTTAATGCGGATTGCGTTTATTCCTCGAAGACAGAACATGTGTTTAGGCGATCGGATTTTTAATGACTTGTCGTTGAGTTCCGATCTCGTAAACTTTTCTTATGGCTTTTTCGATTCTTTTTTTATAATCTTTCTAGATTTTCCATTCTTTTTGAACTATCTTCGAGCATCTTAATGCAGAAGATATCGTTTTTTTTTTTAAATTTTAAATTTAACTTGACTACTATCTGTTATTGCTGGGATGAAAAGACTGGAGGTGTGAGGGTTTGTTTACGAACGGATGGCGTAATGGTAAGCTTGGTTGCGTGGTAAATAAAAAATCAAAGTTTAGACCACCGCTAGTTCAAAAGCGTTCCGTTTTCTCTATTCTTTTCTCTCGTTATTCTCTTCTCACTAAAAGCCTTAGTTTTTTTTTTTTGCCATCAACAATCTCTTTGTCTTTTATAGATTGGTTTTTTTCTCGTCGTGAATATTTTTTTTTCTTCGCTTCACTGTGCTGACATTTGAAAGAACGCACAAACAATTTTTACATCATTTGCGTCACTTAATCTTTTTTTTAAAACGCTGCTCTGATTTCTCTACTGTAAGCCACATCAGCACGGGATTTTTTTTTTGTGTGTGTGAAATTTCGTCATTAGTGCCACAGAAATATTTGCATAATACGCAGAAAATATTTCTTAGCTTTATGCTACTATGCAAATTTAATGTTTCTAGCAAAGAAAGAATAAATATAAAACCTCAAGTTATATTTCTATGCTAGATATTACCGATCGGATCGTGCATATTGAATTCATGCTTTACTTGATACGAATTTTCACCATTCTCATTGCAATTGATTTCGATGAACTGAAAAACGATAGCGTTGAATTACTGCGGAAGAAAAAAAGAAAATCAGATTTTTAAAGAAGGTAACGGATGTGGGCATTTCGTTGTTCTGATTAGAAATTAGTCGCCGTCATCAGTTGCGTATTGATTTACGAAAGTTATTCGACATTATGAGAGGTTTTATGACGGAAATGATGTCAAATTTATTAAGGGGGATCTAAAATTTGGCCAAAACAAACAGGAAAAATTGACCAATATGGCAAACTGTTACGAAATGGCTTCTAATGTCGATGAAAAAAGTCCGTTGTTGCGATGAATTATGACCAGTTTTTTGCACCAGACGTGTTACGTTTTTTCGACTATATTTTAATAGATAATGGTAAAGAAAATACGACGGTAATGTCATGTAAGGAATAGAATTTGCTTTATAGCGTTAATCTTGCGATTTGTCCCAAGTTTCGGACATTTGTGCTCCGTCACGTTATATTTGCCATTAACGGCGAAATATAAATTCAACAGCGTCGCATGGCAAACTAACCACTTTATTCGTTATGCTGATTCGGGTGATGCGGACGGAATTTGCCACATATAGCGAATAGTCACGATGGCCATTTTTTTGCCCGCTATGACCGAACTTGTGGCATACCACTGCTTTACGTAAGTATAATATTCATAGTTAATAAAGCTTATATAGCAGTTATATGATGAGATCCACAAGATTCGAAAGACAAAGTTACCTGATCACTCATCGGCGCTCAAAAATAAACGTAGATTACCTGTGATGATTCGAAGGATGTTCAAAATTTTCGAAGTAATTGTCTTCAAGATTTCAGGACGCGCTACAATCAGTTTCCTTAAAATATTCGGCAGCGCGACAAAGCCATTGTTTATAATAAAACTTTTGTAATAAAGTGGGGAAATATTTTAATATTTCCATCCATCTGAATTATTGATAATTTATTAAATAAAGGATATATTTTTAAGAAATATCTGAGGATTCAAAAACTAAATGTGATCCGATGGAAATTGTGTGAACTAAAAAAAACAGTCGTTTCGATAGCCATTATTCACGTTAGCACAAAACATACCGACCTATCCTTGCATCATCGTTCATTGTTACACCTCCCTGCATTTTTACACCTACTGAAACTCAGCTTCACAAAAAAAGTCATCCCATCTCCAAATATACGTTTGAGTGCGCTATGAGTTCAGCTACTTTGAATAACTCCTTCAAGCTTTCGGCTTTGATGGTTTCGTCCACCATAAAATTTTTTGCCTTCCTGCCATATATATATATATATATATATATATATATATATATATATATATATATATATATATATATATATATATATATATATATATATATATATATATATATATATATATATATATATATATATATATATATATATATATATATATATAGGGACCTATCTAACGAAGGGAAACCGTTCGGGATTACAGCCGATGAGATATATATACGCCTGAGGGGTTGTGATTTTGAACGGTTTCAGCAAACGTACATACCAGTTGCAGTTGGTTGGAAGAACTGCCGATAATTTATTTAGTAAATACCCTCCTCATTTGCACTGTGCTATGAACCCGAAAAGTTCACTGAGGGCGCCGTTTTCTTTAGACTTGAAGAATTGCGTTAGGATAACTTAAGTGTACTGTGTAAAAATGAAGAAGAAATTGGATAACGTCTTAGTGCAAACGAACTTCCGGATGGTACTCGAATGAGTGATGCATCTTGGAGAATGGGGAGGCGAGATGGTTTTCTAGAATAGTTGCATTAAATCAGAACATTTTCAGCTCCTTTTCTTGTATCCATTGAGCAAATAACAGACAGTCTTGTCTGAAAACGTATTATTTTCTTATGAAAACTAGCGCGTGTTACACGTTTCCACGTATCACGCTTTTCCACATCTTGCGCGAAGCATTTTGCAAAAAACCGGAACAAAATTCATCCATCGGGGTTGAAATATCACATAGGAGAAATCAGGAGTGCGGACAACAACGCACGCGCCGTTGCGCCACTCCCCCGCACCTTTTCTCACGGGCCACAATCACTCAACAGATCGCGGAAAGAGAGTAGGCCAAGTAATACAGAACAGACTCGCGCCTTCGGCGCGTCAACGTGAACGAAATGGTAAAATAGCTTACGATCTGTATTAAACAGACTCCTGTAACAATTCTAAACGTTCAAAAGAAAGCGAACATCATTCGAAGAAGGACTGATGCACAAGGGAGGCTGCCGCACCCCTTGAACCACCCGCCTTCTTCCGCGTGCAGTTGGTTTATGGGAAGAGAGTAAAATCGTTTCTGTGACTCTCTCACATTTGTTTCTATTTAGTCGCGCAATGCTATTTCCAAAAATTACGGAAAAACTGGCCCTCACACGTTATCGATCCTTCCAAAGGATTTGCCTGGCGCGTCGAACGGCACAACATTTTCTGGCACAATTTTCATATTCAAGGTTTTATTTAGTCACTTCGAACATAGCCGACAACACGCGCCACGTGACTGCACAGGTAATGCAAAAATGTGAAGGTAGGTCAAAGTATGAACATAGATCAAACTATCAAAGTAGATCAAAATGTGACGGTAGATCAAAATAGATCAAAATATGAAGGTAGGTGAGAATGTTACCGTGGTCAAAGTAGATCAAAATGCGAAGGTAGATCAAAATGTGAAGCTCGATTGAAATGTGACCGTGGACGAAAGCTGATCAAAACGTGAACGTAGGTCAGAGTAGACCAAAATGTGAACGTAGATCATAGTAGATCAAAATGTAAAGGTAGATCAGAGTGGATCGAAATATGAAGGTAGATCGAGGTACCAAGGTAGAACAAAGTGTGAAGGTGGACCAAAGCATAAGAGTAGATAAAAATGTGAACGTAGATCAAAGTAGGAAGGCTTCACTTTTTGATCTGCCTTGATGCTTTGATCTACCTTGGCATTGAAGGCAAATCAAGGTAAAAATGTGAAGGTAAATCAAAGTAGATCAAAATGTGACGGTAGATCAAAACGTGAAGGTAGACCACAATAGATCAAAATATGAAGGTAGATTAAAGTATCAAAGCGGATCAAAACATGAACGTAGGCCAAAGTATCAGATTAGATCAAAATGTGGAGGTAGATCAAAAGAGACCAAATATGAAGGTAGATCAAAATGTGAAGGTAGATCAGAATGCCACCGTGATCAAAGTAGTTCAAAATGCCAAGGTATTACCTGTGCGATCATGTGGCGGAAGCTGTCGGCTGTATGCCAAGTGACGAAAAAAATCCTGATATGAATATTTTTCCGGAAAATGTTCTACCATTCGATGCGCCATGCAAATCTTTTGGAAGGATCCATAACGTGTGGGGATTTTGGAAACATTGCGCAACTTTCCGTTATTTTTGGAAACAGCATTGCGCAACTAAATAGAAGCAAATGTGAGAGAGTCACAGAAACGATTTTACTCTCTTCCCATAACACCAACTGCACGCGGAAGAAGGCAGGTGGTTCAACGGGTGGGGCAGCCCGCCTTGTGCATCAATCCTTCTTCGAATGATGTTAACTTTCCATAAATGGCAAGAAAGAAGAAAACATTTGCGAAATTAGATTTGTGGCGAATTGACATTGAATATCGAATATGTGCCATAATGTGATGATCGAAACGACTCGTCGCATCTGAGATTTTATGAAGCGATTTCACCAATCTAGCGGATGTGGCGACTTTTTTTGGAGAAACTCAAAAATTATGACCCTAATCTAATATTTATCAATGGATCCTTTAGAGAGTAAATTCCTTAGCCTACATTCCTTTAGCAGTTGACTTCATTACCTAGTGGGAACAAAACTCACAACCCATCCCTTCTCTCTTCTCCCCCCTCCCCTTCCCTCACTTCAGCATAGCAAGAACTCATGAAAACTTTTATGCTTCAACACTTTTGCACTTTTTTTTGTAACAAATTTGCATCATTACGCTCTTTTGCAAGTGGGCCCTTGTAAAGCGAGTTTTGGAAATATCATGTTCCAGATATGTTTGTGTATGCGTCTGTCTGTCTGTTTTTTCGTTAATTCCACTTTACCAATCATTGAAAAGGTAATTATGAGATTTGCTAAATATATGGATGTAATAGAACGTTTTCCTATATAATCTTCCATGCAAATCTATCAAAGTCTAGAAGAGTTTTACGATATTAAAATGTAGCAGAAAACTTGCACGCATCTTACCTCAATTGGATCGCAAAAAAAAAACTAATATTTCATAGGAAGTTTATGCTAGCGAATAGATAAATTGAAATATCATTGCATTTTCCACATGTTTTTATTTTTTTATTGGTGAATTGTGAAACTTGCTGCTGAAGAGAACACAATGCAAATACGCATATAATGTGACATCTGCTCTAGTATTCCTCTGCAATTCTTTTATAATTCATAATGGTCCTCATAAAAAGTTTATATATATTTATTTATTACTTCAGATGGCTACCACCACTATTCGCTCTAACTTCTCGTTGTGAAAGCACTTAAATTTAATGTTTTGATGTTCTTTACAGTTAAGATTTCTCAACAAGCAAATTTTTATCAGATATTTTGAAACGTTATTAAATATTGTGATTATCAGAAGCTTATTGTTCAGTGTACCTGTGTCGGTTACGTTTAAAGCAGGTAATTAACGTTGAGTGAATGATTCTATATGTAAAACTGTAGTGATTGATCACTTAGTTTAGGGGTGTTAAATGATTTGCACCATTTGGCGCCGTCTGAAAACTTTTTCCCTTTTTATTCATTACTAATCGCTGACTAAAACAAATTGCACAAGTCATTACGCATATAAATCCTTAGTTTCTGTTGCATTTCGGCTATTTATATTCGTCCACTTATGTGCGAAAAAAATAGGTGATTTCAAAAATCTCTCCAGAAGTTTTAATTTCATGTTTTCTTTTTTTTTTTTTTTAAAAAAGCGTCTAACCAATTTTGGAAAAAAATTCCAGCACCTTCAAATTTTTTTTTGTTAGCTGATGAAAGGGTGGGTGGGGGGAAGGGGGACTCGAGCCACAGTGAGGCTCAAACTGATGACCATTTACTTATTGATAAAGCTTAAAGTATGAGTGCTCATTTCTCCTTAATTAGTCAATTCTTACGCCAAAGCAACAATCGACAAAATCGAAATTTGCATACACCGAAGAGAATATAAAATATGCAAAAAAAACATCTCATTAAAAACCCGACACATTTAAAAAATACATTTTTTGATAAAACATATACCAATGTAAGAAAACTAGCATTGAAATGTTTTATCTTTTTTTAAAATTTGTTTGAAATGAAAAGAAAAATTTCATTTTTCAGGAGCCGATTTGTAGTTTAGTAGGAATGAATGCTTATTCGGGTTGTCGATCTTATAGTTTCCTCTCACCGATGGCACAAAAACTTGTACGTCTATGGACAATGTCCGAACGTGATCGAGCTAATCGTCGTTTGATTCGTTTCATTGATGCATATTCGGATCGCCTACGACATCGTCAACTTCTTAATTCCTATTCACGTTTTTGTTGTCGAACGATGCGTACATCAGCATCTTCAAGCAATCATTATTCGCTTCTCATTTTTGCAATTCTATTTATACAACAGTTATTAAGTTAACATATATCTATATGCCAACGTTATACTTTTCATTCCGCTTGTTTTATGTCGTTAAATTGTTGCACTTGTGTATTCCATTTCAATACGCTTTCTTTTGCATTTGCAAAGCGCTAATCAATCGATTTTGCACAGCTATTGTTAGAGAGCTATTAATGAAATGTTGAAAGTGTTCCACTTCGACAGGTGATGGTTGTTTAGCTGTATGCGAGCATTATATGAAGAACAGAATTCTCAGAAATAACCAAGTGAGATATATATTGATTAACGTTGGATGACGATTATTTTGTTTTTTTTTTCTTTTGCATTTTATTGCTTTGATGCATTAATAACGTGTTGCTGCGCATTTTTAGTTGCAACAAAAAAAAAGTGGAAGTAAATTTTTTTAAAAATCTAGACGTTTCTAGACGGCTAATGCAAAAAAAGGTGAAATTTTCGAAGCATAATTTTTTGCCTCTCATAATTTTACGTTGATATTCGAAATTTTTCAATTATTTTCACTACGAACATTATGGTGATTTTGCTTCTGTGTTAAAAAAAATTCAGAACGTGATTTTTTGAGTCAAAGATCGGTACTAGCAGCATGATATTACGACACATTTATTGGAGGAGGGGGGTGGGAATAGGAAGGGAAGAGAGATGGTTTATATAAAATTCCTCCTTCGAAAACTATGCAGACATGAGACGTTGTGGGGTAAAAGAGGGGTGAATATCTCTTGTCGGAGGAAATGATCTAATATTATATACGAAACGGAATAGACTTTTATCAATGCACACAAATAATCGAGAAGCTATGTTCATGTTGCCGATACCGTGTTGGTGTCTGTCTGCCTGGTGAAGATCAATCCTCATCTATTCGTGATTTTTGTCTTTCATCAGAATTTATAACGAAAATCCAAATGAAATATATATTACTAATAATATTGTTGTAAATATTAAACGATTTGTAATTTTTTACAATTCAAGTTTTCTTTAATCGTCATATGTTTAGCGGTTATATCGTAATTTAAGCGCTATTCTTTTTACTGAAGCATTCTTATTGCCTATAATCATAAATTTGCATAAATTTAGTCAATAATGAATTTTTCATTAAGTACTTCTTGAATATAATTGATTGAATTGAATTTCAATGATTTCAATTAATTGAATTCAGATACTTTTATTCTATGAAATTCTCTACCCACTATATATACATATTGAATAAGCAAAAGGGTGCTGAACAATTTCATTCATAATTCAATAGGTGCCTTTATAATATGCAACAATTTTCTTTATTAATCGTTATTTCTTAATTTGTTTTATTCGAATTTTTATTGCATTCTTTTTTTTATTACTTTTTTCACTATAGCGCTTTATATTTGCATTATTTGCGCTTTAAAAATTCATCGTTGTCTGCGTCTCTAAAAATGACACATTCTTTTCACATCATCATACCAAATATTTATGAATAAATACACAATATTATTGTAATTGGTAGTTGATTTCGAAAATTTCTATCTCTCAATATGTGGCAAACTATAAATGTTGTAATTGTACAAAAATTTTAGAATATATTTGAAATGAATTTTTTTTTCCATTGTTATCACTTCTTTCGAATAAAATCTTTCTTTGTATAGTAAATGTATTACACTCAATATTTTTTAATCAGTCCCAATTCTATTAATAATAATATTTCAATTTTCTTTATATATTTTATTATGCAAATTATACGAAATTTTATGCACATTTTTGTTGGCATATCAGGTGTTAACAGGTAATTAATGTAATAGATGATATATAAGGTAATTTAATAAATACTGGATCGAGTAGTTGTGAATGTTTGTGAATTTTTTGCTCGTTTATAGCATCTTCAAAAAAAACGTTACATTCACTATCTACTAGTGAAAATATCCATACTCATCTAACACAGCGCTAATTTCTCTATCAGCGATGTGTTGTATAATTTTTCAAAACCGCCGTTATGTATGCATAAATGGGTTTAGGCGTATATGCAGCATAGAATATGCTCACATATGTACATCGGTACGATACATTCGATCAACTAATGAGGTTTTGGATATTATGATGAAATTGTCCTGTAATACTGATGAAAATTCCTCATAGACCTAATTTCGACCTCAGGACTAATTTTGGAGAAGCCTCTCATTTTCTTAGTCGATCTCACCACTCGCTTCGAGGAACCTCATTTTCATGGTGAAAACGTTTTGAGATATATCTGCGTGTTGTATGAACGCAAAGGCGAATTAATCAAAATAAGAGTACATTATCGCTTTACAAAATGTCCTCACCGAGAAGAATCAACACATTTCCGGAATCAGTTTGTTTACACAATCGTTTCCGGTTTGTACGATAAGAACAACTGCGCTAATTCTGCCTCTTCTTTATTGTAATTGCTAAATCTGCATAAACAATGCAACGTAGAATACGATAGATGCTTTGAAGAATATTAGTCTAAATGCTAGAGAAGAAATCACATCGATAGATATTAAACAGCGCTGAGATTTGATTTCTATTTTTAAATCTATAAAAAAAAATTTTTTTTGTTTAGATGAGAAGTATTGCAATGCATAAATGTATAAGATAAACTTAAAAATTAACGTATAGATGATTTTCATTGTGATATTTCGTATTTGAAAATAAACGGAAATTAAATTTTTGGAAAGATATAAGAGTAATTAATTTTCATATAGCATGAAAGTATGTTTTATGTTGTAAAATTTCTCTTGCAAAATAATCATTGATGAAAAAATCTCTAAGCATTTCGATAGTTTGCAATGCAAAAATGATCGTCAACATAAATAGTAAAAAATGAGAGTGGAAAAACTCTAAAAAAAATTACTGAATGCAAAGAAAATAAATAAATTTTAAGAAACGAGAAAAGAAAAACGCAATGAACAACTATCGATGAAAAATATGTAGTATAAATGAATTGTAAATATTAAAAAGCGATCGAATTATATGGCTATTATTTGAGAAATAGAAAAATTTTCGAATTTTGATTTCATTACACAATTGAAAAGATCGAAAATTCGAGAAGAAAAAAAAACGATTGTGCAAAAATGCATTTGAAAAATTTTTTGAGCAGTATAAAACCGTTGCAATATTTTTAAAATATATGCGAGACATTTTTATAATATATAAACGAGCATGAAATCATCGTTGACAATGATGCAGTAATATGTTGTAATAGTGAGCATTATCAATAAATTACTTTAATAATTAATTAAAATTACACTAAAATGATTGAAATTATGCGATCGTTCATAATATATAAGAAAAAAAAATTGAAAAGTTACGATGAAATTGTTGCTATGTGCCCAAAAAAAAAGCCAATAAAAACGCATTAAGATTAAAATGAAAGAAAAGCACTACATATTTTTACCAATTTCGATAATTTCATCCACGAGGAAATCAAGATCCTCTCTTGTGATCGCTTGATTTGAGATTATCATACGAAAAAAATTCGGTCGTTGCTTATCTGGTTGATAGCCAACCATTGTCGTACCACGTTCCATCATTTTTGCTTTAATTTTTGGCGCTATCTATAAAATATTATTGCATCATTTTTCGCTTTACTATACGCTTTCGAAAAGAGATTTCAATTTTGCATAGTTTAATAGGTGAAGTTTTTTTTTTGCTGCAAATAATGTCCGTAAGAATTTTTTCATGAAAATTTTTCAATGAGTTGTATTTAGTGTTATTTTCATCAACTAATAAAGTTTTTTTTTAATTTTCAGGAAAAACTCAATAATATTTTATATTTAGCAGGAAATAAATATAGTTGATAATGCGTTATGTTGAAATTTCCTTTCAGGAGGCATTATTTGTTCTTCTATAATCTCCCATACAATATATTTCCTTATAATTTATAGACAATTTATTGCTGCTAGCAACTATTTGCATATTTCGATATTAGTAAAATGGTAAAAAATTTTTGTAAAATATGAGCAAAACAATGAGAATAAATAATGCGGAAAAAATTTTTTAAAATTATTTCGATGAGTTTTTGATCAGAAAATTTTATCACTAATAGAATATTCGTGCATCTTTTTAATTCTAACGATGAAATTTAAAAAAGCTGAAATATTTTTGGCAATAATGATTTTAGAATATGAAAACATAAAATATTTTCTATAAGTATTAATTACTTGTTTACTTGTTACTTGTTTACTTGAATCGACAAAGCATACAAGTAACAAGTAAACAAGTAATTAATACTTATAGAAAATAGAAAATATTTTATAAGTATTAAAATATTTTCTATAAGTATTAATTAAGAATGATTGAATAGCGTTACCTTTTCGAGACGAGCATTTTTCTCAGCAGCATCGAGATATCTGATGCTTGGCGGTATATACCAGAAGCAAATGTTTAAAAACTCAGGCTGCAATATACACTCGTTTCTGTATATTAAATTTGACATTGCTTCACTCTTCTTTCTGCATGAAAATTTTAATCTCATCGCTAATTAATTTAGAAAACAATCGCCTAATAAAAATGTCAACAATATGATTCAATGATCAATAATATTAAATGTTTTTACAAAAAAAGAAAAAAGAAAGAAGAAGGAATAATAAAGCAGAATGGAGATTATTAAGAAAAAAAAACTTTTGAAGTAATAACTTTCTATAAGAGTGTATAGCCGATGCTGTTGAATTTTTCTTAATAATAAAATTCGGAAGTTTTCTCAAAATATTATAAAAATCGAGATATCTATATAAGACGATGAAGCGCAAAAAGTCTGATAGGTGAGAGCGCACATCTAAAATGTGTACGAATAATTAAACAACAAATAAACCATCACTGATGACGTACTGTTACTGATATTAAACGATAAGTTAAATTGCTCAAACTTACCGGATCTATAACTAGTTCATAGCCTTCGGTTTGTCTAATTTTAGCCGTAAAGTAAGCGGCCAAATCCATGAGTCTATTGATTTGTCTTCGATACCCTTCCATGCCCTGAAAGAGGGATAAAAAGTTTTAAACATATACTCATATTTTCAATGATAATTGCTATGAATAATTGATATACAATTACCGTAACTTTCATCGATTACCCCTACAGACTCAATGCTGATAAAACGTTATTTCAGCCTAGCTCATTGAACACCTTAACCTTTCAGAAGTGCAAAGAGTGGAGGAGTGAGAGGGGGAGGGAATGAAAAGGAGGGAGAAGATGGGAGAATCGGTCAAAATCTACTGAACCAGAAGAAGATTTGATATGGTTGGTAAAAACGCTGACGAATTATAGCTCAATAAGGGGATGCTTAGATCATCAACGCTCAAAATCCTCAAATGAGTGACTGCTATAAGCTCCTATCAGCCATTTCTATTCAAAATTTTCTTTCTTTCCTACTGTAAGAAGCCGATTAAAACCCATTCGGCTAGAAGTCCGATCGATAATACCTTAGAACGCCACATAAGCCAAAGTTTGAAAATATCATTGTGTCGTCCACATTGCATTGCTTTGTCACCTGTATCGTAACTAACGTCGTACGGTTTATCTTGTTGAAAGAGGTAATCGGCAGACATTTGGTTCGTTTGGAATAAAAGACCCTGTAAATTTGTTGAACAGATGCATATTGCCTCGTCTGAGATATTTGCCGACATATGACGTCACTAGCAATTCAAAGGGAATTTTCGAGAAACTTTATAATAGTTTAATTTGCTATGATTAGAAAATTAACCCAACCGAATACAGTGACACTTTCTAAAACATCAGTAAATAAAAGATGAATGCAAAATCCACAGTATGAATTTGAAAGACATTTGCATAAATCCTGAAATTTAAATTTGGATGCAGTTATTGTAACATTTAAATTTTCTCAAAGATCGAAAGACACTTATTGAAGAAAAAAATTTGTGACGAGGCAAAGGGCAAAGGGAAGGATGTTTGAAGGGAGAAAGAGGAGGTAATTCAAGGATATAGACAATGCAAGGAAGTTTCAAAAAATAAAAAAATAAAATAATAGTGATTAATTCTGCTAATGAGATTTAAGTACCAGTACAGAGTAAAGAGGTTTTTCTCTCACGTCTTGCTTAATGAAGCATGCACTGCACTGTAGTAATGCACCCATAAGTTTATGCGGATTCCATGTGACCGATTGTGCCTTCTCGATTCCATTCAAACGATAACGATGTTCCGGTGATAACATCAAACCGCCACCCCATGCAGCCTTCAACATATTATTTACCCTTTATTGTATAGATAAGTGAAATTTATAAATTGTTGGAAATTATTTCAACGTAATATTTTGTCTAAGTTTCAACTTTATTTTTGGCCATAATTTGATTGTCAAAATTAATTGTCCACACTAAAAGTCTGAAAAAAATTTTAATGGCCAAAATTTGTCCAATCTTCCCCAAAATACGTCATATCTGTTTTGTAGAAAATTCAACGACATTTGTTTTTCCATCTACCCTTAAAAATAATGAAACTGAGGAGCTAAAATCCGAAGAATTTTTTAAATGATAATAGATATTGAAGCAACTATAGGCGAGTAATTCATCACATTGTTGCTAGAGTGCTAGACAGATTTGATTTAGAGAAATCTCACATATTTGGCCATATTTGGCCAACAAAGGCATTGCCAAGATATTCCACTTATAAGAGGACGTGTTTTACCACTTAGGTTGCTATATGAATTTACCGATTACAATATACCGAATATTTCTTTAAAAAAAAGAAACCTTGTCACTATCAACGAGAAATTAGATTTACTCATTTACTCATATAATTCACAACTAATAATTTTTCTCATTTGTTCAAAAAATTTCAATCCGAAGAAAAAAAAAACGAAGCAAAGAAAAACGCTGACATCAACATGGAACCAGAGATTATGACGATCGCAAACGTCTGCTATTTGAGGTAATGGATCCCATGCTCCATAAACTGTTGTACCCGCAGTTGCACATACAAAGAACGGTACTAATCCTGGAAATTAGTGGACATTCGCAGCAAATTTTTTGAGGTTGCTTCTCGAATTTGCATTTAAAAAATTCAAAACTTAACAAAGAGTGGAAAAATTTGTGCAAAAAAATTAGCATAATTTACAGTAGGAAATCAACTATAAATTGAATACTTCAAAAATTATTTGCTTAACCTCTGAAAAGCTAATGATTTAGAATTTATAGATTTATTAAATTATTTCGAAAAGTTATCAAAAGTATTTTCGCCAATGGTCAGATAGGCTACGCATGAATAAACTTAGAAAATATTCCAAAAAACGCGCCCATGTGCTTTTTATATGTAAATTATTAAGCTATATCGATGGAGCAAATGCGCTTTTAAGATAATTTTAAAAGAATGTGTGCTTTGTTTTTCGAGAATTTCGTCAACGGCGATCGTTTTTTACGCATCATTTCACTGCATCATTTTATCGTAATCCCCTCTTTGCTCGAACCAAAACGACTTCGTTTTGAAAAATTGCGATTGCAATTTCCATTATCGCGAAAATAATCCCTCTCGAGGAAATTTTGGCTATTTGTGTAATTGTTGGCCGACAAATGTTGGCCGACAAATTTGCGATAACCTCCTTAACAGATGTATCGCACCGATTTTAAAGCGATTTATTTATCAATGGTTGGGATTTGCAATCATATTTTATCAATGCAATAATCGTATTCAAAAAAAAAAAAACGCTGAAGTAAATCACGGCAGTGGAGTGACGTCTTTTCTAAAAAATCACTCCATTGAAATATTGCCAAATTTTCAACATATTTCATTCGGTGTTTCACATAACGCCTATCGTCTTAATACTAAACGAGTGATGTAATCGTTGTAGAAAAAAAAAGACAAGAAAATTTATTAAGTTGTAAAATGCAAAAATGAAAATAAATCAGAACAAAATTGTGGCGAATTTCTTGATATTAGGCAAATTTTTTGGCTTAAATATTGAACTTTCGAAGTAAACAGATCGAAAGTTGCATATATATATGCCGTAAAGCTGTAGACAGCTCTTTGCATCAAAATTTTTCACTTGTTCATAAAGGAAAAGAGTGAAAATCGAACCCCTATATATATATATATATATATATATATATATATATATATATATATATATATATATATATATATATATATATATATATATATATATATATATATATATATATATATATATATATATATATATATATATATATATATATATATATATATATATATATATATATATGGTATAGATTGGTTATTAAAGAACTAGGTATCAAGAGTTTCAACGTTGTTACACATTGGAAGCAGTATGATGCATCTCATCGTGTGAACCATCCCACTTATTGACGTGCAGAAATCCCTAGGAAAACGCTCTAAAATAAATCCCTCTATATATTCGTCAATAAAGGCGTCGTAAATGCGAGATTTTGTTGAATTCTTTTCCGTAAAGGATGTCATTACACAACAAATATCGGATTTTATGCAAATAATTACACGAGAATTTTTCATTTTATTTGATGAATATGTAATTTTTCCTTTGCATAACGCTCGTCTAAATGAGAACACATTTGAAACGTAATGATATATGCAAGAGTGATTGTTTCCCGGTTGAATTCTCTCAGCTGGATGATTTCATCGGCAATTATTTCATATTGCAATAAGCTGTTTTTAAAAAAACCCCCATGGAATAGTAAAATCTCGAAACTATTTAAACGATGAAATTGTTCAGTTTTGATCTTCGATCCCTTTACCCTTCCCCTTTCCCTCCCTCCCCAGCCTCATCTCCCTCTCCTCCCCACAGCTCAACATTGGTTTAGAAATTTCGCCACATCTAGTCATCTTTCAATGCAAGAATTTTTATAGTGGAGAAAAGGAGGTTCTTATGCAAAAAAAAAAATTCTAGTAGTATACCATCTCTTTTGCATTGTAAAATACGTTGTTCGAGAGCCTCTGGAATCATACGACCACGTGAATCAGTCGGTATATTGAAGCAATTGTCAGTTCCAATACCTGTGACAGCTGCAGCACCTTTTATCGAATAGTGACTCTGAAATTAAAAAAAACGTCCCAATTTATTTACACTTTTCTCACCATATTTAAGAAAAATAACAATTCGAATTTCTTTATTAATAAATTAATAAAAATATTAAGACATATTATGTGCAATATGCGCCGAGAACTGATACATATCTTTAATGTACTATAAGCTAAACGCTTAAATCAATTTACATGAAAGTTTGCATTAGCCATAAATTTGGTGGGTTTCATAATGAAGTGGATGATTGAACCGGTTGAATATCAGTTCAATAAGAAAATAATTAGCTAGTAGATAGAAATACAGACAAACTGACATGCATACATACAGAGTGCAACTACTGTGCCAAAGATTCGATTAGTAGATCATGCAAGATGAAAAGAAGACGTACATCTTCTGAGGTGAACGCACATAACGTTGGCATATCACTTTGCCCGAGTGGCTTCACTCTTGGGAAGTGATGATGCCTTGCGGCATTCATCGCATATAAATTTGCAATTGCACCACCTGTAAAATATCAATTGTTGTTCAAGAAACGATCCTTGAAAGAGACCACCAAAAGACCAATCAATAAATCAAAATCTGCATAGAAAAACGAAAGCATTTATAGAGATCAATATCACCTATTAGCGTATTCATCAAAAACTTCTTTTACTTTACCTAGAGAGGCCGCTTTCTTTTTGACGTCTTAAGGGGTGAAACATAGCAAATTCCATCGTTTCTTTTCCTTTTCCCCTCTTTTTAACGCTCACCTTTCGCGTTATCGATGGAAACGACCAATAAATAAAGAATTTTATGCAGCAAAATAACGATTAATGAAAGGTTATTTATGCTTTTGGCTCCTCATATGATATGCAAATATATGATATGCAAATGCGTTGACTCTAGACATATATAAACAATTTAAGCAAAAATTCTTAAAAAAGAGGAAACAAAATTCAAATTGAATTAATTACCTGGTGCAAAAATTGCATCTCCATCTGGCCAGCCGATCACCTCAATCATCTTTTTAATTACCTCTTTCTCCATTAGAATAAATACTGGAGCAATTTCATAGGTGAACCTATAAAAAAAATCTTTTTACCTACTTTGAACTATCGATTCAATATGGACAAGTTCGAGCTTTAAAAATCGGAGACCACACACCTCGATTCTATGCAAAAAAAATAATAAAATTATCAGAAGTTAAAGGAATTTTCTATGGAATTTCCATCTATGGAATATTTTTAATCAGCGAAAAAATTAGGATGTATTTATAGATAGTACATATTTAACAAATATAGATATAGATGAAAAATTCTAGAATATCGAGAAGCTGTAAGAAATCAACAGATTATTTAATCATCTTCCTTCAATTTTTTTGCACCTAAATTTAATGTCGATATATTTTAGCTCTCTCATTGCTCGAAGGAGGAATTTCATTTTTTTGTTAATTATAGCAATTCTATTGAAATATTTCTGCTGCAGAAATAATAGAATACAAACGATATACATATTTGTGTTTGCAGTAGCAGTAAGCCATTCGCCAGCCATAGCAACTAAATCAAGTCCACATGAGATTTGATTGAAGAAACGTGGATGACCTGTTCGAACGCCCATTTGTAAAACATTTCGACAATTCTAAACAAATCGCTCCTATTAAAATTTAATGCAAAATTTTTTAAAAAATATCGTTATTATATTCCTCAACTATATTTTAAATATTTCCGAAACGTTAATGGCAAAATGATTGTTGATTTTGATGAGTGTATAAATCAGTTAAAAACGAGAAGAAAACTTCATTCCAAGAGTGCGTATATCATTCTAAGAAGAGATGAAGCCTCGATCATCTTCTATGATTTTATTTTGAATCGATATTAAATCGATAGGAAAATATCGTTGAATTTATTTATGAACGAGAAATGAAATTCAAATCGAATCTACATAAGGATAACAAACCTCAAGAAGTTGTGCAAGTGTTTGTGGATGATCCGGAATTGATAAATCGATGAGTTGTTGCATTTCAGCCGGATGATGAAAATCAAGAATTTTACTATTACGATCATTTTCCTCTTTGATATATTGTAGGAGTATTTCCACTAATTCTTTCAGAAATTTCTCCGTTCCTTTCCAATTGTTTACATTTTGAGGTAATATATCTAAAAATTGCAATAATTAATGAATAATTTTAATTTATTTTATTGCTAATTTATTTTCTAAATAAAGTCAAATATGTTTGCGCTGATAAAAACGATTATTATTGTTGAAGAAAAATAA
The DNA here is from genome assembly GCA_013433145.1 of Ascaris suum. NCBI lineage: Eukaryota > Metazoa > Nematoda > Chromadorea > Rhabditida > Ascarididae > Ascaris > Ascaris suum. The sequence goes on from CM024171.1 coordinate 1,474,799, forward strand.
TTTTTTTTTTAATGGGAGAAGAAGTTTTAAAATATATTTCATATTTCATTATTGTGATAATTTTTCTCGTTAATTCAAAAAATTTATAATTAAATAGCTATTAGCATTATTAAATTTTGAGATTATCTAAGCAAACCTCTATAAAACATTAGTCAAATGTTGGCAATAGATTTTTCAATCATTTTTTTTCCATCATTTCATATTTTCCATTAAACTACAAAACGACAAAATATCTATTTATCTATAGAATTCAATAAGTGCATCGCAATAACATCATATCGGTGAACGCTTGAAAGACGTTATAAAGTTGTGACTTCAAAAGAAGTTAATAGACATAAAGTCGCCAAAAAATTTCTTGGCCACTTTATGTCTATTAACTAAGTAACTATTCCCATTGTTAGATTAATGCATTGAATAATTTCACAAACAGAAATAACAAAGAAATCAGGTGAGTACGATTCTATCAATTATAGATGGTTGTTTTTGATGATGGGGAAGGGGAGGAGAAGCGAGAGAGGGAAACCCAATAACAGCAGATCGAGCAATATTCCAGACGATATAGCTCAATCGCATTTTTGCATCACACTCGTCTGACTAAGCAATTTCATAGAAGATACGAATATATTTTTAATAACGCAAGAAAAATCTGTTTTTTGTTGAGTGGAACAATTGAAAATACATGAAAAATTTTTCCATTTATATCTACGTGTGGTTTCGAAACTGATTGATCACCGTGAAGGACACAGCAAACGACTAGCTTGTAAAGTAATATTATATTCAAAATATTTCGCATTATCCCGGTTAAAACTATCAAATAAACTTCAAACTACCATACCACCAGAAATGTACACACATGCCAACATGATGTTGCCGTATTGAGTTGAATTAACCAACTGAACGAGAAAACAATCCAAGAGAATATTGTTCTATCAAATACAAATGGTTGCTTTCGAGGGGGTAAGGGGAAGAGGGGGAGGAGAAGGAAAGGAAAGGGAAGTCGATTAAGTGCCAAAGCGAAATTAATCGATCAAAGCGCATAAAAGTAACGGAGACATGAAGGAATTCAGGAAGCGTTATTAACATCGCACTCCTCGAAACATTCTAAGTGGCACAATAATTGGGCTAATAAGCATTCTACGAGAAGATAAAACTCCTTAAGTGGTTAGTTGGTGAAGCGAGGTGAAATTCGGCAGGTAAGCATTTCTTTAAGGAAAATTTTCATTTTTGACGTTTTTAAGAAAATTTTCCACATATATTCTCATTGAGATCTCTAAATAAACCTTTTTTTTTCAAATACGATTCAATAAAATTACAATATCTCACTGAGTGAATTATTCAAAAAACAATTTTTTTCTTTCTCACTAATTTCTTTATTTATTTTGTTACTTCTAAAGCAAATTATGCATATGTGATTAATATTCTCCTAATTGTAAAACATCCAAACAATGCATCTATGCAAATAAATGAGAAAATATTTTCCATTCTATCATTTACTAATTAATAAAGCACCATTCCATATATCTGTCAACAAGTGAAAGCAAAATATTCAGCATCAAATTCAACATTTTCAACTTTTCTCATGCAAACTTTTCCAGCTTTTTTTTGCAAATATGATAAAAATTTTTCATTCAGTGCACTAAAAATATTCGACATCAATTTTTCAAAAATTTCGACACATTCAGCATACCTATAGATAATGGTATTATGGTACTATGCACGATGCTAGTATGCATATTCCGAAATGCAATTTTTATCATTGGCTAAGATGGTATCATTTTATTCATTAATCTCATCTCTAAAAAGGCTTTCTAATGGTTGTGCTAAATGAACCGTAACAATCCTTCTTGTAAAATATAAGCGAATAATCTCATTTTTTAAAATCGATTCAAAATAGACGATCAAATCTCGACGACAAAAACATTGTCCAAATAAACGCATAAAGTAAAGCTTCAAGTCTGTAGACAACTCGATCTTTTCTAGTTATACCTTTCATTTCGTAATATTTATTTACAAATTATATCGGCAATAAAATGAATTTAGTCTTTTCGGTCAACTTAACGCTATTCAGTCACATTGATGTTTTCTTATGCAATGATTTCGCATCAAATGAATCGTTGTGTTATGATAACACAAATTATCATCAACCGAAACACATATCAAATCTATTCATTTTGTTGAACACAATACGGCAGTAACAATCAACGAGAATGCGATAGTATAAAGTTCTATCGTTGAATATCTCCAAGGTATATTCGCTACGTCTATTATTTTATAAAGTATCAATTATTAATTAACCTGTAGCATGAATATGCTCCAAATCGGTGCTATTACGATGTGGTTGTTGCATTCGGTATACGGAAAGGATAGCGAATTCGCAACTCACAAATGAACGGCTCGTGAATTCGGTGGAACGCCGAATGAGGCCATTTTCGTGAGCCTATTCACGCAGGACACTCCCAACGGCAATCTAACTACGGTAGTGGGTCAGCCGTTTTGCTTCCACTAATCAGACGCCCTTTCGGTGAATTCAACTAAGAAAGCTGTCATGTCGGAGTGATATCCTCAAGACAAATTTTCACAATCTTCAGCAACTGGTTATAGTTTGCAAATCGAGCGCTCCATATTCTCCCTCTCCCTACCTACCTCCTCCTCTCTCTCCATATATATATATATATATATATATATATATATATATATATATATATATATATATATATATATATATATATATATATATATATATATATATATATATATATATATATATATATATATATATATATATATATATATATATATATATATATATATATATATATATATATATATATATATATATATATATATATATATATATATATATATATATATATATATATATATATAGAGCCAGAATTGCGATCTTTTTGACTTATCTGGCTTTAACGCTTATGGCTATTTGAATTTCAAAAGCTGTTCACCTGCATCATTTTCGCTTATTCTACCAAAACATATATAAAGTTCTAACAGCTACCACGTCTTTAAACTTTTCAAAATATTGCAATATCACTTAAACTTGAACATATTCTCAGACATGAAACTCGAACACAGGTGATCGATGTTATTTTTCTCTTCTTAGTTATTTCAATTCATCCGTTTTAAATTCAGCATTGAAGCCAGCTTTTCCATCAGAAGCATTCTGTAAAAGACAATTTTCTAATATATTTTCCAACTTCTTTAATTTTATTAATAAAAACTCAATTGAACTTAATATATACCTCAATTCCCAATCGTAGTTCCATTAAGTTTCCTTTCTCATATCATAATTGACATAAATACTTTTTCATGCTTCTTTGGCAAGCCATCTGCGTGAAAAATTTGACCACCATGAAAGCAACCTTGCTTTAATTATTAAATACTATTTAATAGCGGATTATAAAGAATCATATAAACTCAGCGGATCTAAGAAGCACTGCTTTCCTTTTTCAATTGTTTTTGGAGAAAAGAAGTAAAGCGCCTTCAATTTAAAAAGTTGTTGTTTCGTTTTTGAATGAGTCCGAATTATCAAGGAAAAGACAAACAAATATTGCAAATCTATGTTGCAATAAATTTTTTATTTTTTATCTTTTCGCAAAATTTGCATAAATATGTGAAATGCAATTATAGCCGCCATCAAATAGAAGAAGAAGAAAGCATTTGTGTTCCACTACGTGTCTTATGTGAGGTATATGAGAAAAGGCTTAAGAATAGACAATCAGCGGTTTAAGCCAAATATACTTGAAGAGGCTTAAGTGTATTGCTGAAGTGAATCCCATCAACGTAACGCTTCATTGCATTCGTCATTGCAAAATCGACGTAAAATTGCAATCTGAACCAATTTTCAAATATTACCGCCATTAAATTTATGCAAAAATTTTTCTCTTTGTTACTAGGAGAACTGAGAAAATGTGTACTTTTTTAAAATATTAGTAATACAAAAGGAAAAAAATTGGTTGAAAAATATTCGAAGAAATAAAAAATTATTTAATTTCAAAAGGATAAATTTTATCATGTTGGTTACAATGTATCCTATATTGTAATTAATTATTGCAAAATCAAAATGATCAAATTTTCGAATATCATAAAATCAACAAAAATAAAATGAACCAACAAGACTTCCTCATCCTTTTATTACTTTATTTTCGGCACTTAGAAAGAAAAAAAGCCAATAATTTTCGAAGTTTTCTTAGAATATTGTGTCAGTTTCCAATTTAAAATTTTATTTCCAGTGTAAAATCATCTTTTAAATCCTCCCTCCCTCTCCCTCAGCTGCAAAAACAATAACATAGTAATACTTAAGAGAATTTTTCAACAATAAAAGTCGAAATATTTATTGCATCATTCAAATATTTCATTAAAGAAATTATAAGTTTCTAACTAGACATTTACTATTAGAATGAGATTTTAACATTGCAATGAAATATTTTATATTGAAATATCATAAAAATTCGTTATTCATTTAAGTTTGCAAATAACAAATAAGCATAACATGCACAAGAGGGATTGAAGTGGATTGCAATAAAGCATTGAAAATATTTTTGAGAAAAGCCTCTTTACGAATAACGATGAGATTTTTCATTCATTCGCTTTTCATTTGATGTACTTCAACGACGATAACGAGTGCTTATTGCGAGAAAATCGACACACTCATAAAACAATGCAATCATTGCTGCATTGCAATTGCAAAGAATTTTCTTTGCAAATCAACGATACGCATAGATTTGCGGTGTCATTCATCTAAAAATGATGTCATTTGAAATACCACTTAAAATAATCATCAACATTATTTGGCCTTCGACTGCAATAATTGTTGCATTGCAATTGCAAACAATCTTCTTTGCAAATCAACGATACGCATAAACTTGTGGCGTCACCTATCTAAAAATGATATCGTTTGAAGTATCATCCACAACATTTAGCGCCCATATCAGGGGATCCACAATCATCTTATATGTCCCCCTTTTTTTGCGAATACACCACAAGTATGGAATTGATCAATGAATAATTTTAGCTATTTTCCGCCATCATCCATCTAGCTAAGCAAAATATGTCTGAACAAAAAAAAAAATCACTTTCGAAGCGATACCTCTTTGAAGGCTTGAAGAAAAAGACTGAAAGGATATTTCTAGAGCCGCTATAATGAACTCTTAAACGTATTAAAGAGAATGAAAAAAAAATAACATCAATAATTCAACAAAATTTGTTTATAAGAGATTTAAATCGTATCATCGAATAATTTACGCATATCTATAATAAATCGATCAGCTCTTGCTTACTTTATCGAGAAATTTTACCGTCAGTCATATATGACAATTTGATTAGTACTATGTGTATTTCAAAACATGAAAAATATTCGCACAGTAATTTGCATAAAGAATTTACGCACTAAAAACGAAGTCTTTTTTAAAAATATAAAATGGAAAATTTTTGCGCAAACTTATGCAAAAAATTGAGGCACCTCTCTACTACTTATTTTCCTATTGCGTTGACCTGATTATTCATTACTTTCGTCTCAATAATAATGAGCAATAGAATATGCGAAAAACGTATACACTTAGAAAAAAGCTTCATTGTAGACTGATATTTATAAACAACTCTTTTTAACTTTTTGTTTTTTTTTTAATTTTTTAAAAATTTTGCTATTGTCACTTTACTTTATTTTATTGTTATATTATTTCCTTTATTTTATTGTTATATTATTTTAGTTCTATGAAAATGTTTTGGCATTCTTTTCAGTTGAGTGCCCATTTTCCCTTCACATGTGTATTCGCTGATACAAAGTTTCAAAGCTCGTCTAGGTGTTATATATTTAACACTACTCAAAGCATTCATATGCACGCAAATGCACGTTATGCACGAATGCTTCATACGTGTACTTAGCTCTATGTAAGAAAGAAAAAATTCCACCGCACTAATCTTTTGAAGCATTTCGAAGGTGGCTAACGAGTCTGCAATCGTGTCTCGCATGATCCGACTACTGTAGTGTTTCGTCGATCGATCAGGAGATCTCAATTATTGCAGTACTAATAGATTTAATATTACCAAAGCATATCGTATCCTCCTTCTCTAGGGTTGAACATTCAATATACTGCAATAATCATAGAACTCTCCTCTCTACATCCATCTTTATTGTTTGCGCGTGAAGTTGGAAACCTCAGTTACTTCTGTAGTATTTGCGGGTGAAGTCGCGAACCTCTGCTGTTCTTGAAATTGCGATATTATTGCAAATTTTTTCTTAACGTGTTGCCATATATTGCTTTCGGTTTTTCATCCAAAGACCATCCCTCACATAGAATTATTCCTCACCCCCATCTCCTGAGTCTCTCCCATCCTCACTTCACGCCCACAGCAGGAAGGCACTTCGCAACTTCAATATATTTTGGAGATGACCATATCGAAAACTGTATAGAATAACCATTTGTACGCTTTGTCACCTACATGGGAATTAATTTGCAGCTCAAATATATTAACCTCAAATATTTGTACTTGCATGCTATGAACGCCTACTAAACAAATGACACATACTTATAGTAATTGCATACGAAACAAATTGCAATCTCTTCAAATGTGTTATTGCAATAATTGAACAACAACTTATAGAGAAGCTGGCTTTATTTTTAACCGGATATTTTGGAAAAGACAAAACTGCTCGATTGCAATTTTTGCAATATCGATCGATTCCAAACAACAAAAAAAAAATTCAAGCAAGAAGGTAGTAAAGATGAGTCAACAGTACATTTCAGAAGACAGAACAAAAAACATTACATCTGTCAATAACGATATCTTAATAAGAGAAAGCTATCAAATAAATTTCTGCTATGGTGAATGTGCTATACGATAATCGACAAAAGAAAAGAGCAAGCAAATGTGTGCGCATTCAACCAATCTGGTGAAATAGTGTTTTCGACTAATACATTTTTTTTTAATCGGAAAGGATATGAGTTTCCAAAGAAAAAAAAGAAGACAGTTTCCATACTACAATATGACATGCACACTTATAACATATATGCATCTCCACAATAACAATATGCTATTTGCATAATTATTCCCTTAAAATCACAACCATAATAGATAAGGATAAAGGGATGGGATTGTATGATTGAAATATAACGCCTTTAATAAATGCCATTGTTTGCTCTTCTAAATGCTAATACTATAACGGAGGTTCACCTATATAAATGTTTAAATCTTTATAGCTATTTTTAAAAAAATTGCATTATATTCGTAACAAAAAAACCCTCACCTTTATGTGGATTAAAGCATAAATAAAAACTACCCTCCCTCTGTAATTACTAGCAAAACATGACTCGATCATATGCAGTACAATAAAGCTTGCAACCTATATAAGGTATATCAAACGAAATTTACTCCCAGTTATATTCATATAACACAGGAAGAGGCATCCTCTCAACGCCGATGCGATCAGACAGGTAGCAGCCAGGTGTCTACAACATTATCAGAACATTCGTATGATCAAAGAGAATCTCCATTAATCGCTGTAAATAAAAAGCTGATAGGACGAATATGAATAAAATCTTATTAAACAGCTATAAACTCCAAGGTAATACCAAGAATGAACCCTTAAAACGTTTGGAAAGAGATAGAAGCAAAAGAACTTTAATAAAAATAAACATATAAATAATATTCATTCATTTATATGTCGCCCGTTTTTATTCTTGCATAAAAGCAATCCGGGGTAATAAACAGCTTCTTATTGCTTCCCCATCCCCTCCCCACGCCAGGCTTCCTAGTTTAGCTTATGCGCAGGAAATAGTCATAAGAGAGCATGATTGGATCACAACTTTCAATTAATCGATACGACATCAGCGTGTATAAGCCTCAAACCATATGCAATATATGAACATAAATAGCAATATGTCTGTGAATAACGAATTTTTTTCCATTTGGTTCGTTTCCGTTGCAAATAAATTTTGGAAAACCATTCATGAAGTCATTTCTATGGTCCACATTTAAAAAAAAAGATGACTGAGGCAAACATTCGGCAACATTTTATACTAAAATTGATGCATCAACTTCTAAAATAATTCTGAAATTGACCTAAATATATATTCATAGCAAAAAATAATCTATATATAATTTGTGGATCCTTATTTGAGCAATTCATCCTCTATAATGGAATGAAAGAAACGAGAAAGAAAAACAAAAAAAAAAAGAAACGACCATCATCCCCGTTTGAGGGTCGCTGTGAAAGTTTGCCTTTTCAATAGAGAAGAGAGGAAATTCTGTTAGAAAATTTAGAGAAGTTTTTGAAACAGTAGATGCCTTGTATTTCTTTTTCAAGCTCCGATCGTGCCATAGTGTGAAGAGCGACCCATCCTGTATCCGTTTACACATAGCATGAAGGTCTTTGCGAAACATAGTAACAAGTAGTAACAAATCTAACCGCCTGCGATATAATAAAAAAAAAAGAAAGAAAGAAAGAGAACAGCCACCATACCCACTGAGAACGCTCATAATAAACCATCTATTTCATCAAACTCGGCGGATTCGAGGATTTTCAAAGGTCTTTCAATAAACGATTAAAAATTACCACGCGAAATGACGGAAAATAATCTGAACGATCCTCTGTTTCTCAAAAATTTTCCACACCTATTGAACTGAAACTTTTTCTAGTCCAAGATGGCAGCAATGCGTCTTCAACTAGCAAGAGAATCTGTGACCACTTCATCCATCCACCCATCCGCCCTTCCTCCTCATATCTTAAACGTAGTGAACACCAATAAACCGAAATCACAACATTCATGCAGCCTACGCACTGCATTTCGTTCACAAATCTTAGTAATCAATAATATAATGCAATAATTTAAAAAGAAAAAAAACAGTAATTAAAGACGCGAAAGGAGCGTATACAAAGGAAATACACGCGTGCAAGAGATGAACCGATATAACGATACCACATCCAGTCGACTATACGCTATAGCACAACCAGACAACCTTATTTGTCCGATATCCAGGAGAAAATCCAATAAACGAGTGATCCATATTTCTCCATCAGCAATCCCATCCCTCATCAATAAGGTTTTCAAAATTATAAACTAAACTTGAAATTTCCGTCAAGTTTACACATCAAAGATTAAAGTTGCCTAATAATGTGCCACAGGTTTACAAGAAACGACTAGCCAAGCTTCTTCTTACGTTCGTCGCACAAACGTTTGTGCCATTTTTGTGCGAGTGAATTGAAGATCGATACAAGAAACCATAAAATCATCCCAGTTACAAGAACTTGTAAACATTGCTGCAACCAATTCGCTCCCTGAAATATACAACTACTAAAATTGCATATGCAAATTTTTGCAATTTATTAGAGCACAAAGCAAAACCACTAAAAAACATGATACGAAAAGAGAAATACAAAAGAAAAGAAAAGAAAAAATCAAAAATTTTCCGTCCCATGGTCGGCTGAGGTTACAATCTAGTTCAAGTATACGGTTTAAGGATATGGCCGCAACAACTGTAGTAGGCTCATGAGAAATCATCGATAACTATAGCTCATAAATAAAAAATGCCAAGAATTTTTTTCGGAAGTTAAGATGAAAACGATGCAATTACGATTGTTGCATTATAAGTTTATAATCGTCCAAAGAACCTGCTGACTTGGAAGCTGAACTGCCTTTCGGAAAAACGCATAAACAGCACTTACGTGTTGAATTTCCAAATACCTGTGCCCAATATCTAGGAATAACGCTGTCGGCAACCCAAATTTTTGCCCGGTCTATCATCCTACCCCTTGATTTTAAGAAACATCGGTAATGAGTCGTAAGGTAAATTGAGTTATACCATTTCAGTTCTACTCAAAACTGTTGTATCTTTCGCATCTGCATTGCAGTCTGCGGTTGGCCATGCTGGGGGCTTCCTCGCGTTAGGGAACGATAACGAGCTAAAATGGCTCGTAAAACTATTCTCGTAGCCACGTTTCACCCAGAAACAACCGGACCTCGATGCCGCTTCTCCACCACTCATTTAACCGAATTTGGTTATCAAAAAAGAATAAGTACCATGGACCCAGCTTTACTCATTTAATACGCAGGCTGAAATTTACTTATAGTGCAAAGTTGCATCCCTCGCACTGACCTACGCACTCCCATTACGACCTCTTCTGAAGAAAAATTCAAGTTTTTCTTTTCGTTATTAAAAAGCCGAGAGCAAAATAAATCTAAGACAAATAAAACAAGTGCAATTACCGGCTCTCCACTCGTCCCCGGTTGAAGATGTAGTTTTGTCTTCTGATGTGCGAAGAAATCCTTCAAAGGAGTTTGTAGATATATACCAACATACGGCACCAATCTGAATGCCAATTTATTCATTAACGCAAATAATAATCCATGCACGGAGAAAAAATTCCGTCATTAATTTATTTCATTCTTTCATGAAAAAATATTCAAATATGCAAATTTCGAATTTCATCCGTTGCATAAAACGACCATCACATCAAAATTTCATAATTTTATGTACAATTTACTATTGCATGAAACGATGAAATCTTTTTCAACAATCTCGCATAACGTCAACAAAAATCAATAAAATCCCTTAGCAAATACGTGCCAAGAGATTAATGCAAGCTCGGAAATTAAAGAAAAAAAAAGAGAAAAAAAGATCACTCCATATTTAAGAAAAAAAAAAGACAAAAAAGACGACTCACTTGAGATAATTTATGAGATTTTCCACATGCTGTTCACTGAACGCGAGCACTACAAAAAGCATCTGAAAGCAGCGAACTCAATACTACTGACGCGACATAAGTAAAAACAACTGCTAGATCGAATGGAACTCGGTAGATCTGCGCCGATCCTTGGCGAATGAACGGATCCTCACGTAATCAGGATTATCTGACGGACTCTCAGGTAATCGCCGGCTAATACATATATAGCACATGTACGTAGATACTTGCATGCATATATACATACATGTATCAATAAGTTATATTTAAATGTAGCACAAAGGCAAATAAATCCTTACAGTGTGAAACAATAGGAGGAGGGGGATGGTAGAGGGGGGGGGGGGGTGGGGAGAGGACAACAACAAGCGCTTCAAAGTCAAGATCTTATTCCCATGGGACTCCCCATGTCGTCGTACCTGAGTACGCCTTACATCATCCCTCATCCTTCGATTTGACCCTGGTGGCATCATGGTGCAAAGATTAATTATCACTTTCGAACAACAAATTCGTGCACTAATCAAGAGTTCTTCGTTATAATGCAGACCTTAGAAGAAAAAAACATAACTGGAAAATAATCATTAATCAAGCTTAATTTATGCAAAAACGCATAATGTTTCCCTATTTAGTCCAACATGTTAAATAAACTTTTCACTGGATATAGTTCAGCCACTATCCCTTCTTTAATTTATTTAATTAGCGGTTGTTGCACCAATTCGACACACTTTTGCAAAAAACATCCCTTGTTACAATCAGAATCACTAGAATAAATTTTTAAAAAAAGAGATAAGAAAATATCAAAGCGTTATTAATTAATCTAAGCAGTAAGAGTACTGATAAGTGTGCCACATCAACTAATCTCGAACACCAATATCAGTGGAAAACACCCATAGTAAAACCCATAGAGCGCATTATTTCATTTCCTACATATATAAATGACACCGTATGTTTGCTGTTTTTTAGCATCCCGACGATTGCTTCCTACCATAAATCAACCGCAGACTAGAAGACAGATGTCCATTTCAACTAATGTGTAATAAGCTCTTCTGTACAATCAGTGATCATCCTCATACATACACACATACACGTCAAGAACGTACTGAACTGCAATAAATCAACGTTCGCCTCACCTGTACGTGCATTTTCACGATCGCTTTACCAATAAGTGTTGCACCGAAAAACGTCCAGAATGGAACCAGAAAATGACCACAAGTAATACCCGCTAGATCGAAAAACGGGTTCGGCACCTGTTAATCAAGGTTTCACCTAGTTGAGATAAAGTGGCGAACATAAAACCCAACAAACGCCGTTTCAATGATATCTTCTGCGAAATAAATTACATGAGTACCATAACATTTTAATTTTAAGGCAAATATATGTCGAATTTACTTTATCATAGCAGATTACCCACTTAAATACAACGAAGAAAATGACAAAATTTCGACATTATATTATTCTTCATATCTACCTAAAAAATATCCAAATGACTTAACGAAAAAATCCATAATACACAACCCTCATATATCACTAACGGTAACCGAATATCTTTCATTTTTAAGGCTCCTGGATGTTAATATCCATAAAATCATTCAAATAATAATAAAGTTTGCGCTAGCAAAAAACAGAGGGAATAAACTTACGGAAGCAAAAACGAGAATGCCCGGAAAACCGACATGTGAGACGATCCTTTCGGTGAAACTTTTTAGGCGATCCGAAAACGATGGTCCTTGATCTTTCGGCTTTGTACTTTTTATGTAAGCGATAAACTCTCTATAAATTTTCTCATTAACAACAACAATAAATCAGCTTTGTTTTTGTTTTCGCCCAGGGTCATCACAACTACGCCACTAGAACCACCTAATTAAAAGATCTTTTAATCCTTAACTCGAATAAAAGCTGAAAGGTACACGATAAAAAAAGAAAAACAATTAAAGAGGTCTTTAATCCACTAATATCACACAGCAGCAAAAATTGAGGATAAAATATCACTTCGCGGATGAGTTAATTTAATGAAGTCTCACCGATATTCCTCGTCATCGGGTTCTTCTCCGGAAATTCTGGCCGCTTTTGCCATGAAATACGGCGGAAGTTCACCAAGAGCCGTTCCTGCACCCCACATTAATGATTCGAATCGAACCTTCATAAATAACAAATCGATAACAAACAAGCAATTAAATGAAGCCAATGAAGCCTTATCTTAAATTTGAACTTAATCTACTTCTGAGGAAGAAACACACACAAATGAATTTGAACCATTTCGCTTAATTTGCATATAATTAGAAATTTATAATTGCATAGTATAGCACCTCTCAATTTAAAAAAAAAAACGCTTTCAATGAACAATACAATAAATGTAATTCATAAGGATCCAGAAATGGCTGTTTTCAACACTTCGCTTTCGGATCGCAAATCCACATTCTAGGAAGTACTGGACAATAAACCAAAAAAAAAAAAAAAAACTGAACATAGGTAGAAAATATGCTTATATGAAGAATATTAACTCACCTTGGACATGATCGCCCATAAAGTTATAACAGCTTTCCCAACAAGATCGTCATCATTGGGAGGGCAGACTATCCTGAAATAAACAATTCAAGGGAATTACCGAAATGAAAACCAACAAATAATAGAAAAAAAAAACAAATAACGGAAATTCCACAAATCAGGCTAACCATTTTCAAAAAAATGGTCGCGTGAGAAACATCTTTGCAGCATACCTTCGTACCAAAGATTTAGCAATGCCATTCCATTATGGTAAGAAAAAAAAATGCGGCATCAATGATTTTCTAACGGTAAAAAATGGTGAAAAACTTGGTAGCGAGAGATAACCGCTTATTTCATATGGCCGACAGGCCACATAAAGTTAATGAGGGATTGCGTCAAGGTCCAAAAAATAAAAATATCCGCAAGGCGATGAATCCACTCCAACATAAAAGACCTATTACCATTACGTGAAGATTATTAAGCAGATACAGCAACAACATTCCCGAGCTCTACCAATTTTCGGAGTTAAAGACCAATATTAGTTCAAGAACTAGCAGTATCCCAAGTACACATACCCATTTAAAATTGCACCCAACCATTAAGCCCTCCAAAAATTCATAAAAACCTGCAGCATCTAATAAACTTCAGTACTCATATTAGTGTTAGAATTTCATTTCTGTCGATCACCAAATCAATATAACAAACGTATACCTGTCCGGGTAGGGTGGCTCGGGGAAATCCAACGAATTGCATTCATATGCAGCTAATGTCACTGAAGCAATATGTGGGCCCTTAAAATACGTGAAAATTGGCACATAAAAACCGTTCCCTCTGCAGTAATCTTAACAAAAATTTAATAAATGAATAAAATTGACAGAATATTTGTGAATAAAAACTTATTCCAATTTCAATATTGCCTACATCGCAATAATGGCCGCATATACTTCAGTCAATGAACATGCAAACAACGCGATATTTCTGCTTCACCTCAACATAAAATGTTGTTATGGATCAAAAAAGGCAGTTACCAATAAACTTTTACATTATTGTTAGGGACGAAATATGAGAGTATGAAAAGGCGCAAATGACCTGACAGAAATAATAAATCGGCTGGTCACTGCAGGTGAATGGATTAAAAAGAACATACCTGCATGACACAACGGCTCTATAAAAGGCTCACGCTCAGAAGTTCGAAAATGATATTCTCTATCCTACGATTCGTTGGTATCAGTAAGAGCAGACATATATCACCTCGATAAATAAAGGTATTTTCGTAATAAACAAACCAAGTAAAGTATAAATGTATGTAGACCAGTGCCAAGTCCCACCGAAGATAGCACACCAAGACCGATCCAATATAAGCAGAGAATAATGTGTTTCTCAAATTTACGTACGTACTTTTGATGAACACCTGGCATATAATAACCGTAGATGAGAGCCGCACAGGTAGCTAACGTCAACACAACGCATATTTTGTGCTGCCAAAGACTGCAAATAAATACCTTGAATACTTTATAAAATTATCGTTCGACGGAAGAAACAATACTGCAACATCATACTAGCTAAACAAATGAATCATCATGGACACCTGGAAACCGTCATTCCAAAACAATCACTCCCAAAATATTCGCCTCCTATTTAAAAAGTAATTTTGGCTCTCAAAATCACCGCAATATGCGATTTACTGAATTTCACCGTCCTTATTTCAAGTCTTAAAAGGTGTGAAATTGTTAGTGAACGCATAAAAACTTCTTCATTACAATCAATTTAAACTAATAGCACAAGAAATCCTAAGAAAAAGAAATACCAATTCTACCTCTATCATATCACTCACTTGATATTACGTCTTGCTATAAGGGATCACTGCACGTTCCTTAGAACAATACAACAAGGGAATAAAAATTAAACGAACAAAAAACCAAGAAAACGCATAAAAGATTAGAACATCTAATGAATGCTAACCTTAGGCTCATTCTTAAGCTTGGTGTCATTCTCTCTAATCTTCAGTTTTGGCTATACAAAAATTAGCAGAATCCCTCGGTACATCAGAAAAGAACAACAAGCAATCTCAATAAACAACAACTTACTAATAGGTGAACTCAACGAGAAGTTGAAGAATCTCTCTAACAGCATAATAGGTCGTTTGAATTGGCCTCGACCATAGCACTATCCGTCTTCGCTCAAGCCTGTTCAACGTATTTATTGAAGGACTTGGCACTAAACCACGTCCACTCGGCTTCATATAATAATCCCTGCAATATAAAAATAATTAAACGCCTGATTTTGTTATATGATAAATGCCGTAAAAGAAATTCAAAAATGCTGCAAACTGATTTAAAAAATAAAAAAATTTCCGATCCTAAAAGGAAAGAAGTTAATTAAACTAAGGTAGACAGCATTTCAAACACCGACAACTAATTAAAACCTTTCCTAATAACTCCCTAAAAAATTGTCAGGAAATGAATAGACGCATCAAGCCACTTCATCACGTCAAACATCAAATAACTCTAGCAGCGCTGATAAAGTTATCAATGAGCCAATTATTATTAAAATATGCAAATTGTATTGTTTGCGGCGGTAATGATGACGACGATGATCAGTTTAAGAATAGTCTTCGTCATCAATAGCAACCTTTTATAAAACATCGCAAATTTTGCATTTAAACTAAACTCTATTATAGTATGCAAATTTACCTTGTTTAGTACTATTAACAGAATATACTCATCTCTCAATTCATAACTTAAAGTGCAATCTTTGTAACGCTCATCTTCGATAACACTGAAAGTCATTTTATTCTTAGGTTCACTCAAAATTTATTTAATATTCGTTGATTTAGCAATGAATTCATCACCATCGAATCTCATTCCATATAATTCACAACAATTCTGCAAAGGAAAGTGCGTCTTCTTATAAAAAAAATATTCATTCTCAAACATTTCAGCAAGTCGTCACACATCCAAACTTTATTTCAATAAAAAAAGTTATGCTAAAATTAAAAAAAAATGATACCCGCTTTGTTTCGATGAGCCATCAAAAGTGACTTGTTTAACTGAACTTGATGATGGACTAGTTGGCAATGAATTAGTTGTTGTTGAATCCTCATGGAGCCGATTATATCCATGGTTGTTGTTTTTCTTTTTACGGCCCATCTCACGATTTTGCTGTCTTAGCCGGCCTATAATTAACTATGTAATCTTCGATCATACATCACGCTATACAACTATAAAAGCGCTCTTGCTGTTTGAATTGTGCAAGTCAGTGCAGCATTTCTGGAAAATTAAAAGAAAATTGCCCACATATATGCTGTATGACGATATTAAATAGCTGTATATCCCCTTTCTTAATTCCCTTTGCCTGCAAAACTGAAACTAAAACAGCTCTTGTCAAAAGCGAAGCCTGCTAAAATTTCTCGTTGCACCTCCAGAACTTCTCGCTGAAGAGAGCGGACGACAGAGTATTTAAGGGGAACGGAGGACAGGTAGGTCTAACATTTAGTTCAATTATGCCACGGATACTGGATGAAATGCGAGAACGGAAAAGGCGGAGGGGGTTTGAAGGTCATACTTTCCAGGCAAATATATTTTGAAGGAAACAGTCCTCATGTTGATCAAATTTTCCCAAAAAGTGGCATTTTTCTAAAATTCGTTCTAAAACCAGGTTATTACCTGACCTCAAATCAATCATCGGTCTTTTCATCTGCACAATTTAACCAACAAGAACAGCGCTACCTCAATAGCGAAAAAAAAAACGAACTTGACGATATTCAAAAAAAAAAGAAAAAACAAATAAAACGTGCAGTTTAATTGATAGCTACGTCAGCAACTATTGAAACGAAGGATTAGAACATAGACATATCACAAATGAGCTGGAAAAAAAAATGTTAGGACAGAAAGCTCCGGAGCTAGCTGTTATGGAGCGGAAACATCTCTCAAATTATCGACGATTCCCCGATTTCGTGAATTTTCATAGATTTTTTGGAGGAATAATTTTTAGTTTTCTAATTTTTTCTCACTATTATCTTGCACTTATCATTTTCGTTTTTTCCTTAATTTTTCTTCCCGACGGTTTCCCGGGAAAAAAACATACTGGTTCAGAAACCAGTCAAGTTTCAAATTTCGTCTAAAATTTTCCACAAGTGGATTTCACATTCGCTGAACGCGGATACCGACCTTAATTTTGGCTCGTTGCAGGGTATTTCTGCAAGTTTGAGGGGGAAGGCCAAAGTCATAGCCTCCCCCCCCCCCCCTTCCATAAACCTTAAGGGCCAAAGTCTTAAGCCCTCATCAAAACCTATCAGTAGGATTTTTTGGATAAATCCAGTATTACTCCCAAGTTGATTTTTGAATGTGAGCATTTTCAACAGCCATGAAAACATTAAGTACTTGCTCTCTATAACAATGGGAGAGGGAGGGGGTGGGAGGGGGGGGGGGGAGAAGGAGGGAAGAGTAGGCGACTATTAGGTGGGTGACATTTTTTTAAACCAATTTCTTTTGTGCTATAGAATTTCCTTAGCAGCTCACTAATGAACGACGATCCATCTGGGGGGTTTTCACAAAAAGTTCTGATGCTAATCGGTGTTATGCAATCGACGATATTTGATCGCTAAAAATTCTCTCGGATACAATAAAGTTGGTGCTAATATTGCACCTCCGATAACGCTCCTTCGAAATATATTCCGATGCGAATCTAACATATATTGATATCCTAAGCCAAAGAGCCAAAACTACCGGAAAATTCCGTCGTAAAAATTTTGGGTTATAAATGTTATGAATGAATATTTTTATAAATATGGCGCTAAATCAACGTTGCATAAACAAACGAGTTAATTAAATATTGGTTGAATTCTAGTTGAAATGATAATATTTGCGGAAAGAAGCAAAATAACCGGCCATATTTTAGTAAAAACAAATAAAAATTAGTTCAATATTACTTTTTTTTTCAAAAAGAAAAAAAAATGTAGTCGAAACGGCAACACGTTGAACAAGCAATAACAAGAAGCCAATACGATAACGACGATGATAGTATGAAATTCAACAAATGAAGCAAGCATAAATTAGGCACAAAATGTCACAAACGCGGAAAATAGTTTTTTGGGGCAGGAGGGAGAGGAGAAAAGGCAGAAATAAATAAATCAAAAAAGTGGGAGGGTTTTTCTCAACCTCTAAGCAGGCGGAAAAATAAATCCGACAATTTTCAAGCTTATCACATTGTGAATAATAAACGAAAGAGGCAGAAAAGATGCCAGTTACAAAAAAACCTTTCAGAAGCGATATTCTAACGGTAAAATTAAAGCCTCACTCCCTTTCTTGTGCCGAAAAAAAGAACCATCTTCCTCTTAAGCAAGCATTTTTTTTTTTGGAGGGGCTATGCAAAAAAAAAAAGAGAAAGAGAAAAACCTCTAGCTCACCAAAATCGAGGAATAACATCCACCTCCGTGGGCAAATTGCAACGAGCAAATGCGATCTTCGATATGCTTTTAACGCTATGTCATCGATATTATAACAATTGTAAGACATACGAGTATATTTTGCAGCCCTATTTCATTCAAAATGTGCTAATTGGTTTACCTATCTTATGAATGTACAACTCGAGAAAAATTTACTTAGATTTGGGGAAATTTTTGAACCAGAAGCATTAATCAGCAAGGATTATTATATGAGAGCTTAATTAACTAGTTATGCTAATTTTAATGCTTATCTAGACACAAAAAGCTCCATTGTTTTATCTCTCTGCTTTTCACCTTGTTTCTTATTATCCATCTAACTTTGTCGACGGATAATAGCCTCATTGAAATAATTGAATAAAAATCAAGAATGTTTATTTTATGGAACGATTATGCAACATTTTGGATAATTCATCTCTGATATTTGAATGCCTTATTTCTGCGGCATAAATAGTCCAAACGATCATAGATAACACTGAAATATCGATCATTTTCTGTCTCATAGTCGTCTCATTTGAGTGCTATAATACTGCAATTATCCGATGATCGATTTCATAGAAGTAGGTCAGAAGCTTTAATAATAAGGATTTGTTCCATGCGAATAAATTTGAGCATCTCACTGATCACAAATACTACCCGTCACGGGTACTTCCGGTGCCAACTTTTGCTTAGCTACAACCTTTAAAGGATAAACTTGGAAAGTACATACAATTATAAATTCTTATTTTTTTTCCACTTAATAAGCTCAGATAAAACACTTACGCAACCGCATCGATAAACACACAAGCATATATCAATTCACTCAAATAAACGTGTCATAATATTTCATTTAATTGTTAAAATTTGCATATTTGCAAAATTTGCAATCAATTCGGTTTTGCAAATTTGTTATTCAAATTGCATTCCTCGAAAAGTTTTGAAATTTGCAAGTGCAATTGCATATTTACAATCTCGAAAAGCTTCATTTACCCAAAAGCATGTAATATGTAGAGGTAAGCATATCAGACGCCCAATATGATGCCTTCTCTATTTCTTCATCTCTCATAAAGCATATCCACATAGTCGATAGTTGTTACATTCAGCACTTATTTGTATAGAAAGCTTTTCTTATTTCTTATTGCTTCTCACTCCACAAACCGATCTACCATCGGAGCATATTGCAGATAACTGCAAAATCGTCGGAACATACTGCCGATTATTGCAGATCCGTTGGAACAAGGTGCAAATTTTAGCGTTGAAATATTCCGCATACCGAGCACATTCAAGGCAGAAACAAGTGGTGTTCACTTCGCGAGCAGCGAATCATGCGAATATCTTTAAGAGCGTTGAAGATCGTCGATGTTTTTCTCGCAAAAAAAAAAATTCTTATAAAAGGTCTTTAAACGATTTTTCGAAAATGAAGCTCCAACATATTTTTAGTCTATTCAAAAATGAAATTATCTCTTTTTTTTTCAAAACATTTTATTCATTAAAAATTTCAATTTCTTTTCACAAATTTATCAATTATTCACTTATATATATATATATATATATATATATATATATATATATATATATATATATATATATATATATATATATATATATATATATATATATATATATATATATATATATATATATATATATATATATATATATATATATATATATATATATATATATATATATATATATATATATATATATATATATATATATATATATATATATATAGATGCACTTATTTTTGATAGAATGATGATCGGCAAATATCTGTGATATTATTGATGTCTAAACATCTAAACTGATCAAACATACGGTCGACGTTGACGATATTATTTGTATGCGTTGTTTATTGCTATGCATCACCTCTTCATAAATGGCCGCCTACCATAGAAAAAAAAATCCTCTTTGAAGGTCATCGGTTCGCATCAACGATTTGTTCCCTATCACACCAAGTACCATAAACATAACACCCACTAATTAGTATATTAGAAATGAAAAGTCAGGCTTTCTTTTTAAAAAAAGGCGGGGATATTTTCAAAACATAGGGGTCTACTAAAGAGAAATTTAAGCGGGGTGGTCTATTCATAATTTTTCACTTCTATTTATTTGCATATAGAAGAATTTCTTGAGGTTTTGCCTCATTCCGCTCTCATGTTCGTCAAATTGAACTGGTATGCGGCCATGATGAAGCAACCTACCATCACTGAAGTTATAACGCTCTATTTATATACTTCATTTTATTGCAAATGAAAAACAAAGCTGCAAACAATTGTTGTACTATTCCACTAAAATGCACTAAAAATTTTTATTATAGGCGAATCGATTGCACCTACATCAAAATATCATTTCCTCTTCTATAGACCTCGAATTTCGATGCTTACATGCATTTCCGGTTGAAATTTTTGCATTTTTTTTAAAACGTATGTCAACGCTGAGTCAGGATTCCGTGTCCGGAATTCCGTATCTGCAATTTCTACGCGGAATTTTAACCGTATAAACAATTAACATCTTTTGTAACATTTTTTTTCACTTAAAACCTAATATTCACGTACGCAATAAAAATATAAATATATAAAACATATTGAAAAAAAAAAACTCAGATTAAAAATTTTAGACGAAGAGCTTTTTGAATTACTTTTAAACTTACAAAGTGAAAATGTTTTTTTTTTTTCTGTTGGTCGTACATCAATAAATTTTCGATACGTCGATAATCATCCGATGATGTGCATCGGCAAAGGTAATCGCAATCTATGGCACTCACAAATCCGGTTCAACGAAAATGATTCGCGCATACGGATTTATATTTGTGTATATGGTACAGAGATTTATGTTCAACTAATTTTCATATGACTCGTTGATTCGTTTTCTCATTCACCTATTCAATTTTCACTAAAGTTTTCCTTGCATATGATCAATTATCGATTATCTATCTATTGATATAGTGATTAGTGCATTTAGCCTGATCAATCAATAATTTTTTCATCTCATTAACCAATTCTGAGAGCTCTAAATTTCAAATTTAATTTCAGTAATAAATATACATGAGATGTGATGTCTAAAAAACTTTGCAACAATAAAGTAAACAAGCAAAATTGCATTAAAAATTCAGTATTCTTGCCAGAAATTTGCTATTGCATTTTTCTGTTTTCCACTTCAACAATCTTCCAAATTGCATATTTGCGAATTTTTTTTAATGAATATTGTGGAATATCCAATTTGTTTTAAGCATATATTCACCACTTTAATCTATAAATAAATACTTTAGAGATTTACCTAACGGTAAACATTTATAGAAGTGAATTTATATCATTTCAATAAATAATTAAAAAACAAATAAATATTCATTAGGAATACATATCGACAAATTAAACCACTAATGTTAATTTAAGAATTTCTGATATTTCGACTTTATTTAATATTTGCATTTTTCTAATTTGCATATGAAAAATTTATTCAAAATACACAACTTAAGCTCATAATTTTGTAATGAATTCAACAGATTAAAAAAAAAATATTATTTGAAATTTCTCTATTTATAAGGAAGAAGAAAATTTTTTTTAATGCTCAATGAAAATTTTCTTAATTATTTAATTAATTATTAAAATGTGAAATGTATGAAAAACATTTTCATCTCTCTTTTTTTTTATTCATTTTAAACGCTTTAAAGAAAGAAAAAGAAATTATTTTATGCTTGAGATTTCTTATCATAACGATCAATAGATTTTCATCTAAACAAACATTTGAAATATATTAACGAATTTTTTAATGAAATTTTATGAAATTTTATGGAAATTTCAGCAATTTTTATGGAAACAAACGAGTATTCAGTAAAAGTAACAGTTTCCACAAATAATTTCCCCTAAACTAATAATGCCCACCATCAATATCATTAATGATAAAAGAAGATTTTAAAATATAATGCCATATATTCTATTGTTATGTATTAATTTCGAATAATTCTATCGATATAGTATTATCTAGATTACTTGGATGAAGTGCATTCAAAAGAGTCTCATTGCAGCTCATTAATGGAGTCTAACTGCAATGAAGCTCCAGTGAGCTCCAATGAGACAACAAATTTAAGCATGATTTATAGATGTTTACTGTGGTACTGGCATTCTTATATGCTCTCACTGCAACAGTCGTTTCAACGCCATCAGTGATGCAATGTCCAATAAATATCAATCTAATCAATGGTCCAGGATTTCCATTCGGAGGTGCTTTAACACCTGGTGGAGAATAGTAAGTCCTAAATGATCTCCTCTATGGCGAAATTTCTTCTTCTAGATATTAGTGATAGATCCTTGAAATATTCTTGAAGCAAATCCTTCAAATATTCTCTTCATTATCATCTAGGAGAGTATCATTTCAAAGAAAAGAAATGAGAGGAAAATTTTTTATTATATATTTTTTGCATTGATTTTTAATTTTTATAATATTATTAAATACACATTCAAATTTACTCTCAATCTTGAAGTATATGGCAAATTGAAACAAGTTAAAAAAAATTTGAAAGCATTGAAAAAAGTTTTCATTTTCAATTCAAAAGATTTTAAAAAATATATGTTTTTTGCATACTCATCGAAAGTTTAAGTTATAATTCAATTATAATTCAATTTCTTCTCAGTCGATAAGCTTATTGCATCGATCTCTCTATCCAAAGTTTATTTCATTATTCGCCAATTTTATGGCTAAAAAAATTTATTGCAATCTTAAAGATAATCGTTTTTAATGCAATATCCCACTTCAACAATATCTATGAATTGCATTATTAGCAAAGCAATTGATATGCAATTCTATATTCATTGCATTCCAAATTGCAACGTCACCTTGCGGAAAAGCCGATCGATTTTTAGATCTATATACGTATTCATTAGGGCGCGATTAAATTGTGACATCAAGAAAATTACCGAACTAAAATATTACAAAACTATTCTACGTAACTAGGATCGCAGTAAGGATATTATTTTTTAAAATAGTATAAAATCATAGAAACGTTTTTTTAGATTCGCTAGAAATGGAATCTTATTTATACTTACCTAATTAAATTACTTCAAACTCGATTGTCTCTCATAAAGTTAATGAGCATTTCAACGATCGTTTAACATCAAATAAAAGTATACTAAAATTTATATCATATTAGTGCTTTGACCGCCACGCTCTCAAAATATACTGCTCTCTCTTTTTTTTTAAAGCTTTTGAAGAGATGCTTTCAATTGAATTCTCCCACTTTAATCGTTGATCTAATGAATGGGAGTTTTATCTGTTCATCAAGTACTGAAACTGCTATCCATATTTGATAGTACAAAATTAGAAATTACCTTTCTATGGAGTTAGCAAACATAGTTATAGCAATCGTTTTAGTAGTAATGGATGTGATACATTCCAAATTACAAGTATTCCAAAGTAAACACTCTAATGATAACGAATAATGAATAAAACCTATCGAATTTATAAAACGTTACATCCACTGAACTGCAGCAATCTTCACTAATATTTAAATAATGATAACGATGAATTTTATCAAATCCATAAAATATCGTTGAAATAATAATTTTTTTTTTTTAATTTCATAATGGAGATTTATTTTGTATAGCAATTCAGATATTTTGAATTAATTTCAGCGAATTTTTGAGGATTATAAATTTAACTAATTAAATCATATTTTAAAAAAAAAGCATTTTCCGCTTTAATAATATTTCATAGTATGTCATTCTTGTTTTATTATAATTACAGTTTAAATCTAAACAGTAATTTGTATCGCAAAATTTTTTTTTATTATGAAAAGTAATTATAATAATTAATGATAGATTTATCAAAAAAAAAAAAATTCTAAATTTCTACTAATATTTGAATGAATGCTACAAATTGCTATGAGTCATATAGTGATACTGTTATGAATTTTTTTTTTTTCATTTTTTTTCTATCTTATTCCACTTGCATATTTCATTTCGATATTTCGGTGATCTCTTAGTAAGTTAATTTCAAATATTTTAACAAATTTATTCACTCTTGTAAATATAATTTCAGTTGCGGTAGTGGTTCATTTCTTCATTTCTATACATGCTGTGATGATAATCCATTTCGATGTTGCTTCGAATTCGAAACATGGGCAATGTAATCGTTTTATATATTACATTAATTTTTATTAATTGATATTATTTAAAAAGATGATCGAATTTATTAATTTCGCTTTTCATTTTTTTTTTAGAGTTTTTCGACGTTTCATTTGCATTTTTTAAAATTATAGCTAACGAATGTTGAACCTTTTTTTTTGTGAAATTTCCATATAAAACGTTGAAATTTACATATTCGACAAATATTGGATTCAAATTGAAATTTCATTTGAAATCAATAAAAAAAAAAAAAAAAATAATTAGCTCATAATATTTATTTGCAGAGTGGTATTCTCAGTGTTGATTGTAATACTCATTGGTGGAATTCTCTTCGGTGTTGGACGCTATGTATGCAATCGTTATTGAGTAAAAGAAAAATCAAAGAGTAATACTATTGGAAACAAAATATATCTTTGAAATTGTATTTCGAATTAATGTAATATTTTATAAAATTATTATTTTTTTTTAAAAGTATCTTATTCATATAAGAATATTTACTCGTATCAAATTGCACTTAAATTGGATTTTTTTTTCTTCATAAAAGTGGAATTATAATAATCTATAGTTTTATTAACTATTTGATTTATATACTATTATATTGGCTTATAATGTTTCACGTTTATCAACTAGTTGAATATTATTCTATTATAATGGCTTGCAAAATTTTACATATATGACCTCTTGGCTAATCTAATATTACCAAGTATAGACTAGAATGAAAGTATAGACTTTCCACAATCATAAAGAAACTATGAGGAAAAATTTGTTCCATAACTTTTGTGAGTAGCTAACGATTTACATGATCCTTAATTGCAGAGGAAATTTTGAATGTCGAAGTTATTAAAGCTGAAATTTAAAGATAAATTAATCATTGAAATATTTTCAATTGCCGTTGAAAAGGAATGATGATATAAAATAATGATTGATGTTTCTTATATCTCTTTTCAACGAAATTGATATAAAACATCATAAATTATATCACTACGATTGTTGTAATATGTTGCTTTCTTTTCGTAAATTTTTATGAAGCAATATCAATTTTCAGAAATTTTTACGAGAGTTAAATATTACCGTTCTTTCTTCTTTATCTTCTAATACTTTCTTTAAAATTTATGCTGAAATAAAACTTTGTCGTTTTATGATATAAATCAGTTCACAACGCAATGAAGCACATTGATATACATTAAAAAGCTATTGCTAGCGTTGACTTTTTGATGCCGAATGACCGAATGCATTCGACAATACTAAATGCTCTTGCAATGATATGCATCGTTCTATTCTGCGTTGTGCGTCGAGTGACTTTTAGATTCGGCGCAGAGATGGGTACATGCAGAAATTTTATCATATTTTTCAGAGTAGATTTTTGCAAGAGAGTGTGAAAGGGCTCATTGACCGTTCTTTCTTTTTTTATCCTAATAGCTATTCCTTAAAGTAATTATGCTGAAATAAAACTTTAGTCGTTACAAAAACGCGGGATCAGATATCACGTTCGTGCAATCGTATCAGAGTGCAACTCCGATGCTAAGCGAGCTCCGCTATCATCTGCATCGTATTTGATCAGTTCGATACAACTGATATGACTTATCACTTACTTTAAACGTTGCTCCATTTTGGTATTTACTTCGATTGTACTAGTCTTTTTCAGGAAATCTTTTATAGTATATTTTACAGTGTTTTTTTAGAAGTCTTGCCTGCCATTGACACAACACTTAAATATAGCAAACAGATCTTTTTCAATATGCATTCATAGTGCTTACCTGCATAGTGAAGAGAGCACACCTGAATGAGGAAAAGTGCAAATTGATAGAATTGCAATTGTTCATCTATACAATGCACCTTCCATCTTTAAATTCGATTGCGTGAAGGCACTCAAGCGACACTAAAAGCAGCGAACCTCTCGGGTTCTTCACGCTCAATACGCTATAAACGGGTTCTTTACGCAGTGGTTACCGATTGCGACGTGAATCCTCTAAGTGCAAAGGTCATGACCACTGGTACGCAAAGCACGATATCTTAATGTTGGTGTTTAATACTGGGAATATCCCTCGAGCAGTCTGATTCTTCGCAAGTCCTTGAATTGTGACGCATATAGTATATATTCCAATAGACGAGTGACATACAGGATATCGAGTAGAGATATCACTTACCCGACCGACCATGAAGAAGACTGTAGATACTCCGTGGAAGAAGAAAGGCTAGGAGAAGGAAACGCCGAATATAAAGACTTATGTTACCAGTAGACTGGCCACAAGGCAAGGCATTATCGGTCATAGCGACATTAGTGCCAGCTGCATCGAGAAATTGATGATATCACAGCTGTTAAAAACATTCAAAGCATCGATTTACAAGAGAAGAACAACCATACCAGCTGTAAGGTTAAACTGCACAGTTTATCATATGAAACGATACGAACACAGTGCACGAAATATATAAATGCATGAGATCAAAGCTGAGAACCTCAGTAGAGCAAAATGCAAATGAAGTGAACATCCAACGAATCAAGCCGACTCATGAACACGGTTGAATTCTGCGCATGGATTACTGTTTGAGGTAACCGTTTCCGGATTCGGACAACCTTGAATTGAAAACCATGCAAGACATTATCAACTGTGCAAGTTTTATTGGCTAATTGAAAGTCATGAATGCGGCGCTATCGAGCAGGAGCTAGGGTCGAAGAATTTACATAGTGGGAGATTAGAAAAGCCTCCGGCGATGCGCCAGCAGATGCAGTGATAAAGTAACTCTTCGTAAAGGAGCTTTTCTAAGCACTAACATAAGCACATATACATATATATATATACATACGTCTTTAATTTATCCCCGCATGTGTCCCACACAAACATATTTCTTTCATTTAGCTGTTCTATATGAAGACATGATTTATTTGTCCTTCAGCGATAACAAACATCAGTTCGCAATAAATATTGGCAATTTGCCAAAAGCGCTAAGAAAATGTAAATGAAGGGCATTTGAATTGCTCCTCCTGTTCCTTCTGCATTCTGATGTCTTTCTCTCAGTGAGGGGTGTCATATAGACTCAAGTAGTTTTGGATCAGGGGTTGGATCATTCGTTGTAAGTTGCTATCGCCTTGAATATCTGGACATAAGCTTTTTGAAATTGGTGCAGCCTTCCCAACCTCCTACCCTCACCTTCAAACCCAAAAGTATTTCGTACCGTGATCTATCTCCTAAAGGTCGATAAGAAACATATTTGTATGTGTGGTTATTATCCATAGAGGTGTATTCGTTGTCGTTTAAATCTTAAATCCATTCATCGATTTTTCTATGGCTGTCTAAATTTTATTTATTGTTTGCATATGCGAAATTTTGTGCGTTTTTCAATGATTCATGCAAAATTACGAGTTTATTCGGCACTGTATTTGTTCTACAAAAACAAATAGTGGAAGTAGGAAAAGTAACAGGTGTTTTTTAGCATTCAGAGTGCTTCGTTCATTTTTAAAAGAATATGATCGGGATGGAGAGGTTCATGGATCGGCCAAAGTATTCACTGATCCTTGGCCAACTATTCCCTATCTGGCCAAGCCAAGGATTCCACTTTTGCTTGATCGGGAGGGAGCGATGGTTACGAATTTCTTATTTTTTTAGCCCATTTACCACCCAATGGCTACAGGAATATGCCGTTTTTGGACCTTGGTTTCATCTGTGTTGTATAGTCGCATCATGGACTGGACAAACTGAGCGTTCGCAAGTGTTTAGCTCATTTAGCTCTTCAGATTTTTCGGCGATCCGACGACGACGGCAACGACAAAACAACTAAAGAAATGAGACGTTCTTTGATGTTATTGGGAAGTCAGTTTATACGAAATAAGGAGCATTTTTTCGCCGATAAAAAATTGCTCATTAAAGATTTCTGGAAGGTTTCTGGTGCAAATATCCTCTCACAACTTCTACTCGCCTTTATAATCGCGTACGTTTGCTGCTGTTTCAATATTTTACGTTGT
Organism: Ascaris suum; assembly: GCA_013433145.1. Taxonomy (NCBI): domain Eukaryota; kingdom Metazoa; phylum Nematoda; class Chromadorea; order Rhabditida; family Ascarididae; genus Ascaris; species Ascaris suum. Next base: position 1,503,484 of record CM024171.1, read on the forward strand.
GACGCTAATCGGGTGGTGTGCAATGTGCTCAAATCTTATTTTAATTTATTTTTCATTTAATTTGCGACATATTTGAGTGAATGCGTTTACCATAAGTGCACTCTGCATCTGACCGATTATAGAAGTGATAGCCAAGGACGTTTAGCTAACTAATTATAGCGTCATTTAGTTTGCTATAGTTACACAAAATTTGCATATCTGTTTTTATGCTAATACAACGGCGAAACGTAACCCGCATGAATAGATCAAGTTGTCGCCGATTTCCCAAGCAAATGATAAGGACAATCTTTGTATGCGATTAGCTGATATCTTTCTATATCTGGAATATTATAGTTTTAAAAAAAATATACGTTACAATAAAAAAATTTTCACGTATATACTGTTTAACAGTAACACCTAAACAAGTCAGTAATAATAAAATTGAAAGTCATATTGCAATGAGAAACAAGCAATATTAGTCGTGCTGTTATTATTAAGTTAGACGATTATTTATTATGGAGTAATTACCGGTATAATTTATTAAGGTTTAATTTTCAGGGAATTCGCTTTCCCAACACCTGATATTGTCTACGATTTCCGACGATATATATCACCAGATTTCGCCGAATTCATAAAACACGGTGAACATGGTGGCGTGAATATTCGATTAGACAACTCGTTACGATCATTTCACGTATCGGAAGAACGTGTTAAACGTATACGTGAACGTGGAATTTCTAAGGAAACTCGTTACACGTGAAAATCCATTCTTCACGTCAACGAATTTAGCCCATAGTAAAAGTTGTACCTTATATTTTGTTGATTGTACCTTAATTTGCGATAGTAAGTTTGTTATTTTCGTACGAAAGACCGTTTTATAAATAAGTGGAGATATAGTTCGGTCCATTGTTCTCCTTATACCCCAATTGAGGTGAATACCCATCGTCGATGTAATTGTCTAGGACTATTTCTGTACAAAAAGAGTACTTGTTTTATTACATTTCTATAAGTTTTGATGGAAATCGAATTATAGATCCATTCAATGAAAGTGTTGAATGAATAGATGAGAAAATTTTAAAGGATCGATGTGATCGAAATGTTCGTGTATCCCAAACTTGATTGATCTTTCTCCTTTTTCTCTCATCTTATCGCCATGTTATTTTTTTAAATGTTGTTTTCACGTTCATATGTTATTTCTTTAAAAAAAAGAAACAAGAATTTTTTTTCAACGGAGAAAGACGTACATAAAAATCTGAGCGTAATAAGTTATATTCAGCATGATTCATTTCTTGTCATATTTTCTTCTGCTTTTTTTTTCTTATCTTTTAATTGCAAAATTATCATTTAATTACTCAAATAGATTTATTAATGCATTGAAAATCCGATATAAAACTTTCGAGTAAATTTAATACTTTTATATGAAATTAAATTAAATTTGGTATGTGTGTTTTTCTTTTTTTTTTTTTAATTTGCCGTTTTTATTGAACTGAATTTATGGATTGAATTTTTATAGCGCCGCTATGTAATCGTTTATTTTTAATTCTTGAATTATTCGTACTTTTATTGTTATGTTTCGTTCGATATTTGTAGTATTAATTATGATTAGATGTTAACTATCGCATATATTTCCCTACTATTTGATAGGATATAGTTTTTTTTTTCAGATTTAATTGTATATTTTTGATAGATTTTAATAATTATGATGTTGTTCATTATACCTGAACAGGTAAAAACAAGCATATACGGTCAATGAATCCTACCTGTTGCTACCTTCATGCAATATCTTAGTAACCACCAAAAGCTATAAATTAATCATTTATTTAATGTAACCTTATCCTATGCAAATTCTCCGCTTAAGTTTCTAACTTCAATTTTCATAGTGTTGTGATAATCTATTAATCTGTAAATTATCGATTAATATTTTAGTATTGTTTATTAATTGCAAATTTATTTATAAAGTAATAAAGCGAATAATAAAAATATTTCATTCAAAAAAAAAAAAAAATTTATAGTTTTATCGCTTTAAAAACGTTCTAAGATGCGTTTTCGCTATCGGAATATTTTTCTTTTTTTCTAATTTTTTCGCTCTATTTATAAAAGTTGTTCTCAAATTAGTTCTCATTATCTTTTATTATTATTATTTACATATATTTTTTTGGTATATTATATTTTGATATGTTTATTGTAATATTGCAAAAAAAAGAAAAAAAAACGATGTCACAATTTTACCAAGTCGTATTTATTAACTCTATAATATTGGTCCATATTTTAAACGACGCATTGATTTGATAAAGTAGGTAAGAAGGTGATGGCAGATCGGATACTCTATAAAGGATATTACTATAGGAATATTATTTTATATGCAAGTACAGGGGGTACTAAATGCGGTACCGTATGGGGTACCGTATGCATCTACGATATTACTCTCTTGAAAATAGATCTATAGTGTTATTAGGTCATGATATAAGATGTAAGTAAAATTGTAATATTACTTTAGGATCATAAAGTTGTTATTTATGTACTGTTTAGGTTTTTTTTTCTTCGGTAATTTTTTGATATTTTAGAGTATTCATTTGTAATAAAGACACTCCACTATGTAGTAGTGATAAAAGTAATAATGACAGAAATATTTGATGAGATTAGAAAAATATTCCGAAGAAATTTTAATTTCATCGGTTTTTTTTTATCGGAAATTTTACGCAAAAAAAATGTGAAAATTATGGAAATATCTTTCAAAACTAATTTTTAGAATACATTCGAAGATTGAAAATAATATACATCCGATGGGAAGCGCAACGATGAATGGACATTCCAAGTAAGTGAAATATTTATGGATGGTTATGTGTTTTATTTGCGTCGAAATTTTCTCGAGAGTTTTCTTCATTTCCGGGCATTTTTCTCTTTATTCCATTACCTCATCTGCTAAGAAATTTTTCGATGGCGTTTTTATCGGCCTTTATAGTCGATAAATAATTTTTTGTTGGATAATTTAATTCAATGAGTCGAGTTAAAATTCTATCGCCACTGAATTTGGTGGCATTTATTCATTTCTTTCGAGAAATCAACGATGCTTCAAAATTATAAGCGATCATTTTATTGGAATATCCGTAGCTAAAGGACTGCCTATTTACCTTTTGAAATGTTTCACAGGCAGGTAGTCAATCAAAATAAATGATTGTATTTAGGTATAAGCTATCCTTAAGTCTTTGCGATAGGTTTTTTCTTCCGGTCTCTGCGATAGGTGATGCAGTTTTTCCTTCCTTTCTAAAATAGACCAGATCTGATGGCTTGCAGCTGAGAAATAACGTTTAATTGTGTTGTATTTATTTTTTAACGCCGTAGCGTCAACCGGTATCATAAACAACATGTGATTTGATGCGGCGAGTTGAAAGGTGTGAAACGGGGGGGGGGGAGGAAGTTGAGGAGGGAAGGCGAAGGGGAAGGGAGAGCGATCACCTGAGTGAAACTGTAATATTTATATTATTATTATTGTTTTTTTTTAAGAATATATCCTAGACGATTTCTTACCTTCTTGTTCATGGCGCAAATGTCTGTCAGTACAGAAGGCAGATTCATGGATATTTTATGGTCGAAATTTTGCATTGAAATTAAGGCTAATCTCTACAAATAACCGAGGTATTCAAAGATGTGCGTTTCAGAAAGAATATCCCACAGACGTCGTTGTTTTTGTGCTATGAATGTGGCGATATGTTTACATCGAAGATCCCTTACGATGAACATTTGCTGGTGCATCAAGCTGTCAGTTTGTGTCGTCAGATCTATGAATTTGAAACCAAAGGACTTCCATTCGACGTAAGAACTTTGTGTTTCGTGGATTAATTAAACAGGTGGCATAGGTAATTCTTGAGGTTACGTCTAGTATAGAGTATTCTTTTTCTATAATATTATCCTATGTTGTATAGAATGTTTTTTAATAGAAATGCTCATGTGGTTTAATATAGGTAGGTCATGTTCATGAGGTTTTTCTACCTTCCAAAAGGTATCGAGAAGTACGACAAACTTTATAGTATTTGGCCACATTAGACTTAGGCTTTATCTCTTGAAAACTACATTTTTTGCTCTCTGCTGAAGATTTGAAGACTCTTTTAATAGTTTCTTTTCCATATTAGGCAAAATTTTACTTTCCTATTCGATATTTGATATTTTAGTTGTATTCTTAGTTGGTTCATGCTAAATGCGAGCTAAGCCTTTACTCTTAAGTTTCAAATTTTCCACTCAACTTGACCCCAATCTCCAATAGCAGTTTATAGAAAGTAGAGGTGAAATTCGTCGAAATCGCATCCTTTTCATAGTAAGCAAAATTTTCCATTTATTTAAACTAACTTTGAATGTAAATTTATTAATTTTAAAGATATGCATTTTTGTTTGATTCATTTCTTTCTTTTTTTTTTTTATTTCCGCAGTATTGAGTATTGCTGCTTGGATCCTTCGATATTCTTCCTCTATTTTTCATTTCTAAAATCGTTCTTTCATTATTCTAATTGAAATTATTTTCGCAACAGGATAAGCAATTACATTTGATGGCTGGCAATGAGAAAGATGTATCGAAATCAAAGAAGGAGGTTTCCTTAGCTGAACGTCGTGAAGCACATTTGCAATCCGCATCCATATCTTCACGACGTAACGGCGTATCGGGTGTACCACAACGGAAGCGTTCTTTCGATGTTGTGGCAAAGCGTAAAATGACCGATCCACTACCCGATTCATTGGTATGCATATCGAAGAAGAAAATACCACCGAAATTGAAGCTGAAGATGCCTAATCCAAGTCCGATTGATAGACAAGGTAAGCATGATGTACCTGTTGTACCTGTGAAATCAGCACCTATATCGATAGCACATGATATATCACAGAAGAGTTCACAAGGAGTGCCCGAATCGAATTCTACAACATGCGCAGCTCTCTCAGCAGGTACGCCATTTATGAATTCTTTTTTTTTGTAGGGGAGTTTTTATTTCCAAAGGTAAAGATATAAATTTATGATTAAAAGATCCTTGACTAAGAAAAGCGTTGCAAATTCGTTGAGATATAGCAAAAAAAAAGGTGGCGATATATTTTTAGCATTCTGAACTTATGTGTAGATAATTTTGCTGGTTTTTAAAATGAAATTTTGCGACTTATAGATTCTCAATAATAATCAAAAATGTTGCAATTTCAGAGGTGAACATGCTACAGAAACGAAATGCACAATCCATATCGCAAATTTGTATCGGCCAATCGGTGTCAACTTCGGAGCATACAACAACTTCTGAAAGTACGCCTTCTAATCGGCTCATAGAATTGACGTCACAGCAGCATCAGCAAGAAGAAAGCACAGCGAAAGAAACTGTAGATTCGTCGATGCGGTTGGAGGGACGGAAAGGTGAGAGTTGGGATCGTCGTGCGAATTCTTCGAGAGAGACGAAACAGACTGGTGAACATCCACGAGAGCATTCTGTAGAGGATGTGAAAGAAGTTAAGGCTCCAAGGAGCAGCAAGTCGGAAGGATCGGTGCAGCTGCTACAAAATTTGAAAGAATGCCATTTATCTGATGCAGGACGGTACGCACCTTCTTCGAAACATGCAAAAGGGCCAGAAGAGAGCACCTCAGGACGATCCACTGAAACTTTGGATCGGTCATCAACTTCGAAAGGAAGCCTTTTGAATCCATCTGCAGGTCTCTCGAGTGAATCAAAGGAGTCAAGAGGTAGTGGTGCAGTTTTCGGTACGGTTGCAACGCTAAAGAAATTGAGCACACAAGCGGTTGCACAGAATCGGTCGTCCTCACCGTTACCTCTACCGCCACAGAAGTGTCTTATTTGTGATTATCATAGCAGCCAAGGATGGGAAATGGTGGAACATGGTAGGTTATTCCTTATTTACATCACTTGTTAGGTCGAAAGTTAAATAATGCTACTTACTTGGTGTAAAAGTTCCTCAATTTAGAGAAATAATGAGTTATCGTTATCGAGCATAATGCTTTGATTAAATGATAACTCTAGAGCACTAGTCATCTATTATTTTAGTTATAATATAATGAAGCTATAAATATTTACAACTATAAAATGAATACCACAAATAATAGGTGGGAAACTTTCTTTTAAAATTATTTGCTAAGGTAGTAATGGTTTCCTTAATTAATTATTATTTAAGATAAATAAAAGTTTCTTAAATTAAATTGAACGAAACGAAAAAAAAAGTTTTTTTTTCTGAGATTGTGGAAAAAAATTTTCAGCAGGAAGTAATTTCGGTTAATGTATATTTTTTTTTTTTGATTTTTCTTTTATTCTAAAACGGAAGAATTATTAGTGTTTCAGTAGTTCGTGTGCATAAAGTCTCAATCTCTAAAGTGGAGAAAACACATTTTATTGATGGAGAATGGACATCAAAAACCTCACATCCATCAGCACAGGTTAGCATCTTCTATTTTTATATTTCTTCATGTCAAATAATTATCGCCTTAGTTTTTTGTTTTTTTTTCGATAATTTTTAAAAATTTTTGAAAATCTTTTTATTCATCTTTTATTCATTCATTTTTCATTTTTTCGTTGATTTGCCGATTCATTGTTTCGATGATTAGTTATCATCGTTTTTGGTGGTTATTGTGATTTGATGATTATCGATGTTTGCATTACAATCAAAAATCACCAGTATAGAAATTTCTAACGAAATCGAATCGATGATTCGATTTTGCTTCATCTATCAAATGCAATGCAATTACTTTTTTTTTCACGATTATTTTGTTTGTAGATCATTTTTCATTAGTTGATGAGTTCTTTTTTTTTAAATCATAGGCTGGAAATTTGTTGACATACTTAACGTTTAGATTTTTTGGACATTTATATTTAATATTTAGATTATCTTAAGACAGCCGTTCTTTTATCGCCAAATTTGCATAATTTGCAATCATATCATATTTGCATAAATTCGATTTATTTTTAAGTATTGTAATTCAAATTTTTTTTTCAGTATCAGGATATCAGGTAATTACGCATTTTCCATCGTTTTTTAAAGCATTTCTACAATTTGTTGTTCCATTGTTGTGCTTCAGATGAAGGTTACGCATTAGCATATCGAAATTCTTTATAGTTTTTCTGTCTTTTCGCGCAAATTTGCTTTTAAAAAATGCATTATGATGATATCGTTTTATTGTGTATATTACGTCTGTCTACCTTTCCGATAGCTCCAATTCGATAATCAGTAAAGAGTAAAGTTAGACCCATAAAATTGGTTGGTTTTAATAAACACATCAGGTTGATTACCTGTGATATATATATATATATATATATATATATTTTTTTTAATATTGAGTAGTCGAGATATAATAGTCGGTAGTGCAATTAAATATGAATAATATGAATAATAATGGACGAAATTATTTATTAATATGAATACCCTAAGGGATAATATTTTTATAATTGCAGAAATGTGAATATTGCACTCGTACATTTATGGAGTCGACTGATTATTTTCTACATATAATCGTATGTCATCGAAATAGTATGTTCGCTGTAGGTGCGAATCGACTCAATTGTGTTGTGCATTTAGCACATCCTCATCTACGTGTTCAAATCATCAATATTACTATGAGGCGACCTACAAATCTACCTGTCTAAATAATTTGCATTTTATGAATATGCTTACCTTTTCATGTCGTACATAAAGTGTATGTTGTTGTGTTTTTATGCATCAATTTCTTGTCTATAAACGTTTCATTTCTAATAGTTCATTGACGAATAAATATGAAATTTGATCTGTTTTTGACGTGACATTACACAGATTTTTAGAGATAAGCAACTAATGGCTTCAACTTTGCTAATGATTGCATTTTGCGATCGATGCATTTTAACCAACCGATCATTTTTCCTGAGCAGATCACAGGCGTCTTGTGTTCTACTGCTAATGTGTTCTACTCATCTGGAAACGAATAGGCATATTTGGCAGTTTCAATAATAATGTTGAAGTACAAAATCAGGTAAAGAAATTTTAACGATCCATAAAGAAATTGAATACGATTGAGGAAAGAACAAAACAGAGGGGCGCATCATTTCCGTTTGCAAATTTTATCGTGAAATTTTGATCTCCTTGAAAAAAAAAACTAAAGCAACGTTTTGGTGGAATCTTTTGAGGGGGAGGGAGGAGTTATTAGAGGGAGAGAAATTTCCGGCACATAATCGAAGGCTTCAGGTACATTTATTAACGCTTTCTAGCTCAGGATAAATTTTCGTCATGGAATTTTGTGTGCTCGAGATCTTTTATTCGCTTTCACAAATTTATATTTGCAAAGCGTTGTGGCAATGTCTTTCCCCTGTAGGTCGATGTATGTCTGTTTGTATGTCCGTTTTCAATTCGGCAAGCGACCGCCAAAGTTAGGGCTAGAATATTTGCTAGGTATAATGTAGATCGCAGTTTTGACGCCATCTATTCTTTTCTTCGATATTTCAACTTCAAGAAAAAAAAATTTTTTTTAACTAGACATTTAAAGATGAGAAAATAATTTCCGCACATTTTACATCAGTCGATTTTTCACTTCATGCCAGCCGACTGACATGACTTCACAAATTGCACTTTTCATGCAAAGTTTCACTATGCTCTCGCTATGCTTATGTTTAAAAACATTAACGACCAATCGTCGAAATATCATGACACCTCTGCTATCTCATCTGTTCGTATAGTTTCTTTCGATATCACACATTCCACCGCATAGTTCTTCATTTCTTTTAATAGCAAATAAACCATATTTATTAGTGGAGTAACCAATCAGAGTTATCCGCCTAACCTTTACTTTTATTACTTTTAGTTTAATAAATTCAATAAATTTTCCTAGAAGAGAAACTTTTTGTATGCAAGTAATTAAAATATGAGTATGATTTCGAATATTTTGTTCTTTGTTGAGGCCTTATGGAATTGATTAGCCGAGTAAGCGATGTGCAAAAAAAATCGTATCCTATGAGTTTCCATGGCACATTTCTATACCTCTAGTGGAAAAGTGAAAGTGCGTACCGCGTCAATCCCTGTGGTTTTCTTTAAATTGTGCTCTAATTCAATGGTTCGCACTTTTATAACCGGTTGGTCATAAGTGAAGAATTATGCAAAATGGAAACGTATAGCATAGCCAGCACACCTTTCTATTTATCACTTGATCACTAAATTCAAATCTTTTGAACTGATGGTGGCTGATTTGAAAGTAATCTGAGGTGACAGAATGAATGAATAGATGATTCGTGAGAAATGCCTCGACCGGAAAGGGCAATATTATCATGACAACAATATAGCGTCATGATGGAGTGAATAACAGTACCAAAACTGAAAGGACATTTTAATGCGGAAAAAAATTATCAACTGATTTGGAGCTAAAGGGAAGGGGGGGGGGGGGGAGGGGGGGGAATCGAAATACATATGGAGGAGGAGGAGGGGAATTCCAGAAATATACGAGGGAAACGGTATATTATCCTCTTAGTACATCATAATATAACCCTCATACGTTCCACATATAATAAATGAATAATATTACACTCATATAATTCTTCACTCCAATTTTTTAATAATCCACTTCCATCTGGGATATCCTATAGTCCACAAAGCCCATAGGCAAAAATAATTTTTCTCTTTCATCTATTAGGCTAAAATATGTACAATAAGATTGCTTGCAGCAAAATTTAATTTATATTTAAATTTCAATTTTAAATTAAGTTTTGATTAGTTTATAGAATAAAAGCTAGTATAACAAAAAAAAAAAAAAAAAAAAAAAAAATTCAAAACATCAAATCCTTTGTAAATATGAGGTTTTTTTAAACGTTATTTTATAACTGCATTAGTAACAATGTTTTATCAGTCGAAATCTATTGTAAAGGCTAGTAAGTCTATTATAGAGGCTAGTACATACTTATATACAGTAAAAGTTTTACAAACTATCATAATAATTTTGTGTAGTGATAAGATGATGGAGCGATGGCTTATCAGCCTTATCACTCGTATCTATATGCGAAAATGTTAGGCTTTAAAGCTGAGATTACTTCTTGCATTCTACAAAATATTAACCAATTTTTGATATCCCGTTGTTGCCAGAAGATTATGCCAAGATCGGTGTCAACGAACTTGCTATATAACCTTTAAGCCATATTCTACAATTTATTGTAGTTTATAGTTATATAAACGATAAGCAGTACCTCATTCTAAACCTTCAGCTGTAACTTCTCACATGAGCTCTAGCTTCAGCTCCAGCTTCAGCTCTAACTTCTATATAAAGTATTGCTTCTCGGAAGTGCCTAGAGTGTACAATTTTTGGTAATGGTAAATTAAACGCGCAATAGCTACAAAAAAACAGGAGCGCTATAAATTGATTTATTTTAGGCAAATAATAAAAAGATAATAAAAAAAAAAGTTGGCAAAAGTTTTCTCGATAAAATATCCAACAAATTGCTATTTTCATTGAGAACTTTATAACGAATCGTTGCTTTCGATGATATGAAAAAAAAAGCGAATATAAATTCCTATAACGATATAATATAAATTACTATAAGTGAATATAAATTACTATGGTGAATATTTTATAAATTCTTTGATAATATAGATAAATATAAATGATAAAATAAAATATTTCTCGTCTATATACTATTGTAATAATTTGAAAATACTTCCAAGTTTATGTATCGCTACTGGAAATTCGAATATTTCATTTCAAATCCTCACATTAAAAATGAACACTAATCTAAGAAGTATATATATTTTTACATATTGTTGTTATTTAAGAGGAGAATAGTATTTACGTGGTGAATAAATAACTTTCTCAATTTTAAACCCCAGGGGTTTTAATTGTTTGTGGTACGATAAGTGATGATTCTTTCAAAACGCAATTAGCAAATGATTTCTTTATGAAGCGCATTATTCAACTCTAAAAACGACGTTTATTTATGCTTTTTTTTACTCAATTCAGGTGGGTTATTCTATTGCACATTCTATTGTAGTATTTCTTTACTAGATATAGCCTCAAATACAAAATAATGCATTAATTATGAGTAGATATCTTTCAACGTTTAGTGGAAAAAAAGAAGAGAATTAAAAGAAATTTTTATGAAAATAAAAAATAAAAATAGAGTAAAATTGGAATTTTCAGAGAAAAAAAAATGTCAGGATGAAATACGCGTATCTATTCTGATTGGCACAAATGAACTAAATTTCACGAGAACTGTTTTTTTTTTTCTAAGATTCACGAATCGAGTGTGACACGAAATGAACCTATATACTGCGTGCACATCGATGAGCACATGAATCAACAACTATTATCGTGATTTTTTTTTTTTTTTTTTGAAAATTTGTGTCTTTAAGAAAATTTATATAACTAAAAGATTTGATTTATTGGGGAAAAAAAATCAAAAAAAAAACGATTAAAATTTGAATTGAATTCGATCAAAAGTTGTTGATATAAAGATAGAATTATAATGTAATGTTATTATTAGGTGGAACATAGACTCCTCTTAAATTTATTAGGGTAGAAATGCTTTTTTTTATTGCTCATTTTGAACGTAGTAAGTTCTTTTAGCTTGCGCCAAACTTATCACTAAGTATTTATTTATTTATTTATTATTTTACTTGTTTATTTATTTATTTATTTATTTACTTGTTTATTTATTTCAATCATTACGAATAAATGTCTCTTCATATCGCTTTCACCTGCGTTGACCCAATGATCGATCTTCTGATCCACTTGGCTCCGACAGTCTTTAGGTTGGCCTCTACTTCTTACAGGTCGGTCGCGTGAAGGTTAGTTACTTATCCCTAAGTAATTATGACTAAACGATGGGAGTTACGCATTTATGAGTTGCACGTATTGTTGTTGAGTTCGTATACGTTAACCGTGAAATCTACGTAACCGCATCCGGAACACCTATCAAAATGAGCTCATATCAGGTGCGTATAAGATATTAGCTAATGCAAAAGGTATAAGCAATTTTTATTGAGTTTTTAAAAAAATTTTAATATGCGAATAAGAGAACAGTGATGCACGAAACGTTCAAAAATCTATTATGATGAGAATGAATTGTTAAGGGATTTCACTTCTATTATATCGTTGAAAGCTTTCCTTTTTTTTTTCGAATTATCACCTGTTGATAGTAATTAAAAATTTCACTTTCAATCATTACCTATTGGCTTAGGAAATGATTCTCGTGAAAGGGAAAATTATTCCCAATGAAATTGGTAAATTTTCTATATTATACATATTTTCGATTTATTTCTAAAGAACAATGAATTATATATTTTAAAAAAAATAATAATTTCCTAGGTTTTTGTATAAATTTGTAATTTATTGTGTTGTATAAATTATGGCATAAAATTGTGGTATGATTTTGGTGAGTGCTTCGAAAGAAAAGTGAGAGAACCGAAAGGTCATCGTTATAGGTTTTCACCGCCGAATCGTATTGCACAAATAGGCCACAAGACATTTCCCGCTTGACGTTCACCGCAATAAAATTTGTTTTTCTTTGCTTTCTTTTCGAATATATTTCGTGGATACGTTGAAAATCTCATCAATAAGTTTATAATCAAGTTCTCTCTTTCTCTCTATCTCTTTTCTCTCTCTCTCTCTCTCTCTCTTCCTCCTGTCATGAAAATATGTGTGCGTTTCGGCTGTCAATTAACATATGATCAAGCTGCAAAAACGTATAGCCATAAGCGATTTAGCCACAATGAGACGCAAACTATACAACAATATCATGAAATTCTATAGCACAAAGTGAAAACGTTATAAGTGAAAGAAAGAGATATCTGCAACAACAGCAAAGGGTTAATGAACCTCAATGTCAGCGAACCTAACGGAGTCATATCGGTGTAAAAATTCTCTATCGTAGTGCCAATATCCCGCTTGAAAATTCATTGCTACTATATTGTATTGATGAAATAAACGCTATTAGGACTTACTTACTTTTTTGATGAAGTTAAATAATAATCAGAATTTTTCAATTGTTTTAAATTTTTCAATTTTTACAAAATATAAAATATTTCATAATAATAAGCTTATCTATTAAAAAAAAATTCCACTATTTGCATTGTTCAATTGAGAGTCTTTAGACAACTAACTATATGAAGAAATAACACTAGAAAACTAAAATATTTCTCCGAATAAAGTGAAATATTTTATTGTGAAATAATCATACAGCAGTTTATTAATTATTGAGAATATAATGAGAAATCATAGATGAAAAAAAAAAACAATTGAATTATTGAAAAATTATTGAAAAGAAAGTTTGTCGATAAATTTGAAATATAATCGAACAATAATTTTAAAAAGTGCACTGATTTTCTAGCATAATAAGTGAGAATTTTACTCGCCGTAATAATTCATGAACCGTAAAAATCAACTGCATTAAATCAATTCATGGCTAACATCTTGTTTTAGAGTTGATCTTTAGTTCAGCTCAACTTGAGATGACTACCACTTTTAGTGGCCAATAAGAAGGGTATTTAGATGATCACTATTTTTAATGACCACTAAAGAGGGTATTTAGATGATCACCATTTTTAGTGACCAATAAAGAGGGGTACAAATTTAGTGGACAGATCGAATCGAAATTTTCCTCAGCACGCTATTTTCCGTCATCGAGTCAGCGCAAATTCACCATCGATACATTCTTTTAAAAGAAAATATGCCCATAACAGATGCAAACTTATTGTAGATGCTCTTGCGCTGTTTTCAATGATAAAGATTTCATTAAAGTTGAGTCATTTTATTTCGTATATAATTCACAAAGTGGGCAAAGTTTGCTCGTTGATCGAAAAATGTTTATTTCCATATTGAATTTGGCCAGCTCTTTTTTAATGCACCATCAGGCCAATATGTTTGTTTCACTTGCAAAGTGTGTAGGTATATTTGAGAGAGAGAGAGAGAGAGAGAGAGAGAGAGAGAGAGAGAGAAAAAGAAAGGGCAAGGAGAAAGAATGAGAGAAAAATTAGTCTCGTTTGGTATTTTCAGGAAACTAGTAGAATCATCGATGGGACATTGTATATCCGTATCGTCGATGAACGACGAACTCATCTTTGGCTAATCGCTTCGGGGCGATTTTTTTTTTTTGACTGACGATCACTAAGTTTCCTTTGAATTCTTAGAAACGAGTTTAACAATCACTACCACCGAAAATTGACGACATAAAATTCGATCAAAAAAAAAGAATCGATCACATTTTCTTAATTTTGCTTAATCGATTGAAAAAAGCCGAACTATACGATCTCGCAAATCTGTCCTTTCAAATGAAGAAATTGACTAAAGCATTCAAGTCGATTTTGTTTGACAGGTGCGATATGACATCAAATGACGTAACATGCGAATTGAGCTATCATGATATGTGGTCGTTGGAATATTAATAATACAAGTCGATAAGGGGAATAAGTTGGAGCACGAAATTTGAATATTCACTTAGATTTTGTTTGCATAGAGTTCAAATAATTAGAGGATTTTTTGAATAATCGGTCTACGTTTAATTTTCTTATTAATTTCCTCTAAAATCAGCTCATTAGTTTTAAATACTGGTTCAATACTGTATATTACCGCTAAAAAAATCTGCACTTAGATATAATGAAAGTAGAAATGAAATACTGCTAATGAAAGTTATTATGAATTGCTGATACTAGAGTTGATTATTGAATTTACCTGTTGCATTAATTGTGGTATGTTTCATTTAAAATCATATAAAGTTTTTTTTTTAAAGTTTAACTGCAAATTTATTTTCTTTTTTTTTACATTTAAGGCTTTTATTGCCATTTTAAAGATCTCTGTCATCATAAGAGGCTTGATAAATAAAAGAAGGAATTAAAACTTATTCATGATTCTTTTAATTTTTCGAAACTGCTTAAGAGGGAGAGAGAAAAAACTCATAAAATATGATAAGCTTGTAAAAAGTTTTTTTAAAAGACACTTCTCATTTGTCAGCAATGATAAACGCTCAATAGGGATAGAATTTTGTGCGTAATTTGGACGATGATAATTATATGACGCGATCACGTGCAATTGTGGGGCTTCTGTAAAACTGTAGTTGTCCGGCACTGCAGAGAATGCTTATAAATATGGAGTTAGGTTAAAGGTGGAGGAAGGGATAAGGGGTATTGAGAGATGGATGGATGGAATGTACGATCATCAGGAGGGAGGTACGCATGCGATGAGATGCAATGACACTACGCGGACAGGCTGAGTGGACGGTAGTGGTAGAGCGGCTGGCTGGTTGATGCGCCGGATTGGTGCCACCCTTCTCGCAGTGTGACGATAGTGATCTACGATGATTGTCGCTGCTTGTGTGCTCCTATTGGTTGCACTCAATGTGTTCACAAGTAATGCACAATGTCCAGCTAATACATTTACTTGTAAGGATGGTTCATGTATTCCACAAGATTGGGTTGGTGATGGTGAATCCGATTGTGATGATGCCTCGGATGAGGCAGTTGGTATCGTCATGCATTTAACGGCGCCTGAATCATCGACGAACGGCACTCTGAAGTCATCATCACGAATACAAATCGAAGAAACTGCCGATGATCCTTTCGATAATTTTGCTGCAAAGTCGCACTTCTCGGTGACACCTCCACGTGAGGTGAAGCCAACGTTGAAATTAGATGCCGAGGTGGCTTCGCAAAAGTGTGCGAATGATGTCCAACACAGGATTGATCAATGTTCTGCTGATTTGATCAACTGGGCACGAACTATTGATGAGATTGATTTTTCTAAAATCTCATTATTAATCGATAAGAATAGGTGAGTTAAATTTTCTTTTCTGGAGTAATTCAATAGCGCGAATATTTCTTTAGCTCATATTATCTCTTATATTTACCTGCCGAGTTTGAAATACCTATTAAAATCTCTATTTAGAATTCAATAATTTCATTGCTTCGATTATTTTGGGATTAGTTTTAAGTTTATGCCTCTTGATTTATCGCATTAATAGCGCATTAAATCATTTAGATATCGTTTAAAAATATTTCAGATGATTGGTAAATTTTAAATTACAAATTGCACATGTATAGCATTTATAATAAGCCTAACCTTAATTGACTCTAATATAATCAACTTGAGCATTTTATATTAATAGTCATGGAGTAATTGATAACTTTCAATTGTTATCGAATATTCTTGTGCTTTGCATCTATCATATTCACCGTTCATTATTCCTCCGTCAGATATGTTTTCATCGTGTCTATTTGTCCATTTCGATGACCATTTCAAAAAGTTATAAAAAATATTCCATTCATTCGATCTACCTTTATTTAATATTCCACTCCAGACTTAAGTTAATGTAGAATTACTTAATTTACCTTTAATTTAAAAAATCTGAATTCATTCGATCGAATAAAATTCATGAATTAGTAACTAACAATTGTGATATCGTAAATGATGAATTTGTCATCAATTCACCCTGAATGAGTGCATTGAAATGAAGATTTTTCCTCATCGATAAAGGGCGTTGTTCATTTCGAAGGGCATTACGGTTGTTGATTTATTTCTCTCAAATATCGCTTCATTAGTCTTTATTCAAATTTTTAGCGGCAGGTAGTAGTAATAAGCTTATTTTACAAATGTACCTTGATATATTGATAATATTATTCATAGCGATTGTATGGCGTGAAAATTTTTGCATTTTATTGCCTTATTTACATATTCCAATTCATTATTTCCATTGCATTTTTATCATAATGATGACAATATTTCTATCCATACCTCATTTGCAAATATGCAAATATTCAAGTGGGAAAAGCATAAGACCTTCAATGACTATAGCTATACAATGCAATTATGCAATGCAAAATCCTTACGCTCAAACGATTATACAGTGCAAAATCTTTTAGCTTGGAACTTCATTTCTTATGTGATTGTTGCGTTCATTTCGCTCTTATCATTCTTTTTTTTTTCTATATTTCAATATTGCATTAAGGCATAAAATTTTAGAAGATATTTTCGAAGGTTTTCATTATTTTGCAACAAATATAAAAGTATTCAATGCGTAAATTGCGTCAGAAACTTTTTGTAGAATTTCCTAATTTCTTTGTAAAGGTTGATAATTTTAGATTTGGGTGGGGGGGGGGGGGGGGTGTAACATTTTTGAAAGTCGCCTCCGAATTTTATGAAAAAAAATTAATGTTTGCATATCGCATATATCATATATCATGAATATCTTCGTTTCGTTTCGCGCATATCCAAAAAAAAAATCTTTGCTATTTTCAAGTATTTCCCATCTCATTCCATTGCGTTATTTATATATTTACTCGAATTAACAGATTTTTATGTATGTTCGACAGCCGATTGTTGTATTTCATTTATTGGATTGAAGTGAAATTTTTATTGCTTTATGTTAAATACTTTCATTAGTTTATTAATATATATTCAAATGATATTATTATCTATTCAATGAAAATTTGCATATCAAAATTAAATATTTTCAATTCTATTGAATAAATTATTGATAGTGTTCTAAAATGAGATTTGATGAATGTTTTGAAGATTAGCCTTATGTAAAGATTTCTAAGTAGCATTTGATTTGAATATATAATCAACCGATAATGATATTCGTTGCATAGCTGCGCATTTGTGTGCATCCCTAGTTTGTGATGTACAATCGACACACCGGATTATACGAGTATTTAATGTGGCCGAAACACAATTATTCTACCTCATACGACAAATCCAATTCGCTTCCAAACGCAAATAATAATCGCATACTGTTTCACCACTCTTCATCTCATTGACACCCGATTTCAGATTACTTTACTGCTACAAATAACAATTTTAGTTACCAAATAACAATATATATATATATATATATATATATATATATATATATATATATATATATATATATATATATATATATATATATATATATATATATATATATATATATATATATATATATATAACTACATTAATTGCGCTGTTCCTCCGTGAATCTCTGCCACGCATGTCCATTTGTCCACTTATTTGAATACCGAATTTGCACTTAGCCGGTCGAGTAGTTCTAAATTACCCTGTTAACCTAAGCTGTTTTAAAAAATTTGATGGATCGGTCGCTGACTCAGTTGCATAAGCACAAGAAATTCGCCTATTTCGTGGATTGTCTATCCAATTGCAGCTCATTCAATTTCCGAATATTTTTGAGGAGTTTCCGCTATCAATAAATATTGGTATCGTCTATTTATATAAATTTGTATTAATTTTACTAAGAAGGGATTTTTTAAACTTACACTCCCCTTCATAGAATTTTTCCCTCATCAAAAAAAATTATCCAGGAGGCTCAGTGAAAAATGAGTTTATTCTATGCATCAACTTAATCACTTGATTTACATTCGCTTCAGAGAACTAACTGTTCACCTTTGAGTATATTTCGCTTACCTATCTGATACCGTATAATATATGTACAAATCAATTTCCTTCTAAAGCAGATTTAGTGGAGCCCAACTTTACTCTTTCTTGGCTAACATAATTTCTGGCTAATACTTTCTAGTACTTTTTCCGTGGAAAACGCATTAGTCACATTGTCACTCTTTTCAGGTATTTGCCAATAGATTGAGCTAGTAAGCTTAAAAGCAAAAACCGTCCCCATATTGGCCATCCTGGTATAGTTGGCTAACCTGTTCGGATTTTTGTTTAGTTTTCAAAAGCGGAAAAGTATTCCTCAACAACTTGTATCCGGCCAATACAGTATTTTCAAAAAATATTTCAATGTCTATAAATCTTTTAAATATTGGTGAATCATCATGGAAATTACCATTAGGAAATCGAAATGCACCAAACGCATTGAATCTCATAATTCTTTCTTTAATATTTTCCTATCTTTAATTGCCACAAAAATAAACCCATAGAAGCAAATGTAAATTTCCAACTAATTTCCAAAAAAAAAAGACCCAACAACACGTGGAATATCCTAAATATCATATAAATATTTGAATATTATGAAATATTTTTTATTGATAGCGAAATATTTGAAATATTGTTGAATAGCTATAGAAAATTTTATATTATTGAGGCAAATAATTTAGAATATTTGAAAATCGTAATTATTATTCTCATTCGAGGTAATTTCTATTTTCCCTTCCATTATATTAAAGAATAAAAAAAAATTATAAGATATATAAATCACTACTATATCAAAATATCATCTCTTCTAGGATCCGTTTGATGCATTTTGATAGATTTTTTCGAAAATTCAGATTTTCTTTTTGGATATCTACTTTCAAATGTTTCTTTTTGCGAAATAAACGAATAGGAAAATATAAATAAACTTCTTTGATTGAAGATCATTATAAATTTTTTATAAAGAGAGGCGTATGAATCCGTTAGAGGAAACTAAGATGAGTCGACTTTTGATCGAAAAAGTATGAGAAAAAAAAACGATAAGAAACTATGCGTTCACTTGGTTGATCATGAAAAGATTTAAGTATGGGAAAATTACATGAGCGAAACTTGCAAAGTGATGATTTTCGATGCTTTTTTCTTGAGACGCAAATTCGCTTTGCTTTCAAATAAAGCTCCCGATCGTGCGTAATGTCGCTTTATGGGTTCAACTTCTTGAAAAAAAAAAACATGTGAGAGGTAAAATGCAAATAGGTGAAAAGGTAGATATAGACCTGTTCATGTAAGCTACTCAGAAATAGCGTAGTAAGGGTACTAAAATGAGCGAGTTGAAGTGTGGGACAGTATGCGCCACAGCAAGAGACAATGATGAATCGGGATTCTTGTTTTTGGCTAAATTTTTTGTTGTTATCGGCAGCTCTTTCAATCGATACTAGTTGGAAAGATATATTGAGAGCTAAGCTGAATTAAGAAAGAGATTATTTCTTTGGTGTATCGCTGAAGGTGCTTTCCATAGAAGACAAGAGAGAGAGAGGGATAGAGAGAGAGAGAGAGAAAAAGAGAGAGAAAGAGAAAAAAAAGAGAAAAAGAGAGAGAGAAATACCTTAAACACATAGATTTAATTTTTTTTTAAAATTTGCAGTTGGTCACAAGTGAATCAAGGATGTGACTTAATAACCGAATATCGAACATGTACCGAAGGTCTTCAAATAATCAATTGTATCATACCGGAAACGATACGTGTATGGAATGATGCGGATTTATATGCATGTCAATTATTATTACCATCAATACGAGAACATGAGAAATGTTTTGCAATTGCACGTGATTCACGATGTGATTCAACGTAAGTTGAACGTAATTAATAACTTCTTATTTATTTGATTTCAATTCCATTATTCTTTTTCTGATATATTTTCATTTATTTATTGATTTTTTGTTTATTAATTTCTTTTTCGATATATTCCAACAATCTAAGAGCGATTTATTGCGCAAAATGATTGTTAACGATTTGCTGTAGCGCATCTGATAGATTATTGAAGTATCGACGGCAACTTCCGTTCCACTTCAAAAATCTTTGATAATCGTTATCGTTAATTTTTATATGGGAAGCAAAGCGATTCTTCAGCATGGAAGGTTTGGACACTCATGAAGTTGCACTGTATGCTTAATTTCTTGATTTGCATATTTAATTCTTAATTCTTAAAAAATTTTGCACTATTTGTAAATGCAAATTATGATATCTGTAAGCATCTCGGGAGCATATATGTACACATTTTCTTCTTTCTGCATGCTTTCGTAAAATTCGGTTCCAAGAAATTCATCGTCAATCCTTTCTTATGGATTAGACTAAATTGCATCCCATTCTATCACTTCAAGTGTTTCACGATAACTTAATTGCATATCCTTGCACAAATAAAACATAATTGAGTTTCTCACAAGTATCTATACTTGCAACTATAGTTTTTTTTTTTTTAATCAGCCGGAGTCATTTAATAGATGAGATGAAAATTTCTCGTAACTTTTAACAAACTCTTAGAAGGGCATGTGAATTCTTTAAAAATAGGTCAAAGTTCAACGTACTTGAAAGTGAAACATAAAGGGGTTATTGCG
Source organism: Ascaris suum (assembly GCA_013433145.1). Classification (NCBI taxonomy): domain Eukaryota; kingdom Metazoa; phylum Nematoda; class Chromadorea; order Rhabditida; family Ascarididae; genus Ascaris; species Ascaris suum. The sequence goes on from CM024171.1 coordinate 1,524,404, forward strand.
TCATATCTACACGATTTTTACCGAAAATGTTGATGTTGAGGAATTTTTTAATTATTTTGTAATTTCGTTTTTTTTGTTTTAAATATGATTTTTCAATTCGGTAATACGAGAAATACATTGTGATGCTCCACATTCAAATATGATATTATTTATTCATATTATCGTATCATCGCCCTTAAACCCCCCCCCCCCCTCCCCCATCACTTTACCATTTTTACTCGAAATTTGCAGGATTGCCACTAATATTTCCGTTAGTAAAATTTATCCCTCAGCATAAAATGCTCGATTTGTTAAAAGTCTATCATCGCGTTGAGGATGTTTATTGCAAGATACGAACATCTATAGTGTCGCATAAATTTAGGCGCGTGTGGCACCAATAGTTCAAGGCCAAAGCAATAGTGAATTTGTGCGTAATGGCAGTGTTCCTCACATATGGCTGCTATTGTTTCGCCTCTCTCGTATATGCGTTAGGAAATCAAGTGGGTATTACAGGTTCACTTCATCTTACATTAGAAAGTCTGATTAAGGGACGAAAAGTCAACTACGTGGAGAAATGCGAGTAGTTTGGGTAAACGATCGATCCCAAGGAAATATGGAAATAATTAATTCTTTCCCACGGAAGTATGAAAAGCATTCCCATAGAAATATGAAAATACCTATGGGAAGTGCTTTCTTCTTTTTACGGTAATTGCACCTCGAAAAGCTTTGTCTCAGCTGCTTAAAGTTACCTAAAACATTACCAAACATACCTGATCTATGACTTCAAAAATTCATCGTACCTTCAAATATGTTTAATAAGATAAAGGTTACTTTATCAATACCTTTACCTAACAGGTATTGTTTAGTTATTAAAGCATTTTGCTTAGAAGCAATCAGATGAAGTTTAACAGAATAATGTACAACGGATAAATTTTTCGGCGTTCATTTTCGGTTGGTTTATACTCGACAGTATTAGCACAATTAATTTATCATTGAGAGTCGATAGCACTGATACCTTTCGAGTGTTCATTTCCGTAATTCATTACCTGATATTGAACAGGTAGCTAAGTGACTTCCAAACTTTGCATTGGAATTTCACACAGAAATATACCGAAATTTTGATGAGATCAATAAAGCAATCGATTTTTAAAAAATGAAATACATGTAATATGGTCAGGTTTTACTCGTGAATCAATTACTGCTACATTCATTCTCATGAGTGCATCAAAATCGTCAATATAATCACTTCCTGGAGAGAAATCCTTCTATGCAACTGTCAATAAGACGATGAACAAAACAGCAATATATGTAAATATCTTAGTGACAGCTGATGGGCGATCATGAATTGAGAGCAATGCTGATAGAAAAATCGGAAAATTTCACTGCACAAAATCGGGGACAACAAGACGAATACCTCGAAAAAATTCGGTTGGGGGGACGCATAGACGATTAACGTGAAATCCGTTTTAAATATCCTTTCCTTACAACGATTGAAACTTCCCTATACAATGGAACATTGCAGCGGTTCACTAACAAAATTTCAATCTCATTCCTCATCAGTAGCAATTCCAAAAAATTCATCAACCATCACAAAATACTTCAATTAGCATATGTGACAGTCGTTTGGTATGAGGGAGGAGAAGGGGAGGAAGACAGACAGAGAGAGAGAGACAGAGAGACAGAGAGAGACGAGGTGAGGCAACAACTTCATTTATTCTACTTCCCCTGAAATATTTTTTTTCTAGAGTATTTACTTCTATTAGAAATAGTGTTGAAATTATAAATACGTCTTTAAAAAAAAAGAACATTTCGAAGAAATAGAACAACAATTTCAACACGACAATAAAATTGTCGATATTTATTTTTCAAGTTTATTTAAATTTATAGCAAAGAAAAAAAAAAGTTCATTGCACTCTCATCTAAAAGTTCATCGTCTTTTGTTCATTAAAAACTTTCTAATGCGCATTTAAATTTCAATTTTATTGAAAAATTAGGTCAAAATTCCTAAAAAGGAAAATTTCTTCAAATAAAACTCTGCCGAACAATTTTATATTTCTTTAGCACATTAAAGTTCTTTGTCAATTTCGCTCATCAACGGCCATACATAAAAATATTGCAAACAAATAATTGACATTGATTTATGCGACTTTTTATGTGTTTTTTTTTTTTTGAAATTCCCATTTGTAAAATGTATTCTCATCTATGCGTATATGTATATATCTGAATATCTGTTCAGTTCAGCTTAGAAGAACCATCAATACCTATGATTACAAAATGATCGACATAATGTATACGATAGAGTCGACTTTTGTAAAAGTTCAAGCTAATTTCATTGAATTTGAAATAAATTATATGGCAATTAAATATGCTCTAAAAATTTGCATACATGCTATGTCAAGAAAAAAAATTTTTGGAAGATATTTTCGACTGGATAGACCATATTATAATTTTAAAATATGTAATGGGGAATTTACTCGTTGTTGACTATTTGTAGAGGTGCATGATGAGATTGACACAATTGCAAACGAGATCCGATCTGATGATGTTTAGACTTCCGGTTGTCTCCTCTAACCGCTAGACTAATGTTGACATTATTGGAAAAATTGAATCATGTATAGAAAACTATACGGATCAAAAAAAAATTTTTTTTAATGGCAAAAAATGGACGTATACTTTTCTGCTAATATGCTCTAAAACGTTGTGATAATTTTTGCTTCTTCAATAATTTTCTCCTCAGCTTATTGATTGATTGCCAATCGTTAATGCAACGAATAAAATTAGAATGTGATACTAAATCACAAATCACGATGAATTTTGATTCTCAAAAAAATATACTATCGGAAATGAGTTATACGTAAATAGTTGTTAGCAGTCATAATATTATCGAGTTTTCATTTAAGCTCGGGTGGCGCTAAAGTGGGTTCATCACCAATTTGTCGGCTAATTTCATCGGTAAGCGCCGATCTGCGTTGTGTGGAACGTTTATCGGTGGGTGTCTGCGATGAGAGTGCACTCGAAGTGATCAATCCAATACAGTCGGAGACAACACACATTTTCCAACAACTCACCTGTGCACAACGTATAGTTTAATTTTTATTTATACCAAAACAACAAAAAATTATCTGATAGTGCTCTGAAAAATAGGCTGCAGTCTCATTGCTTTATTGCTAAAGAATTATGGTATAGTTGGCGTCTATAATCTCTATTTTACGTTGACTAACATTCTATTGTTGTTTTGTTGACTATAAAGAGCATCTTTCGATATCGTAGAATTTCAACAAAACTCTCTCCCTCCATAGCAAACAGAGGATTTCTCCGTTCGTGCTCGTATTTATTTATTGCTTCAACGATAATAACTATTTCAATGAAAGTGTGTTTAATTTTCGCTTGCTTTACGATTATCGATCGTTTTATGTCAAATTCTCGGACAATTCGGCCTACAATTGAAAATATTTTTAAATTCATAATTGCCTTCATATCTATTTCAACAACGCCATAAGTATCCCATAGGTTCATTCATTGTTCTTCTGCAAGAAAGCTAATATCGGACCGTATTGAGTAACGCAAATTGGTTGCATATAAATCATAGATTAAGAGAGTTTGCCCTAATTTTATTCTTAGAATTTTACATTCCATTTGTATGCCTGTACATATTTACCCGTGTGCGTAGATGTATAGCATTGCTGCAAAGTGTGAAGCTTTAGGATCAATAAGAAATATTTCTAATGCATGAATGAGTGGATAAATTTATAGGATATTATTTGCAAAATGCAGCAAACCTGTTTGCAATCTCAAATTGATCACTCTGCGCGCATGACGACCGTTAAATACGTGATGCCAATGACATGCCATATTCATATATGTCTTTTGTTAGCACAAAAAAAATAGAACGTTACGCATGAAGCGTTACTATAATTTCACGTATAAAACCTGACGATCAGTTCTTTCGAAATCTCAACGAAATTTAAGGATATGGATAGTGGATAACTAGACAAGCTGTAAACATTAAACGCATCGATAAAGCTATAAGTATATGGAATAAATGAAGCACAAATTTAAAACATGCTTTATGAATTATGCAAATTCATTCTATGTGATTACTAAGCAATGGCATTTCACGTAATAATTTCTCTGATGGAAAGCATCTTTTATATAACTAATTACGTGCTTATTCCTATTAGCAATTTTAGCTGAAAAAAAATACACGAGAATTGAATTACTAGGTAAGCTAAAGTAAAAAATTTTCTGAAATTATTCACCAACATATTGCAATTACAAAAAAAATTGCAATGTTGTTGAAATATTGATATTAATTGCAATTTCATTTGAATTGCACTTATTTATGATCTAATAAACGTGGTTATAGGTTAGTTTTTTCGAATGATCCGTATCTCGCTTATTCTCGCCTCAACATTACAATAGTTGTGAATTAAACATAATAACAAGTCAAGTTGTACTTGAATAACGAAATGCCTTCTTCAAAACAAAATGTGCCGATCCACTGTCACAGATCAATCCAAGACTTTCGCATATCACTAGACCGCGGTGAATTTCCACCAAAAATTATGTAGTACCTTGATAGAGAAATATTTGAATTCTCATTTGCCATATTTTATATCATTGTAGATATTTTACCTATTGGTGTACCGAATGAACCGAATATTAGTACAACGGAATGCACAAGTTGTGCAAATGTACTACAAACATTGCTCGATGTGAACGCATTCTGTAGTGGAGAGCAACAAGATATATGGACATCAGTGCGTAAAGTGGTTTGCACCCAGAAGCAACAATTGACAAAGCATGGTGCTTGTTTCATTGAAAGTGCTAAACAAACTAAATGCGATACAAATGTTCGTTTGTTTTGTTTGTTTGTTCCTTTGTTTTTTTTTTTTTTTGAAATTTCTTCAATTAGGAAAATATATATGAAATGAAAATACAGTATTGTTATATAGTGAATACAATATTAATAACTAATAAACGTTTGATATTCACATGAGAAATATAATATCCTCAAAATATTACCGTATACATCAAAAAAAACATCCTGTAGTGACTCAATGATCTCTTGTAGTGTTCAGTTATATTGGTTTTTAGAGCAATTTATGATGATGAGTAATCGCTGATGAAAGCAAGAATTTGTCGATAAATCATAATACAATATACTTTAGAAATATTTTTTGCTTTCAAAGAAATCATTTTTACGAACTAAACTAATAGAAATTGATCAATGGAAATGGATCGAATTCGATCAGCGTACAACCGAAACAGTTGAATGAATTATTTAATGCTCGAATATATTTTGATTATGAGTTGAAAGGTGATAAAAATATCATTTATTCTTACTAAATGTTTCATTAATATATATCAAAGTGCATTTATTTTAGCTTATGCGTTCTCGAAATCAACTCTATCAATTATTGTAACTCCCATTTATTATTGTAACTGCCACATTTGCATATATCACTGTCTAACATTTGCATATTTTTCTGTGCCCGCTTTAGCCTATAGATAGCAAATGCCCATGACCAAAAGATTCACTAGTCGATGACTGAGTTATGCTATGATGATCGATGGCCAGAATCACCGATCGAACAGCTATGATTCCTCAAATTTGAGTAGCTGTGCCGAAATGAAAAAAAAATAATGAAATTTCAGCCAGTAAATGAAACAATTTGTGGTGCAATCGAACAATTCAATAACAACATCGATTGTGCGATACGAGTGATGAATGATGTTTGTTCGATTGATGCACAAAACGTTGTGGTGGGTATCCAAGAGAAACTTAGCGATGAGCTGATTTCGTTGAGTTGCTATGTGCAAAAAACACCTGAAGAACTACCGAATTCGGATGGATTCGCCTTAACACCAATATTTCCCAGATGCACCTCCGATCAGGTTAGCAGCTGATAATCTGATAATAAATCAATCTTTTCTAGCAGATTATTTTTTTTTCTTGCGAATTTTTCATTGCTAGAATTGAAAGCGGCAAAATCGATTTTTTAATCTTATCGATTGATAAGCCGTATATAAACTTATCACCTGATAAACTGGAAAGTAATTCGTAGAGAATCTGAAAACAAACAATTTTTTCGCAATAATTAATGACCCGAATATACTGCGGGTTTTTAAAACAACGCTATCACCTCATCACTTAGTAAATTACACCGTCCTATTAAATGATAAATTGAAAACTGAGGTCTAAAGTTATGATAATGATGCTGTACTACTTTTAGGCCTCTATGCTCATAGAAACTTTGAAAGTGCAAAAGTCCAACCTTTTCAGCATTCTGAGGCGTGAAACTCAATGTTTACAATCTCTTAGCCCAAAATAGCGATCAGAGCCTTAAAAAAAGCTTTCTTTATTTGATCATTTAGTCTAATCATTCGTTACCGGCTAATAAGCCACGAATTAGAAACTAAAACATAAAAGTTGGTTTTTAATGTCGTTGCTTTCAAAATAATTTCCACAGTGTAAAAATTCGACTCTTTCAATTGTTCTCAATTTTTCATCGTTATATTCGTCTCATAAATTGCAAGCGTAAAGCAAATATGCCATAAAGCACTAAACGCTATTCCCAAACTTCAAATGCCTTCAGGTAAATTGTGCCACGCAACTCGCAGTTCCTCCTCGACGAAGCGTTGTTTTAAGCATACTACTGAATTGCTTTAATTAGTAAATCTGGGTCACTCATCTTGTGTGGGATATATAATTGAGGTGTTATTTGCATATATCTATATGAAAATCTTTTTTTTTTCGTTATTTTTAATGAAATGAAATATTAGCAATAGTTTTGCTAATTATTTATTTTTTATTAAGTATAATAATGAATAAAATTTTTTTCGTTTACTTAGAGAATAATAAACAATTATTGTCTTTTTTGCGTTTGATATTAGCGCTTTTAAATTTCCATTTCTAAAATATCAAAGTTTTTTTCAATGCAAATGCGTATATAATTAAAAAAGATTATCGATTCTCATTTACGCTTGAGCGGATATGAAATTAAGAATGAAAGAACAATATTTAATTGTTGAATTTTGAAATGGGAATTAAAAAATGCTCTACAAAATAGGAAATTAATCGAATCTTTAGAATATTTTTTCATTAATTAATTGAAATTAATTTAAAATTATACGGAAAAATTAGAATGAAATTTCTTTTTCCGTTTTTTTTTCTCGAAGAAAAAAGATTGGAAAATATTGTTGAAATAAATATCGTTTCGATATATTTCTACAAAGAAATCAACATTTCAATCGTCTTTTAAGAAAAAAAAAGGGCAATTGTAAATCGTTAAATCTCATTCTTTCATGTTTTCAAAAATTTCCTTGAAAATTCCATTTTTTTTTCTCTCCATCAATAATGTGGATCGTTTTTTGTGTGAAAGAGTAAAAAAAATTCCGTTAATCTAATTAGGCCACCAACAAATTTGATCACCTAATATTTATTAGAATAAACGGCGATTTTTTTTAAATATTTAGGAAGATGAAGAAGAAATAATATTACAAAATTTTTCAGTCAATGAATGGATCCATTGAATAAAGGTGATTATTCTAGAAGTAAATTTCCGATTGTATAATATGTATAAGAAAATTAGGTATAGCTCTGCCCCGTTTCCCTTCTTTTTTTTTCATCTCTCTCCCTCCTTCTATAATATACGTTACTTCCCTCAAAAGAAGGGAAATCACAGAAATGAGACGCAGTATAGTGCATCACTAGGGATATTTTAACATTAGTGGTTATAATAATAATGATGTTAATAACAGTAATAACAACAATAGCAACAATAGTAATAATAATAGTAATAGCAGAAATAATAAACTCCACTTGAATATGCCCTCCGGCAATCTACAAATCTGGCGTTATGCTTGCCATATGCGAACAGTCATTTAACGCTTTGGAAAGAAAGCACTTCATCGTTCCCACCAGGTAGTGCTAGGTACAATATGAGCTTCACGCTTGAAAAGGCACGTTAACTACTGTCCACCACTTACTGTCGACCTAGCGTTTCATTGCGCTACCTCATTCACTAGCTACCGAAATGTTTTGCGGAGTGCATATCTCTTAACAGACAAACACATTATCGGATGAAAATGAAGCTTACGAATGGCATGGATGGTATAACTGAGAGTGGTATATCACTCTGTTTCGAGGCTATAATACCAATGATACCTTTCTTCTATTCATTTCGAAAATTTTCACCTTCTGAGCATCATGAAGTTATTGATGTAAAAGTAGAACTCAGTCATATAGAGAGACATGAGAGAGAGAGAGAGAGAGAGAGAGAGAGAGAGAGAGAGAGAGAGAGAGAGAGAGAAATGAGGAGATAGAAGTACGAATGCGAAAATTCAAATGATCGAATTAAATGCGTTGTCATTGTTGAGCGAGAAAAAAAAAACAATTCTTTAAATGAGGCGTTTTCGTGCGATAATTCGAATTAACCGACAATTTGTTGCATTCATAAGATTACATTCATCATTTCAAAAATATTTCGATTAATTCATTTATCGATCGATTACATATACTTGACAATTCGTCGAGAATAAATCCAGTACTTGCTAAGTACTTGCTAATTTATATGTTTTGTTTTTTTTTTCAGTTCTTACCTGTCCAAAAATTACCTGATTAATGCGTAATCCTTCATATAAATTGCCTGATTAATATGACTCTTCACCTATATCCTTGCATCGTAATCTGCTTAAAATAACCTCTAAAATTAGGTCAATTTTTGTAGAATTTACGAGCGAGAAAAACTTATGAACTCAACACTCATCTCATTTTATATTCCTAAGCTTTTAAAAAAAATCGTTTAGTTTTAGCGATAATTTGAGAAGGTCGCTTTCAATTTCAAAGGACACTCAAGTTTACAAGTCAATTTTCCTATACACAAGGAAGATTATATTTAAAGCGTATAGAAAACGTTCTATTTTATGAATGTTTTTACATATTTGTGTAGATAAGTTTAATTTCTAATTTGATTTTAGGTTTAATTTCAAATTCGAATGGCTAAATTTCAGGAGAATGCAGCATTGGTTTGTTTAGTAGAGCTGGTAGAGGTGAATAAACAACTAGGTGACTTGCAATCGTTGAACTTCTTACTCGAGATCAGTGACGGCAACTCATCGATAGTGAATCATATGTGTCAACTCTACGATAAATACGAACGATGTCTTAATGAGAGTGTCTTCTCACGCTCACATGGACAACGATGCTCTTTTAATTCACCTCTCAATACGCTTGCAAGGTATCGGGGGTTTCATATTCATATTCATTAATTCGCACATATTTTTGTTATTAGCACATCTTTATTCATTAATTTGCATATGTTTTATTTCCATATTTTTATATAGCTATAATAAAATAGAAATAGACTGAGCTATGTTGCATACCTTAACATAATCCGATGATCTCATTCAAGGAAAATCAATTTCATTATACACTCTTTATATTTTGATGCAAATTTCCAACAAGGAGTTCCAACTTGGTTGTCTTGATGATGACAAATCGACCAATATTAATATCTTCTATATCATAGATCCTCATCAATCCTTCCATATCCACATCTCTCATACAAAAATATGCTAATTAGCACTGATAAGTTTAATTATTACCAGTCAAGTTCAAGTTGATATTCATAAATTAGAAGTTGTTATATTCAGAGTTGGACTATCTCCAATATGCAAATTTGGATCACGTGATATTCTACAAAAACATCGTGACTGTATTGGTGCAGTGAAAGAGCATACAGCAAACTGTCAATCCGGTCTTGGCGGTCTAGGAATGGCCGTCAATTTTATGCTTCAGGTATGCACTTTTCTTGCATCTTCCCAACCAACGAACATGAATTTATTACCTGAGATACTCGTTCCGATCATGAAGATTTTCGTGAATTATTGATTCGCATTTTAATTATTTTCCAACATTAAACGTACAATTTAATATTATTATAATAATTATATGTTGTTTTCTTTATTGTAAATTCATGCCATAATATAGTAATAATAATATTGCTGTTCTTTAAGGGTATTCATGGTGAAGCATTACTATGTAAATCTTTCTATCAAATTCGAGAAGCGTTCGATTGTGGTGAGAAGCTTGTTTCAAAGCATTGCACAAATGAAGCCTCAAAAGATCTCATACAATTGCGTAAATTGGTTTGTATATATTCGATTGCAATTATTTAATTTTTATTTATTCCCCAATTTTTTTCTATGATGAGTGAAAAATGATCGAATTGATCGTTACTATACTTTTAAAAATTTTCTAATTAATTATGCTCCTTTTTTTTCTCGGTTATTTTGTAATTTAATTATTCATATTTTTTAAAAAAAATCACTAAAAATTATGAGCATTTTACTAAGCTCCATGAAATTTAAATATTCTATGAAACAAAATTTTTTTTTTCAAATTAGTGCTAATGATATACGCAACTAGAGAATCCTTTATTAGGCTTGTTAATGAAAAAAAAAACGCTTTAATGTCTTTTGGGGATTGTTTTCTTCACTTTTTTTTCCACGGGAGTGATAGAAAAAGAAAAAACTTCTCTTTAAGTCCTATTATTGAATTTTTTCATCGTTTTCAAAATGAAAGTATTTCGTACAGCAACTTCCTACTGGTGATGATGGATCGACTAAGCTGGCATCTAGTCCTCGCCTTAACGGTCCCATACGGATACCTAGGTGCACCTTTCAGGAAGTTTTAGATGCATTAATGAAAAGGACCAACATAACCAACATCCAGAAAATTACATAAAACAGTAATATATCATAAGGCAAAGTTGCTGAGAGCGATAAATTTATTACTGTTCACATTGATTGCAGATGTCCGACGTTGCCATCGAAGAGGGTTGTCCAGTGGAACCTCCAACAAATCTAGAGGAGATTCTTGCACGACCAATGGCACCAGTGGCAAATCCACTTCCACCTGGTGTACCTCACGCAACACCTCTAGTTCCAGCCGTTGGATGTGATCCAGTGGAGCAAAAGAAATTCAGCGATTGTGTCCAACCTCTCACCGCCTTTCAACCGCATCCATTAGCCGTTATTCGACAACCGAAACAAATTGATGAGGCGTGCAAAGAGTTTCGAGTATTCAGTTCATGCCGTGCAAATGTGAACTGTCGTCCATTGTGGGCGGAGGGTATGAGTGCAATGTTCGAGTTTGCATGTGGACAAGGATACAATACATTTGTGCAGGTAATTCCACCTTTATTAGAGATCTATGTTTCATATATTCCATCGATATTGACAAATAATATTGATACGGGCATCCGTTTCCTTAAATGTGATGTATTTACAAAAAAAGAATTCAAACTATTAAGAAATGATACTGACTTCATATATTAAAATATCTTAATGAAAATTGAAAAAAATTTTCTTTTTTTCAAAAAAAACAAGGTTTTGCAGTTCTATTTTATACGAAAATATTGAATTTTAATTGAAACATTCAAATTCAGGTTCGTCAATGTGTACGAAAAATGACAACACGTGAGGATATTCGCGAATGTGTGAGTGTATTTTCAAGAGGTGCCCCACAATTAGCATGTCAAAGCTCAAATACCTTACTATCATGTGCTTTACCTGTAATTACCGAGAAATGTGGTACTATCGCTGCACAATTTATCACCGATTATGTCGATCGATTCGCAAAAGCGATCGATCCATCATGCAAGATCATCGCAAAATCAAACGGTTATCATCGTTTTTCAATATTTACTGTTTATTTTTGCGATATGAATAATTCGAGGGTTTATAAGCTCATGCCCTTATTCATATTTTTATGCTCTGAAATATTGAAAGAAATACTAAGTGATATTAATATATGTAGGTTGATGATCTTATATGAACAATACAAGTATGAGGTTGTACAGGTGATGCAGATGATAAATTACCTGTACAGGTGACACAAGTGATATACTGTTGTATAGGCTATATAGGCGGTATTTTATATCATGTGAATCTACGGCAATAGAAAGTGGTATAAAATTAAAAGGGAATAATTTTTTCTGATGGGAGTTTCATAAATTTGCGAAAGAAAATCTCTTGCGATAGTTTCATAGTATGAATACCTTTTAGGAGAGATATTTTAAAAAATGCTTATCAACTGAGGAAAAAAAATTAGAGAAAAATTGTAAAATTACTATCGTGAAGAGAGCTTGCTCGGTATTTTTTTTTTTAATTTGAATTAATTTTTAATACGTTTTAAGCGACTGTTATAAAATTTATAAACATATAGCATTTCATAGGGTAATATTTGATGGGATGACAAATTTTTTACTACTAGGTTAGATGTAGTAATTAAGGATCCTCAAGTAACGGCGAAAAGTTTCGTTTGAAATATTGGAAGTTTTAGCGGTATATTAATTTATATACCACAGTAGCTAGTTCAGACGTGACTTTTACGACTGTGAAGAAAGATGATCGTAGGGGGCTTCAGTGGAACAAACGATACCACGGCTGATCCAGAATAGTGCTGAAGGAAGGACAGAAAAAGGAAGGGGGTGGGGGAAGGTGGGATGATAGTAGTTGGCCCAAATTATCAAGGCTGTCAGTTATAGAACCGGAAAAAAAGTTCGAGAAAGTTCTTGAAGGTAAATCATTCCAGCCTCCATTTTAGGCCCGCTCAAATGCAAGCTATCACTAACTCGATCAATATATTCTTTATTGTAAACTTTTAATTAGTTTAGTGTTGAGGGGGAAAGATTGCGTTCAACGATAGTAGAAATGTGGTGTTAATGAACTCGTCAAGCGTAATTTGTCGACTAAACGCGGTCAACTTTCTTGGTTGATTCATGATTGGCAACGCCGTAACTATCTAGATATTGATAAATTACCTGTGTAATTTCTAGATGCTCTTATTTATACAAAAATTTTCTTGTTGATTTATTCGTCGAGATGCTCAATCATTATCCGCCATCTTTTATCATTGATAAAGCAACAATTGAATGAAATTTAATTCTCTCATCGAAAATATCAATGAATAACTAATTATTGATACGCTTTGATGATAATTTAAGATGCTCTCTTGTACGCTTTTTTTTAAAAAATGAATGAAAGTCAAGCTAGTGACATCATTTGAAGCATGAAATACCTGAGGTCAAGACTTGCTGCGAAGCTAAATGAAACGACAAGAGGGAAAAACTACTTTGACGACCTCGCTCAGGTTATGATGACCTAATACTTTCGCTGCTTTCCAATATTGATGAGCTTGAGGTTGTGGACATTATTCGAGAAAAATAAAAAAATGAGCATCTTGAATTACTACTGCAAATCTTTCTCTCACACACACACTCACACACACACTCTCTCTCTCTCTCTCTCTCTCTCTCTCTCTCTCTCTCTCTCTCTCTTTCTGTGTGTGTGTGTTCATATCAAGTGAGCATGGTCCGGGGAGGGAGGGGGGGAAAGGGGGGGGGGGGGTAACAAAGGCGTGGATGAAAGTCTGCAATAAAAAAAAGAAATAAAGCTATGTTTGCGGGTAGGGAAGCACTTGCATTGGGTATATTTCCAAAGAATTAATGATTTTTATATAAGGCGGAAATCAACGTATACTCAATGAACTAAGAATCAGATTGTTCGAGATGATTTAGAAAGTCGGCTTTTACTGATTGAACTCTTCAGCATTCTTGGTAACTAAAAAAAGGAAGTTCAACCTTCGTTGATTAGCGTTGTTGTTGCTCACCTTTTGTTATCATTGAACATTTCATTAGTAACATCACAGGTAAAATGTTTCATTAGCGACGTTACAGGTAAACTGTTCCATTAGTAACAGCATAGGTAAAATGTTTCATTAATGAAATCAAAGTCAAAATATTTCAAACGTATCGAAAATTGCGCCAGGAGGTATTGAAATGATATGCGTTTTGAAGTTTTACTCACTAGACCGCTTCCATAAATTATGAGTAAAAAATAGAATATCCCCACTCGAGCATTCAACTTTTAATTGGTTCGAATATTAGTGTAGGAATCTGCCGCAAATCTCATGGGAACAGAGAGTTTTTCGGCGCAACTTCGGTGCAATTTTGCTTTGCAAGAGCCTATTACTGCACTATCGTGTTTATTCATTCAAGGTGCATTTGTGTCTGTGTGTCGACAAATTTAAGCTGCTAGGTGCGGTATGCACCAGGAGAGGCATTTCCTATAATGAATTTCACATTAATTTGTCATCTTTGAAAGATGTTATAGACATTTAAAGATGGAAAATTTCGCGTACATTTTACCTGTTCACCTTTTTATTTACATCTGTTTGGTTGTAAATTAAAAAATTGCATTTTATGGAAAATTTCTATGAGCTAATATTTTTCATTTATTTCTACGATCGAGTTAATAAAAAAAATAAAAAGATATCATTTCATTTATTTCTTCTCTATCGAAAATGATCGATGTGATGATTGATTTATAAGAGAGGCGTCTATTGTGTTAGCTTATTTCAGTTATGCTTCTGCAGCAATAATTACTTGCTTACAAAATGATTCATCAACGTTAAATATGACTTAATCAACTTCAAAATGCATACAAAACTGCGAGAGCACTTTTAAATGCCTATCATCATTTTTTTTTCTCAAATTTTAGTCAAAATTTTGCATAGAAAATTCTCTACGAGTGGCATTGTAGAAGCGATTTGCTAAATATAGCTTCAATAGCTTTCAAGTTGAAATCACCGGATAGATAGATATTTGCGCTTATCTACAGATATAACATCGTCTTGATAGAATTTTTTGGAAGCAAATTTTTTTCACGAACGCATAGAAAAAGATTGAAAAGAAGCACAAATAAAGCGAAAAGATTTTATCACTGGAAAATGATTTTCTTATCATTATCACTAAAATTTTCTTATCATTATCATTAGAAATTTTTTTTCTCACATTAAGATAATTTTATTTTCTTATCACTATCATTATCATCTTATCAGTGGAAAATGAAGAGTGAATTTTCTTATGTATTCCGACTCTATAGCTAGAATGTTTTGTTTTTTTTCTCTCTCTCTCAAAAGATATTTACATTTGAAATTTGCAACATATATTTTATTCATCGTATTGTATCAAAAATTTAGCATCTTCGAAATTTAATTTCCATTGCCGTCTGAAAAAGCGAGAGGAGAGAGAGAGGGAGAGAGAGGGAGAGAGAGAGAGAGAAAACCAATTTTTCGCTCTCTTCGTATTTGGCACAATGACAATTACAAAAATTTTTTTAAAAATTGGCAAAAAAATCAAACGCGAATTCAGAAAAAAAAAAACGCCTTTCCAACAACAACAAAAAAGAAAATGACTTTGACACATTGACGAAAATCTTCGAATAGAATTGATTAATCATTCGCTCGTTGACGATACAATAGAGCGTGAAGTACGCTCTTATTGTAATTACTCACAAAATTGAACAAATTACATGAAATGGATTTATTTATAGGGCATGATATTATTTACAATTCAACGCCTCTCTATTAATATGACCTTGAAAATTCGCGAATTATGCTTCAAATGGACGAATTGACGAATCGAAAATTTCTTCGCCTAATTTATTCGCGTTTTTAGGACATTATTGCACAATGGGATATTCCAGCAATGATGTCAATAGCTTTAAGGCTAAAATTCTTTCATTTCAGAGTATCGGCCTCCCCCATTCTCCACCCCCCTCCAAACTCAGATATCTTTAGTTCAAAAGTACCATATATTAAATGGGTTGCCGTTCATCTGTATCACCTTTGCAGCACATATCTCTTCAATAATAGAATATGTTGAGATTGTGCATCGTTTCGCGATAGAAGCGATAATGAAAAACAAATGAGGCTAACCATTAGCCTATTCATTCATATCGTTATTCCTTGATATTTTCGTATAATTGCTCATTTTCAAGAAATATACAGAAACGATCACTTTATATTGACTTCATGTTCAATTTTTATAAGATTTTATGCAAATGATGCATTCCTGCTTATGGGTTGTTAGGAATGGTCATCGTTGCTCATGACCAGGTCAATGATCATCACGTGGTCGATAATTAAGACCCGATCAATGACCAGGACCTGATCCATTTTCACGGTCTGATCGTTCGTTTCCCATCGATAGTTCAATTTGCTTCTATGACAGCATAGCAAAAATGCGTGTAATAGGTAATTAAAGGTTCACA
The DNA here is from genome assembly GCA_013433145.1 of Ascaris suum. NCBI lineage: Eukaryota > Metazoa > Nematoda > Chromadorea > Rhabditida > Ascarididae > Ascaris > Ascaris suum. Next base: position 1,540,505 of record CM024171.1, read on the forward strand.
ACAAAGGCAGTCCATCGGCTATTCGTTTAAATCGCTTGAAAACTAGTCGCAAAATTTTATGAGTGTAGTTGAGAAGAAGCCGAATTGTGCAACTCCTTCAAAAAAAATGTTTTTTGTGCTATTTGCAAACAATCTGCGCGTCGAATATTGTTGAATTTTGCAATTTGCAGTTTGCAATTTGCATGATAAAGTCTATGACCATGTCAGATCCACAAACCGAGGAACTATGCAGGATATTTGTGCGATATGTTTGAAATCTCTCAGTTGATATGCATTTATTTTATTGTTGCTTTATTAATAGCGAAAAATGATTTACTCAATAAATATTTTCTTCCTAGATTTCTTTGAGGAAATTATTTTTTTATTATTAATTTCCATGAATTTATATATTAATTTATGATAAATTTCATTTGAATATTAATTTATGAATTTATGAATTTAATTTAATTACTGCATTCATAAATGATTTCGTTGAATTCGTTTTAGAAGGAGCGATTGTTGGATATAATTGTACAGCAGAAGAACAACAAGTGATACAACATTGCGCGGCACCACTTAATGAACTTTCATCAAGGATCGATGAACTTTTCGAGGTTTTTCTTTTGTTATTTTTATTCTTCACTTAAGAGATTTATTGAAGAGTGACCTTAGAAAGCTTTTTTGGTGGATGGGTGAGGGGAACGTGAAGGAAATGCGATCGGTTGCGATGGAATTACCTGTCAGCTAGCGAGTAAGTGTTTGAAGCGTTACCTGCATTGTACTGCGCATCCAGTTTTTTTCCTTATAGTAAATATATTTTTTATTGAGTATAATAAAAGCTACAGGGTGGTCTGCAAGCATTTCTTGCTAATGTCAAGAATCTTGCACCGGTATTTGCACAAGGATGCAATCTTACGGTCGAGTTTCGCGAATGTACAAAGCCAATTCTTATGCGTTCGTCGAGATGCGTCGTTTCAAGTTGCTTGATTCGTGCCGGAGAGGGAATCTGCGATCAGCCCGATACTGCTAAAGCCATTGATGACAACCTCAGCTGCGTTTTCAAGCAGGTGTGTTCTTTTCGTTAAGAAAGGTTTTTGGTGGTGGAAAGGAAAGGGGGAGTTTCTAAGAAAGATTTTTCATTGGAAAGGAAAGAAAAGGATATAGATGGCTAAAAATCTCTCAGAAAGATCTTCAACGGTGATTTCTGACAAGAAGGAAGAGGAAAAGCGGAGAAGGTTGAGATGTTATTACCTCTTATCTAAAAACGTTGCCCGTAGTACGAGAGAAGAAATGTCTCCCGTCATTTTAATCCTTATTGTAATTGCGATCGAACGAAGCGGATGGCTTTTGTTAATTCTCAGTATCCAAGAAGCTTCTTCTACGTGGAATTCCGAGTGATATATTTTAGTATTTGGGCAACTGGGTGAGTTGGCAATAAGGGTTTTCAGAAACTGCATCTATCAACGTTTGTAATATCCTCATTGCCTTCTCCTTCATCTAGGCTCACAGGTTAAGCAATTTTTTTCTGGCTACAAAAAATTCTTCTTAGTAACTGAAAGCCTATTCATACGCTCCATAGACTTAACTATTTATTCATTTTCTTAGTAAATTCGACAACATTTTTCAATATTAAAAAGGTTGGTCATGGTCAATATTCGTTTATTTTTCTTCTATTATATTATATTAATATATGATACCTAATGTATATAATGAAAGATTTTAGGGGTCAAATGTCGAATTCGGGAAATGTCTTCGAACAACGATTGCAACGCTGAAAACATTCACTTTAACAGCACTTCGTACAGTGCTACCACGATTCATTAATTGTATCGAGACGATCGTCATAAAACAATGTGGCCAAACATCATTACATTTATTGAAAGCAATTAGCACATCCGATATTTGCCCACTAGAAATAATGTCTCCTCAACTCGTTATCAACGTTCCACCTTCATCACCGATTAATGTATGCACTCCAGACATGCATACTAAACATATCGCATGTACCGGTGATTTCTTCCGTAAATATCGTATGCTTCCGATAGCGATTATCAACGATGCATCGGATATTAGTCAAGTAAGGATTTCATAGATTTTTTGTGAATTATCTATGTTGTTTTTTTATTAATTGTAATCTTTGGTTTTTTTTAAAGGAAACTAGATCCTCATTGTTATTTTGGTATTATTATATCGAATCTCTTGAAGGTAATTTATGCCCCAAGGTTTAAAAAAAATAAAGGCGAAATTAGATACGAGCGCTAAACGAAAAACTATCAGTAGAATTTTAATCGATCAATGCACTTTAATTTCACTCTGATTACTTGAGAATTATTTTCAGTTATGTCAACAAGTGGATGCAATTTCCACATGTTCTTTGAGAGCATGTGAGGAGAACAATGCTAGTGCTCTTCGTTCGATGTTACAATTGATGTGTGCTCGAAAGGTACAATTCGAGAAACACGTGATATGCCTTGCTTCTGTTGCTACCTCCGAACAGGTAACTTCTATTATTCCTCCTACCTTCAGTAATTCTTTCTCATCTTGTTCATATTCATCGTTACTTTGTCGGGTTAGTGTGCTTAATTTCTTAAATATTTCAATATTTTTTAAAATGTCCCTTCCATTTCAAAAAAAAAATTTTTTTTTTTTTTTTAAAGAGTTATAGGTTGGCATTGAACTCTCATATAGTTTGCATATATAATATATGATTAGAGCGATTAATATATTAATATTGCATTCGTTATTTGAATGTCCGTTCACTATTAAATTCTCGAATAAAAATGTTTGAGAAATTTTTTGTTCGCTTATATTATTTGAATTTTTGAGAGAGAGAGAGAGAGAGAGAAAAAAAAGCTAATTTGATAAATACATATGTAAATAAAGATAAGCCAATAATATAGAATCGAGAATGAAATAGCGATGATGAAAATGAATCGTTAAATATTTTCTATTTCCTTTGCATTTTTTTGCATGAATTTTGGAAAATCCACAAATTTTATGCTGCATATATTTGATGCTTGAGAAATTCCTTAATATGAGAGTAATTATCGAGAGAGAGCAAATGTGGGAATTATTGCAGAAATATTGCCAGAAGTTTTTTTTTTTTTTTTTGAATTCACAAACATTTGATATTTCTATTCACAATTTTTTTCAGAGATATCAGCTCCTAGCCACTCCTCTCCGTCCCCTCTCGTTTTCTTCGCCATTCTAGACTCCATGATATCCTTTATTTAGAGCAATTTTGCAAAATGTTCTTTATAAAATGATGCCGTTTAAAATGTCTACCTGATTCAGGGAGCGAAATGTTTGACAACATTTTTGACTTCTACTGCTGAGAATCGTTGCATAGCGTTATCGTCGAATGCCGAATGTGCGGCTCCATTAATCAATGAAGCATGTGGATCTGAGGCACTCACATTATCTTTTGATGCTATGAATCAATACGCTCAACAGGTTCATTGCTAATCAATTGCATCACCTTATTAGTAAAATAATAATGATACCGCTAACCATATTTAATTATGATATCAGCATTCAGAGGTACATGATTAAATATTCACTTATAAATGATAAGAGATAAGAATATATGCATAAATAATAACTACAATCGGTTTATGTAATATTTAATTATTCAAATCTCAATAGAAATTGTTGATATGATAGGATACAAGGAGTGATTATATCCTATCTTACAAGATAAAAAAAGTAACCAGTAAAGTATATTGTTAACGCGATTATCTTTTCGTTTCATACCTCAATTCGCCGCAATTAAAGATTATTTCTTGTTATCAAGATATAAATAGGAAATAAATTCCAGTTGAATTCGTCATGTTCAATCTCAGTACCTTCGGTATCACTAAGTACAGGTTGCTCGGAAGCGGATCTTGTCGAATATTTAGAGTGTGAGACGTTCATCGATCGTTTCGCATTTAATCCTCTTTCATTTATTCGGTTTGTATTTTGTATTTCTTTTTAAATTTTGCATTTTATTATATATAATTTTGTATAAAATTTCGTATTGTTTATTTTATTATATATTATATATTGTATCTAATTGTTTATATTTTATTTGTATCTTCAAATGAAAGTATATTTCTCATAATGATGGGATCTTTTACGCGGTTCTATAGATGATTTCTTGTCGAAGTTAGTTTCGATAGATTGTTCGAAAAGAATTTTCTCTTCTTAAAATTCAAATCCTCTTTCAATCATTTGGCGAATATTTCAGCCTAAAGCAATGTTTTTATTTATATTATTTAGGAATTACAGGCGGGATTTCTTTAATATATAGTAATTCAAATATTCTTTTATTTAAATGAGTTAATAAAATTATTTTCTTTTTGCTGTGGCCAAAATTGGCCAAAATTGCAAATGTTATGCTTAAATGAGTTTACAGTTTTAATTGGATGAAATGTTCCGCAAATAACGATCTTTTTTTTTTTCACCAACATAAGAGATATTAGAACGCTGATAAAATCGCTAAATTAAACAAAATTACAAAAAGAAAAATAAATTTAAAAAACATACAAACAAGTAGATCAAAAGAATCTCAATATAGGTGAGAGATGATTAATTTGCATATTTCAGAAACGCCACATATTTCGATGAATTTTGTGCATCAAGTATTGACTATAAACAATGCGTTACTAATATGACATGTAAATTTGAACCTATCTCATCGTCAAATATCGCTCTCTTTGAAACAGTTTGCACAAACACCGATATTCGTCCACATATCGAGTGTCTTACACAGTACGCGAAAAGTAACGATGGTCAAAAATGTATAGAGCCATATAGTCGTGTCGATCTTCTTGCTAAGGATGCTCCACACAAACTTTGTTCAGCGTAAGTTTCATTTCTTATCGACAATTCTCTCTGCGTTAAAATATTTTTGAAAGTAAATTTCCTCTAGATGAAACTAGGTTTTAAATTTATATTTGAGGTATATCCTTTATGGTACTTACAAATATTGAATTATATTTACGTAGTAAGTTTATGCTTGTGAGTAGTTTTTGTTGATCGAGTTTGCATATTTTTGAAAATCATTTTCATCGAAAATAATTTTTTTTAAAAATTGCTTATATTTTTACGCTCGTTCGAATTTCAATGCGTTTTTATTTTCGTCCATGAATGAACTTTTTATTTGTTCACATCAGAAAAAATAAAAATAAAGAATACCCATCTAAATTCATTATTCAATTTGTATGTCGATTCTTTTCACTATAATTTTTTTAAACAGTAATCCCTTTTAATTAATATATTAGTAAAATAAATGCGCATTGAAAAATTTTTAATCAAAATTTCGAAGAATTTTTTTTCGGCTATTTTATAGCGATAAAGCACTTGTGCAAAAATTTTTTTATGAGATCTAATGAAATTAGTTGTTTGATGATCGAACGATTTTTATGATTGTTTGAGAAAATTTGAACATCCCATTTCAATGAAACACTTCCAGTCGGATGACGAACATAGATAAAAACGGTTGGAGAGAAGGGGGAGGGAGGCAGGCGACGCTGAAAGCAACGCACAATTGCTTTATTTTGGAAAATTTTAGAAAGCTTTCAAAATGATCCCACTCCATTCATTTTTAAGTGAAAAGTTCCCTCTATGCCTCATCCGACGTCCTAAATTGTGCCTAGATCCTCTCCTGTCTACGTTCATCGCTGACAACAACAAATATTTTCAGTTTGAGTGTCGTGCTATCGTGTGCATCTGAATCCATCGAGAGGGAATGTGGAGTTGAAGCACTTAAAAAGGTGCACGCAATAGACTCTTTGTGGTCGCAGCATTTTGATGCTGCATGCGTTATTCGAATAAACTCTATCTCGAAAGAAGGCTCTCAGAAACCCGAGGTGGATTTCTCTTCTGATGCAAAACCCACTGAGATCAGCCAAGAAATGTCTACAAAAGCTGACGCTGGCGCTGTACAAAACGAGGCAGCAAATCCGGAACCTAGTCCAGAACCTGAATCATCAACAGAGTCGAGGTCATTCTCAGTTTCTCCGGCATCACAACCCGAACCAGAGCCAAAACTTCCAAATGATAAGGATGGACAACAAGTTTCTGGTCCAAACATTGAATCTAAGCCGCAACCGACTAGCGCAAATAATGAAGCAAGTCCCGAACCGATTCCTGAGCCAACCACACAATCCGGATCGAATCCATCGGCAGAACCAAAACCAGAAATAGGACCTCAAGCAGAACCCGAGCCCACTAATATCACAAATAACAGGACAAAAGGTTTGTTCTTTCGTTCGAAGTGTTCAAAATTATGTAGTTTACGAAAATATTTTCACAAATATCCTATGAGAGTCGAATTCCATTCGATAGGCTTTCCTTCTTGTGCCATAGTTTTCAACATATCAAGACGTTTTCCTTAGAACGCTAGTATATGAATTTTTTTTTTTTTTGCATAATCATTATGCGTTCTCAATATCTATGGAACGTATTATATATTGCATTTGCAAGAGCATTATACCTTTTCTAATATTTATTATAATATTATATAATGATAGGTAAATATATTTTATATGTATATAAAACAATATTACCATATGTGAGACAATCAATTTAGAAGGATATTGTAAGAAAATCGGTATTTTTCAATTCCTTGTTTTAGTCAAGTAATTTAACAACGATTTAACATCCTAGTATCATCTTAACTTCATTACGTTTAGCCCAAAGCGACAATTGCGAGATTTTTGATTGCTTCGGGCTTTTTTATGCAAGTTCGTTATTGTTCGATTAATTTTATTTGCAGGTTGTGAGCGGAGTAACCCATCGGCGATACTATTCGGCGTATTCGCTGTATTTGTGTTACGAATATGATGCTCATGTATAGAAATCTCTGGTCGATTCCGTAATTGTTTTTATTTATTATCACACTTGAATGCGTTTTGTGCTTATATTTTTATTAAATATGATTGTAAAATTGTAAAGAAAAACTCGTTGATAAAATAAATGCGCAAGTTTATCACTACATATGCATTTTGCACAATTTACATATGCTTTTATTAGCTTAATTATCTCTGAGCTAAATTTGCATATGATCTGTTAATTTGCATATGTGCTCTAGCCCGATTTTCAAATTCGCATATAGAGCTATTTTATACGTAAAAATAAAAATATCTTAAAACGGCAATTTTATTTCCTAGAGATATTTTATTAAATTTGAAGCAATTTATTTGCACAAATTTTTTGCAGGGAGACTTTTTATTGCAATTTTTTGCTAATATTTGCAATTATATATTTATTGCAAACTTATTGCAAACTTTATTGCAAACTAATTCTTTGCAATATTATGTTTCATAAACGTTTATTTATGCAAAAAGTTGCATCGCTTAGAGCATTTTTCTATGAAGTGTTCAACGAATATTTTGATAGTCTTTCGATGAGAGTTTTGCACATAACAAAAAATGAGCTTCTCTCTTTAATTTTAATTCACCGTCGAGATATTTTATTTCATGAAAAGAAAAGTAAGAAGAATACATTTTTATTTTCATCGTAAAGATTTTGAGCGAGAAATTAATAGGAAAAAAATTTGCATATTCACCAATCCTAGCGGCAGTTATTCTTTTTTCTTGCATGATAATGGTGACTATAAGTATGCGCATATGGATTTAGCGAAATTTTGCAAATTTTGCAAAGCGAAATACGCGCAAATTGGCGATCAATAGAAAAACACGCAAAGGACATTGCTGATAATATTTCCATGTTGGATTTCCATGAATTCTTCTAAGTTGAATTCAATAGTATAACATATAAGGTATTATATACCTTAATTAAAATATACTTTCATTAACAACAATATTAACAAATAGTAATACTTTTTTAGAATCTCTCATCCATCCATTCATATGAGTTTCTATGAAAAAAAAATTTTTTTTTTTTCAAAAGAAAGTTGGATTTTCTCTTTGAGAATTTCAGCGCATCTATGAAAGATTTTATTCATTTGAATATGTGAAGATCCATTTTTAAAAAAAATCAATTTTCTACGAGTTTTTTGATGAAATATTCATTCGATAATTTTTTGTTCATTGAGGATTCTTCTCCTAACAATTTCAATTGTTTTTAATGCTTTCATTGAATTCTTTTATTTTGTAATTTTGTGATATATTGAAATCTTTTTTCTTTTTATTCATTATTCATTTTTATTTTATAGCAGCCGATTCAACGAAATGAATAATTGTTTATGTATATTATGGAAATAAATCAAATGTGCTCTTTTAATGAGTGTTCGCATTATTCTTCATAAAAATACAATATCAATAAATAATTCTTTCAACTTTTTCCATTTTTTTAGGGACTATGCCTAATATAACATCATTAAACATGACGAAAAATATCGAAAAATATAAAATGCATCACTATCGACAGGTATCACAGGTGTGTTATGAAACAAACAGGTGTGGCCGATCTTGAAATATGCCATCAACAGATACGAGAGTTTTGCTTTAGGATTATAGTAATGGGCATTGTGGATATGATTTCGGAAAATCACTCTCAATATTCTTGATTGCTTACCATTGCTTCTCAAAACCGAGTAATATTAGAAAAATAAAAAGTATTTGAAATGTTGAACAGTAATCTCTCATTAAAGGTATTCCGTGTGTGCATGTGCGCATTGCTGCATTGCCATGATGAAGGCATCGAATAACTCCAGAGATTTAAGCATTGAGCACACGATTTAAGCACTATTAGCAATAAGTTATTGTTAATCTATAAACATATCCTTTGAATTTCAAGCATAGAAATGAAATACGGAATGTGCACATAAACAGAAGTGCGAAGTCATCGTGCGGTTGGATATACTGGTAGCGAAATTTGCATAAAAATGCTTCGAAATTTGCAAAAGATAAATCGAACAGTTCTTTTAAATAGCTGAACTGCAGCCGTCTATTTGTTTATCTCAGCCCATTTCCCATCTGGGCGGTTGTCGGTCGCAAAATTTTCGCATTGCGACTTTTTATTTGGCATTCACAACGAGAAGCGATCATCGATAAACGGTATTGCATTTTTCTTCCTAATATCTTTTAAGCCGATAAGTGAGTTTTCAATGATTATCGAAAATCGATCCACTATTTCCAATAATCATTGCAAAAAAAAAAAATTGCATGCGAAAATTGCAAAAATAAACAAGCATTCTCAATAAATTTTTGCATCGATTCATTTGCGAAATCACATACCGAATTTGCAATAAAAATTTACGAATAATCTTTAACTATCTATCTTATCAATTATAAGAAAGCATTTATATTATTCTCATTTAAAAAAAACTATTGAATACTATCGATTTATGCTTAATTCAATATTTATATTATTATTATATATATGCATATGAAATATTTGCCGTATCAGCTTGAATAAAAACCATCGGCTGTGGAGAGCAAGATATTGGGGATCATGCACTGCTTTTGCATTTTCTTTTTTTTATTCGTCACATAAATAATCCATCAGAGTTTTATCCCTTATAGCGTCCATAATATCCCTCATAATCAATGATTACGATATATTTACTCTCATTTCTGCAATAATTTATGATTTGATGATTGATATAATAGTATTAGAAGTTGGGAATATTAGATAAGGAAATTCCCATATCAGTCATAGAAAATTCTCATTTGCAGACGAAAGAAATCTCACTATTGTTCACAATTATTCGGAGAAAAAGGAATGCCCATTGTGGTGGAGTCTAAGCTTGAAGAAAATTCTAAGATGAAAAATAAGGCAAACGACGAGCAAAATAGGGTGAATATTCCAATGACGAAGCGATCACTGAAAGATTGTTTTAATGAGAAAGAGATCAGATCAGGAGAACTCCGACAACAGATCTTTAGCACCACCTCAAGAACCGGAATTGACTCCGAAATTGAGAGCGAGGTTTTTGCTTCTTATTCCACCATATAGCATGCATAAATTTCTTGTAATTTTTTGCTATGACAATCGTAGAGTTTCGAATTTATTTCAAAAGAAGACGTTTGTAAGGAATTTTCCATGAAACGAATAAAGGACAATGCAATTGAAATTATGCAATGAGTGAATGATGAATTAGTTATCCATCTATTAACTCAATAGATATCATTGATGCCTCCGGTTGTATGTTATGCTATCACTATTGCGAGCCATGATAATTTCTTATGGAATTTAGTTCTCGAAAAACTTTCAAAAAATGGCCACTTGCCAAATATTAAAAAAATTTTCAAGATGACATACCAATGTTGCTTTATGCATCTATATCTAGCTATCCTTAGCATAAAATTGACGTTAAACGTTATTTGTTTCTTAAAGACAACAAAGTCATGGTCAATGTCTATACCATCAACATCACGCCAAAGTGATACATCATGGGCGAGTCGTATACACGAATATGTTGCCTCAACAAAACTTTGTACAACAAATCTTGGAGATGAGGATTTCAATGAAAATCTCCGTCGTTGTGCAGCAGCTATGGAAGCCGGTATTCATCCGTTAAGGATTCCGTCAGGCAGTTCCGGTATATTCCTCACTAAAAAGCAAATAAACATCGATACATTTCGAATTGTCGATAAATTCTTTCAATGGGCAAATATATAAAAGCAACTTTATTATAAATTACAAACTTTGAAAGGCATTTTTTAATAGATTAAATTTCATATACGCCATCGTGACAATGTTATTTGCGTCTTATGTCTAATCAGCTTGAAAGACCCATAAGGATTCTACGAAGTGGCCAACTAAAATCCAAAAACACTCGGCAGCAAAACAATACAAAAAAAAAACAATACCAACTCTTCCTTCTTTCCTCTTCCTTAATTTCTTGCCATTATGATGACGCAGGCATTTTTGTGTACCGTTTGTTGAGTGGGAAACGCCAATCGATAAGTTGTATCATCACCTCAACTAATGATTGTTGTTGATAAGGCAGAGAATTATGCTATGAAATAACTATAATATTCCGTTTTTGTTGGTTGTACTTCGATTAAAGCTCAAAAATGAGTGAAATTTCATAAAAGAATTGAAATTTCCGGAAATTGCTAACTACCGAAATGAGTCGCATAATTTTATTTACGTTTAGGTTCATATTTTATTCGCGACGTCAACGGAGAAATAATTGCTGTGTTTAAACCGAAGGATGAAGAACCTTTCGCACCGTTAAATCCAAAATGGCCGAAATTCTTTCAACGAATTTTATGTTTTTGCTGTTTTGGTAGAGCTTGCTTAATACCGAATAATGGTTATCTCTCTGAAACTGGTGCATCACTTGTCGATGAAAAATTGAAGGTTAGCTAATATTTTTGCAATAAATTTAATCATATTTATATATTTCTCTAAAGATCAGCATATTTTTTTGTAATTTGAGGGTGATTATTTGTTTCTATATAAGCCAAATACTAAGTATTCGATATTAACATCCATAATTACTTATGTACTTTCTAGATTTTTTGAAAATATTTCTATAGTGTTTCGGTTCTTATTGCTCTAATATTAGATAATTTTCCTCCAATTCATATAGTACACTATTAAAGAAAAATATTTTCCGAGACGATGAGATTTACCTATAACGTGCTTAAAAACATAAACGTTCATAGTTGAAAGATTTCGATATTCTCTTGTTAATCTCTATGATCTCGATCTTTTCTATTACTAATGGACTCTTTTACCTCGAACTATTAAGAGGTTATTATATTTATGAATGCACTAAAGCCTCATATTAGATAGGCGGTCGTCGATAAATGAAACACGATTGCAGTTGCATATCGTACCGAAGACACGTGTTGTGAAGCTTGCATCGCCGGCATTCTTCTATAGCCGATCCTTTTGGAAAAGAAAAGTACCAAAATTGAAGGCAGGTAGTTATCAGGTGAGGCTTTCACCTCCTCATTTTGATACACCTGTACTCTCGGTGATTTAGTCGATTAGGAACATGGTGCAATCGCCTTCGACCTTCCGGTAAAACAATCGGCCCTATCTCTTCAATGCTTCAACTCCGAATATATATTTCTTACTAGTATACTCCTTCATCTTACAATATAATTATAGAAGACGATTTATGTTAATTCTAAATGCTCTTTATAAGCTCTTTTTATAGCATTGCCATTTTCACATCTTTGTTATTAACGTTGTACTGTTAAGTTGTTACAGGTGTATCATTAAGTTTCAACAGGTAACAAAAGCTTTGAAAATGAATTATTAGAATTATTTCACCTACTTCCTTCTAGAATTATTTCATTCAGCTAAAATGCCAATAGTTGATTTACGAATTAATCGCACTAGTATTTTTCATTTTTGATAGATTTAATTATGACATAAAAGTGAACGTATTTTTGCAGTATGCTCATTTTGCAGTTATTTGTGAATGGTTATGTGGGTGCAAGTAGTATTGTACCAGATTGGTCGAAAGAGGGACATTCATGTCCTTTATCACCAATGGAAGCCGATCGCTTCAAAATATTATTTCAAAAGATGTGCGTACTTGATTATGTGATTAGAAATACCGATCGACATATGGACAATTGGCTAATTAGGTAATTTCATCGAACGAATGTGGTAGTTTTATGCGTGAAAAAAAAATTTGAATTCAATTTCATATTATATCTTTAATTCGGGGAAAATTTCTCTCTATAATAGATTAGAAAAAGAAACTGAAATAAAAATTTTCCATTCATTTTCTTTTTTTCGAAAATCTTTAAAAAATTTGCAATTTTCACCTTATTTTCTCGGCGATATTATTTATGGAAATTGAAGAAAAGTCACGGTCATCGATGATCGACATCTAAATCATTTGTCAGACGAAAGCAGCTCAAATATGATTTACTTTTTGCGGTTAATTTAAAGGATTCCATCAAAAAAAAGTGCCAAAACTTAAGTTTGAACTAATGCTACCTATATTTTGTTACTTTATCGAATTCCTATCAACTCCATATTACCAAAAGGTTTTTGAATATTATAGAATAGTAATTATAATTGTTATCGCAAGAAAATCATAATAACTTGGAACTAAACGGAGATGAGCAATAATTACTGAATATTACAACAGATATTTTTTTTTCAAAGTTTAGATCATTTGAAATTAGAAATATTCTTTCATATACAACAAGCATTTGTTGATTTTCTTTCAAAAATTCGATGACATTAAGATATGAGAAAGAAAATATTCTGGAAGTAGCGGCTATCGATAATGGTCTTGCATTTCCGATCAAGCATCCTGAAACGACAAGCCGTCTGAGGCCATTCCCCTTTGGATGGGCACAACTAAGCTGGGCAAAATTGGTGAGGCCAAAATTTCAGAATGGAAGTTTTTTTCCACTTTATTTCTAATCTTCTATCCTAAATTTCCCTTGCAAGTTTTTTATTCTGCATTATATGAGAGCGATTACTTAACGAGTATAGATTATTATAAATTAGTATTCAGCAGATAGCATTATCTATAAGAGTTAATTGAACAATTATAACATTCTATAAATATTACATTATGTAGGTTTCTGGAATCTTTCAACTCGCTGCGTTGAAATCGTCGTCTTATAGGCGATCATTTACCTCATATCGGATCTGAATGAATATTATTATACTGTTATCGTCATATAAGGGCTCCTTGATAACTCATCTTATTTCATGCATCATATATATATATATATATATATATATATATATATATATATATATATATATATATATATATATATATATATATATATATATATATATATATATATATATATATATATATACCTCCTATATGAATATTTTGCCGTTAGCAGTAATTACGAAATGAGATATTTCGTAAAATTCAGTCTTGGGATGAAGAACTACGTGCACGCCTTCTTGATCTTCTTACACCTCAATTTGTTCAAGAATTATGCGATGACATAAAAACGCTCTTCAAATATGATAAAGAAGTGAATCGATTTTTGAAATACAATCAATTAAGGGTAATGCGTGGACAGGTGAGTTCTTCTTTCGATTTTTTTTTTACCTTCTTTATTTATCGCTTTCATATTTTAAACTTATTTACTGCTATATGTTATATCATTTGAAATTAGTTATAGCAGAATGCATATCTTATTTAGTTTAGTTTTTTAGACAGTTAAACCGGAAAGAATATCGAAGACGGTTTTTTGTGTTTCTCTAATCGGTGGAACGTTTCAGGACCGGAAAAAGAATCTCTAAACCGGAAAGACTTTCCGTATTTCTTCAAATGAATTAACAGAAGTACATTTATCTTAGTAAAAATCCTAAAACTATAATTTGAAATATTCTCTTCATATTGAATATATCGTTAGCTTTATCAATGACTATTGCAGCAATAGGTAGTATAGCTTGATAATGATATATGCAAATATTAAATTATTAATAAGCGTAATTATAATTTTCAAACGATAGTAATAATTTCAAAAAAGTTCAAGTTCAAGTTCAAGTTCAAGTTTAAGCTAATGTTCGGCTTTATCTATAATTTAGAGTCGTATTTGCAGCTTTGGAATCTAAGGATGGCGCTTATCGAAAGAAAACCACCAGCCGAGATGGTAAAGCTTCCATTATTATTAGTTTCAAGGAAATATCATCGTCGTCCAACGTCTAACGATTGGAATAAATCTTTTCATGTGAAATACGCTGATTATAGAGGTCGTGGATGTTGTTGAGGATTGGTAAAGCAAAAAAAAAAAAAAATCCTTCAATTATTGAAAATATTATTGCGATTTTTAATTGTTATCAAATTTTTTTTCCCACTTCTATTTGCATATTTCGATATTATATGCAAAAATATTTACTACTCAACGTTAATTTCAGTATTAATTTTAGGCGATATATAAGTAATTAAATGAAATTAAGAAAGAAACTATATCGTTGATAAAGGAAAAAGTATAGTTGAGAGGAAATTTTTGAAGATAAGATAAATCGTATTTGCAAATTGCATAAATTGCATTGCGCAATTTTTCTTTTGAAGTGAATAAATCTCGAAAAGAAGATTCCCCATTTGTAGAGAGGAATTTTTCTTCGTCAGTGATATATTGTCATTTTCGATGGTCTATTAGCATTCATTGATTCAATTATAATGAAATGACGTCACTTTGGAAAATTTTTATTCCTTTTTTTCCCCACATTAATGTTCTCATATCGGTAAATGATTATTGAATTTGAGATGAAATTATATTTAAAATATTTATTTCGTTTAGGAATATTTATGGCATTTTATTATCATATTTTATTGTTGATTGGATTTTTGTGAAGTTCTTTTTTTTTTCTTCGATCCAGGTAAACTTTAGTTATGTGCACACCTGAGATTTTTGATGACTGCGAAGATTCATTTGATAGTAGCAATTGATGTATGGTATATTTGCTTTGAGAGATTGGTGTATCATTGAACCACATGCGATCTTATCGGGAAGGATTTATTGAGGATAGCCGATGAGGTTTCCTCACGACTCGAGGCTAGGGGTGAGGATTAAGGAAACGAGATTCATGAGGTGTGAAATACAAATTATCCCTTGAGCAGTTAGGAATGTTTCGGTTCTTAACGTTTGGTGTAGTTCAACCTTTAAAGCAGAAGAGGCCCCAGCATATTCCACCTATGCGTTCGGATTCGATCACGCTGAGTTGTTTCACGGTTCTACCTCAGTCTCTGAGACTGAGGTGAGGCTGCCAATAAAAAGTTGAGATGAGGTTGCCAAAGAAAAGCTGAGGTAAGACTGTCAACAAAGGTATTCATTTATACAAGAATTCGGCTAGCAACAAAGGAAGCCACCACTAGGGGATTTCCAACTGAATGTGAGTAAATGGGCAGGTGAATTATATATTCATCGGTTGACGTTAATTAAAAAGCGCATTTGGCACGATTTATCTATGCGATAAAATACATAGATAGCCGCTCAGGGTTCATATGTAAATTTCGACGATATGATAATTAAATAAAAGATGGATCGATGAAGTGCTGACCATAAAGTCGGATGGTCACGTAGGTTGACCAGTGGTCACATAGGCGAACACCAACATCGACAAATACGTGGCGTTGATATTTTAATATTAGAAGAGGGAAATGAAATTCTTAGTTGGCGTCATGCTGCAACGGCCACGTTCATGGAACATATCTTTGACCATAATGGTTATTAATAAATCCGTTTATTATTCATCTTGTGTGGCATTCGATGCACATATCGTATCGAATATTAAAGTGCATTACGAAGCAATTAAAAAATAAATGCCGAACGGTTACATCTCTAGGTTGGTTGGCTATTCTCGATTTTTAATTTTTATCGAAATTGCTGTGAAAAAAAAAATTCCACTGTAAGAAATAAGCTTGAATAAATTAAAGGTGTCATACCTTGTAAAAAAAATGCTCAAGTATAAATTAGAAAATTCCATTCAGATCGAACACTTAATGAAGAGTGCCATAACTCCAGATGTACAGCGTTATCGCTATATCAGTATATATATATATATATATATATATATATATATATATATATATATATATATATATATATATATATATATATATATATATATATATATATATATATATATATATATATATATATATGAAGAATTATCAATGCCCGGGCGCTAATTAAATTGTTCACATTCATCAGCACTAAAAACGAGTTTCTAAACAAGAATGGCAATCAATAGTGACATTCTGAGTGTGCATTCTTCGAAAGTGATGAATGTTTTAATAAATATTTTTTAATTTTGTTCATCTTATTCACCTGGAATATCTAACGACCCGTCGAGTCGACAACGATCGACGAGGATTTTGTTGAATTCCATTCGGTTAGGAGCAACTCGAACGTCACCGTCGCAGAAATTAATTGCTAAAAAAGTAGAGTTCATTGCATTTATAGCATGCTAATAGGATCCTCTTTGGTTGTATGCAAATTTAATAGGGTCCTCTTTGACTATATGCAAATTTTTCATTGCATAATATTGTTTAGTGAGTGGATTATTTTGTGTGGCGATGAGTGAAGACTATTTGAAAATGATAGTGAGCGATCATGAGCTCATTATCCCCTTTAACAAATCCATAATTGAAAGCCCTTGATCACTTGCCATCTCGTGGAACTTAAGATGCATCATACGAATGGAACGATCCGGAAGAACAGCGCAAATAAATAGTAGAGTCTGGCTGTGGAATTTTTTTTTTTTTGTCATTAATCAAAATATTCGCTTCTTTGAAGCACGACTTCGAGACGGGTATTTCTGCATTTTTGTGATGTTTTCAATCTGTACGCATATGTGGAGTTCGGCCGGCCTGTCTATCCGGTGATTCCGGTTCAGGAAACATACAAACTTGAGCATCGAATGATAATACTTTAATGATCTTTCTATATTGCCGCAATTAAATGGTTTTATACGAAAATATTACAAAACAAGCAAATATTATTGCGTTTTTGCTAATCATTTCCGCTTATTTCGATGCATCATTTATTTGGCCGTTTAAATTGCAAAAAGCGCATATTGTGTCCATATTACTAGTGCATATTTTAAAAAGCATTTAGTGATCCATTTTTCTTATTTAATTAGTGAGGGTAAATTTCTTTTTTGATCATTCAATTCTCTTCGATTACGTTGTTTTATATGAAGAATCAACGTAAATGTGATCATTGCAGTATTCGGTCACAAATAGATATCTTGGATTAGCTCTTCGATGCCATACTCAACAGTTCCCAACTTTCCAAACTCGATCCATATTGCAGGGGAACCAACAGAAAGGTTGGTTGGGTGGGGGATGGGTGGCCTACAAAAGAGAGAATACGATGTTTGATGTTAAGATGTTCGAACACTGGGAGTCATTCTTTCATCATCGTGGTATCACTCTGGCGACTCGAAAGTCTAAAGTGATCGATCAAATGATCGCTAATAATCAATAATCATCTCATGTCATATAACTTCATCGACGGGAATATACTTTTCCTGGGATGTATTCACTCTCGTCTTCGATTAATTCGTTGAGAGTTTGCTTCCGCTTATCGAATCATAATATTAGAAAATGCCTATGGAACAATATCTCTAAGGATATGCAAAGGGTGAAGAAAAAAAAATTAGCCACCAATATTACCGATATCTATGGGCGATTTCTTGAATTTTTTTAAAAATAGTTTTTATTTTATTGCAAAATTTTTTTATTCATTTCGAGTTTTTCTTAATGCTTCTATATGAATTCATATATTTGATGAGTGTTGATTTTGCTTGTTTGATATATATGTTAAGAATATCATTTAACAATTATGCTTGATTGCGGTGGAAGTTATTTTATTTGTTTTTATTTTTTTATTTATTTGATAGATCCATGGTTAGTTTTCGACGACTGAAAGATCAATCGTTAATGCCACTACCAATGAAATTTCTAATCACTGCCCACCAGGCGTTCGCTTTTTTTTTTTTGAATCAGGTGATCGACGGGAAATGCGTCGATAGAACCGGTTTGACTTTCCGTTATAGTTATTCGACTTCTTGTGGCGCATCAAAAATGCGGTGAAATTGTCCATTCCGGATTTTTTTCACGTTTTACATCCATTCCGAATCCATAGGGAGATTATTTAGAATGGGATTAGAGGGAGGAGAGGACGGATTATAGATCTAGTAAAGATGAATAAATAAAGGGGGAAAAATAGGTGAATTGTGACCGAAAATATTGATATCTTTCTTTCGTTTTTCTTCATTTAAATATGCGCAAATCTTATTTTCTATTGCAATGCTTTTTCTGATTATCTATTTGTAAATTGTTCGCTGTTGAACGTTTCGAAATGAGGCCTTCTCATCGATCATTGAATTGACCACGCGGAAGTGAATCATTTGATCACGGTAGCAAAAAGGAAAAATCCCCATCGTTATCTTCCCCCTCTCCCGTTGGCTAATCTTCTGTTTGAAGGTTGGCTGACTAGACACTGGAGCGACGAATCTGCTCTCATTTTCCAGGTTGAATTCATCGTGCTAATCGGTCGTTAGTGTTAATGAGCTAAATCGATATATGAGCCAACGATAGGCACAACTCTTTGAATAACCTAATTAATGAGATATTCAGGTGTATATGAGTGCACGTGAAGCGGCACAGGCAACACGAAACATCGCCGATACTGGCAACTATCAGTCGCAAGGAGAAGCTCTACGAACCTGGTCGGTGACTACTAAAGGCTCTCTCGAAATATTTTAAGATTTATTTCCTGTTAAGCATATCTATGGCAAATGATTAGCGTATCTCATTGATAATTGATGAAAATTCATTCAGGCTATGAGAGGAATTTAAAAGAATAATTGGTTGGTAAAAAGGGAAAATTTTTTTTTTTTTTGAAAAGTTGTAGATTTTTAGCCGATATCTTAGAAATATTTAATGATATTGATCGGGGAATTTTATGCATAATTGATAATATAACGGATCGATAAGCATTCGCTGATTTAATGTGATTTTTTAATCGATTTTTGGTTGGGTGGTGGGGTAATAGTTGATTGCATTTAGAAATTGTTTTGCTTTTTTTTGAAATATTCCTTCGGCTATTGCAATTGCATATGAATTGTCGATGATCTTCTCATAAAATATACTCTTGAAGAAAGATTGCCAATGATCGATGATTGATAAATTTTTACCGTTTTATTCGAATACGGTTGAAACACCTTACCGGGAGGGTTTTTTTTTCATATCTTTATCGACTTTGATAATGCTGTATTGCCATTTCATGGTAAAAAGATTCTTTTAATGAATAAATGCATAGAGATAAGAGAGAATTATAATGTAAGGTATACTGAATTTGCATATGTGCATACGGCAGGTACACCACATCCTTCCGTTTCTCATCCCCCTCTCCCTCCCCCCCCCCCTCCTCCCCCACCTTTTCCCCATGCCGTACATTGCAGCAGCCTTGCCAGTAGGTGTTGCACAAATTGAGGTACGAAGGTTCAAATAGAGTTGCATCATTTCCGTTTTGGGTATGCGTTTGATAGTGACGATTCGTGTCGACGAGGCTCTTCAAGTACGATGTTGAAGCGACCGATTTGCATTGCTGAGAGTGATCAGTTTCCTTCAAATACTGCAAAGGTCGGCGATCGTATCGTCGGTGTTCGAAAGTGCGTTTTTTTTTTTGCTCAACTCGCTTATATTTCTTGTTATTGTTGGACTTATCTGTTGTCTCAAGGCGCTTTGCACTTCATTGACGCCATTCGGTCCCCAATATTGTTTCATTTATGGTATAGATGCATCTAAAAAGATCTGTTGAATTTGCACGAAAATTGATGTGAATAGGCAATGGTTACTTCATACTCGATTACAGGTATGTGTCTACGCAGATAAAGTGCATCAAGATGTGAAGCAGTTTTTCTCGGATGATTTGCTGTCATCTTTCAATTTTTAAGGCAACTGTCAAGTCCATTTTTTGTTAACATCAAATTTTCGACGAGGAGTTTGGCTCTGACAATGATCTTATGGGTCGAAACAAGTGAATAAACCTTCCGAATACGATGCTTTATAGCATGGTGCATTACGCCTTGACTATAATCTTTTCGCATATCTGTTCAGCTGGTAGTAGATCTACATGATCATGGTGCACAAGTGAGGAGAAGTGCGTTTCCTCTTTCTCTTACCCTCTCCCTCCCCCTCCCCCCCCCCCCCCCCCCCCCCCCCTCCCCACCTCACCACTCTACTGGCGCCTACCATCATAAGGGGTCGAAAGACCTACAAATCTCTTGTTTTGCGGTCATTGCTTAATGGCCTTTATGCTCCCATAAACATCAACCTACAATTCGAGTTTCAATTTTTTTCAAAAACCGTCATAGATATATTTGGAAAGAGGGAAAAAAGAGTGATTGTTTGGGCATGGACTATATTATATATGCAACTGTATATTTCATATAGCTATAATAAAGAACTTGAAGGTCACATACGAAGGATTTATGCGGTAATTTTGAGGGGAATATATCGAACGGTAAGGTTCTAACGACGGCTATCTTAATGAAAGACTTCATTGGTCGGCATTACGATCGAAGTCGTCGACGTTTTACCGATGTGCATGTAGAAGTTTTTTAAAAATTGTTTTCCTTTATTATTATTATTATTATTTTTTTGTTAAATTTAGCCAAAATTGAACGTTAAAGAATTGAATAAAATAAGTTTATAAGCATATATGGGGGGTCTTTAAGTAGGTAGTTTATGGATGAAGGAGGGAATATTGGATCATTTAAAAAAACTCTTTGAAGAGAACGAAGAAGTTGAGAAGTGATCAAACAATAAAATGTGACATTCAAAATTTAACAGTTTAATTATGCTGAGGTAATCGTATGATGATATTATTGAATAAATTTTGATGATAATTGCAGAAGATCTCGAGTCATTGCTAAGTGCTTCTATTTAAACGGCAGGTAATCATGAGCAGCATTTTTCATGGGGGGGGGTTTTGGAGGTAATTTTGATTAGATTGGAAGTTTTTTTTTTAAAGGTAGAGAGAGGCAGTCTATTGCGATCGATCTCGATGACAGAAGACAACGATGTAATGAGGGAATTGAAAGAGATGTGTCGTGATGGGCCATCTTATAAGGAGCCACTTTTCATGAAATGTTTGGATGTCAGCAACGTTTTCGTTAGGGTACCCAGTTCTGAGGTTTGCTTTTGAAATTTCATCAACGTTTTTCATTTTGGTCTGCAGTGGAACTTAGGCGGTATTTTTAGGAGTTGGCAGATTACTAAATCCCATTCGGGAATTTGTCTGCTTTTTGATTTGTTGTTGATCCTGGATTTATTTCAAGTTGGAGAATGACACTTAGTTGCAAAGTTGGAGAGAGCCTCATTTATTTATTTATTTATTTATCTATTTATTTATTTATTTATTTATTTATTCATACATTTATATACTGTCCACTCTTACTGTAGAAGATCGCGAAAGTTTAACGAAGAGATTGAGATATACCATCTTCTCGAAATATGAGGTAGGGAGTTTAGTTAAGGCAACATAATAGCTCATACAATTCAAAAGTTTACCAATAAAACTAATGCATTTGCGTTTTCCAACGAACATTTTGTTGTATTTAATGCCTTCGAACTTTTTTCTAACATATATCAGTTTTATTAATAATATCTCATATTCAACAATATTAATAGTTAATTAAAGCGAAGTGATTTTCCATTTAAAGGATACCAACTGAGTAATAGTTTGTTTCGTTGAATAATTTCGCCCAATAACGCCATCACCATGAAACAGAAAAATGGCAATGTGATATATAATATTTCTGGGCGATATATATATTGAATAATAATGCGCCTAAAACGCCTAAGGGATATGATACAAATGCGTCAATGGGATTAAAGGTCGTAGTAAATGCGTGAACAATGAGGTATGGCAACTTATAGGGAGGATGAAGGCTAAGAATGGAACGGCTGGTTATAAGGTGAAATAAACAAACAAACAAACTGTCAGCAATAAATAGTTGAGGGCAAAAATATAAAAGCATCGGTGTCATAGGGAGAAAAATATAATGAATATAGTGAAATAAGAAACTGCTAATAAATCATATTTATAAGGGTAACGAAAAGAAGAAGAGAAGTAAATGAAGAGAGGAAGTGAGAGGAATGAAGAGAAGAAGAGAATTAAGGGAAGTGAAAAGGGCATGTGAATAATAAATATATATAAGAGGTGAATAAAGAAATCTAGGTATAAATTTAAATGCTGTCATGATTTTTCCTTCCAGTCTTCCTTGTACTTTTCTTTCTTCCTTCCGATTTTCTTTCCTTCCTTCCAATTGAGGAAAGGTTTGATGAGTTCTACAACGGATGTTACCTGCATGCGTCTACTTGCTATGCAATTGATGTCTGCAAGTACTTCCACTATCTAATCAAAATATTATCATCGCTCTTATTTCCGGTTATTTTCTAATCATTTCATTAATGAAATTTAATCCTTAAAGGTGTTATTTCAGGTGTTGTTGCTGAGTGATTCGGAAGCTGCAATTTTATTGGCAATAAGAGATAATGATGTTCGTTATGAGTTCCATCGTGATTCTTCTCGTTTTACGTTTGTTGATCAGTTAAGTGAAGGAGATAGCGTCATTGTTGAGGTTACTTCTTATTTCGATTATTTCATTTTCATCGTTTCTGCACTTTAACGAAAGGGATCATTTTTTCTTTATTTTTACTCTTTTGTTATTTACCAACTTCATAAGAGGCACAGTGGTTGGCGAACAAATGTGAGTGAGAAACTGAAGTGATTTGTGGTGTGTAACCGTTGATGGAGTATTTTTTTTTTTTTGAAGGGGGGGGGGAGAGGACCACATTTTCCACCAATTTGTTCTGGAGAGAAGTAACCTTTTTTGACAAGAAGCAAACATTTACCAAAATGGTTTAAAAAATTGCTTCTATGCGGTCTAAATTTTGGTGACATTTAGAGTTTAAGAAGAGGGAAGGAGAGAGAGAAAGAAGCTAAATTGGGGGGGGGGGGAGGAGGGGGGAAGGGATGGGAATTAATCAATGAACATAACAATGATGGATTTCAAAGATCATGCAGGAGGGATGTTTTTTCGTTGTCTATGCTCCTCTTTCGAAGTTTCAGGTGCGTTATTAAATACAGGTACTTTATTTTGAGTTGACATTATGCTAAGAGCATCGAAAGAAAACAATTTTATTTTCATTGACTCTTTTGCGCTTTTTGAATATCTTGATGGACATATATATTTTAAATTGATGGCAATGTTGCTTATACAACAGATAGCATTTAAAAAATTTTTGTTTTTCTATTCGAATGAATTTTCTTTTATGCAATTAGACGATCGTTATATTGGTAATATTTATGAGGTTTTCATGTTTATGAATGTTTTTGAGAGGGGCGGAAATTAAATCATCACATTCCTTCGGAACCGGATTTTAATTTTCTGTTGAGGTACGCATTTGTTGAAATTACTTCGTTCATCTATTAAAGCGTCCCCTTTTCGTCGTACTGTCTTATGCTTTCTTTCTAACATATTGTTTTTCTTATCATTACTTTAGTCTTTACTATTACTGCAATTTGCATATTTTGATTGGAGAGAATTGCGTCATAGAATCGATTCTTCGTAATTATTTTAATTATAATAGAAGATGAGGCGGAAATTTGTAGGATTTTCCGGATAGTAATAAATTCTTCGTTAGAGTAATTGTTATTCCAATTTTCTTTATTTTAGACGTTTCATTGAAGTACCGTAATATTACTAATAAAACCCCTGAGTTACAAATCCTCGATGTTTTAGCTTAGAGTAACGGTATATATCGCATATTTATATATATATATATATATATATATATTATTATATATTTATATATTTATAGCAGTGCATATTCGATTGTATACACGGAGTTTTTATTCTATATCTATTGCAATTGTATAATTTATTCTGCAAAAAGATTTTAATGTATTTAACTTCTTTTGCAAATTTTGTGATGAAAAGGGAAAGGAATTGCATTCTCTCCAGAAGTTTATAAAATTGGTTCGTTCGGTTGCACTTTTTTCATTTTATAGGTAAAAATTGCAAAAAAAAGAAATCAGATTTTATAAATATCTTATTGTGTGTTGTTATTGCATACTTAGTGACTAATCAAAAGCGCTTGAGTTTACTGAGTTGCTATTTTCTACGGCGGAGGGAGGACTGTATAATAGAGGGGGGATTATTAAGTCATTACTTTAGACTGGGGGTAGGGGTCGTTAAGCTGTCACTTTATAAGAAGAAGGGGGAATTGCATAATAGAGCAAGAGAAAATGTGGAGAATATTGACAGAAGGATAGGAATATTGTGGTTGAGATTCCAATATGTTTGCATATGTTTTGCATTTCATCTGTTTTTATCGATTTTATTCGTCGAATTGCCGAATTGCATCGAAATGTTTTGCATTATTTTTAATAATTTATGCAGATTTTTTGAATTTTTCTCGTTAGATTTGATGTTTCAAATATTTACCCTCGAAATACTTATTGGGTAGGGTAAAATTTTAAGATTACCCAATGCATAGAATTTTTCTTCAGTGTTGTGTTGTTGTTTCGTTTTTTTTTCTATCTTTTTCCTCTCCACTTTCCCAAGCCTTCTGCCCGTTTAACGCTATCATGGAAGTCGTTTGTTTCCTGAAATAGGCCTTGATTTCAGCAGAGATTCCGCATATTTCATCCATAATGAGATCTCTGGAAGAAAAGTCAATCAGTATTTTTTTAGTCCTCTTAAGTGGAGATTTCTACTGATCTGATAGTAAGGTTCCACATATCAGTTAAATCTTTTGAAGTATGGAGATAAGATAAGGATTTTTCACTCCATTAAATTCCGGAAGAAGCAAGCTAGTGAATGCAAGTAAAATAATTAAAGCAGAAGAAAAAAAAAGTCGATTTTTGTTATTCGAATATTAGTGTTGTTTTTATGACGTCATCGCTAGTAAAAATTTATAAAATTATATCTATTTTAGGCGAAAAGATTTCAAAAGAACATCGTTATGATAGAAGAAAAAATTTATTTTATTTCAACTAATATTTAATAATAAACAAAATTTAATAATATAAGAGAGATATAAAGTTATTTCAATAGAATTTTTCAAAAAAAAAAGAGAATTTTTTCGAATATTGAAAAAAAATTGAAAATTTTCAAAAAATTTTTTCCCCAATTCGTTTTTTTTTTGAATTTTTTCATCTAAAAAATTTTTTTTTCAAAATTAACTTTTTTTTGGGATTTTTTAAATTTCCATAGCAGAAATCGATGTATATTTGCAGAAAATATTTTTTTATTCAGTTGAAAAAAAAAACAAAAAGTTTATCTAATATTTTATTTTTCGCAGAAATTTTTCATTGAATGATTGCAAAATTTGAATTTTTTTTTTTTGAAAATCATTGAAAATTTTTGAAAAATGAAAAGAAAAATGAAAAATTGCAAATGTTTCTTCTTTTTTTTTAAAGGATTCCATAAATTTGTTGATGGAAATCGATTTTATCTTTTTGCTTTCGTCTTTTTCTTTTTTTGTTTGTTTGTTTGTTTGTTTGTTTGTTTGTTTATTTGTTTTTTTTTGTTGCGATGAGAAAAATATTTTCCCAAGACAAGAGGTATTTTTTTCACAGGGTTTATGCCCTTCAATGGTGTGACTCATTTCGCATAAATATTTCTGTTTATGTTTATTTTTCATCAATGTTTATGTTTATATTGAGCATTTGTTTCTTTTATTTATTAGCGTTATATTTTTATTTCTTTATCAGAACTTATACATTTGTTTGTTTATTGATTTATTTGTTTATTTTATACCTCCATTTTTATTTACATTTATAAATATTGTTTACGTATTTTTATGTTTACGAGTCATGCACACTAATATTTACTATCTTTTTTATTTTATTTATTTTTTTTTTGTTATTTTATTTATATATTTCAAGAATGTTTCTATCAAAAAAAAAAATGCTCTTTACCTTAAAAGTTAGCTATCGGTTGAGTCATAAATTTTATTGACAGCCTCTTATTTTGTTGACAGCCGGCTCATATGATGTAATGCTAGCCAGCATTCTCGAATTCTTTTCTAACCAATCATCTATGCTTCGCAATAAATAAAAATGTCGCATATTTTCTTCCTATCCAAAAAAATGTGAGTACTTTTTTTTTTGCTCTCATTTGTTAGCTTCATTGATATATTTTTTTAAATTTCCACATTAATATTTAAGAAATTTTCTCTTTGATGCGTTATTCGATAGTTCATATTTATGAATGGTTCATATTTGCATATTTGAAAAAGTTCTTTCAATATGCAAATTTGCATATTTGAAAGCGCTTTATCGTCGAGCATTTCTCTTATTGTTTATTTATTTATTTATTTATTTATTTATTTATTTATTTATTTATTTTTATTTATTTAGTAATATGTGATGCGTATCCGTTACTCTGACGGTCGATTAATTTCAGTTCTTTATCTGTCGAAGTTTATTTTGATGTAAACTAGATAGAGTTATAATGTATGGTCGGAGGTGGATATGATCTAGGTCGTAGGATGACGTAACTGCGAAACACCAATGTTCAAGCTGAGTCATCAACTCCTGAAAGGATTGTAGACATCTAATTGTAGCCAACAGTATATATGTGTTCAGCGACCGATCGCATCTCATTTCTCGTCAGTCGCATTGCAGTTTTATAACCGACCGCATCAAAAAGGGCAGTCCCTTTAAAAAAAAGATTCGCCTTGGGCGATCCTCAAAATATGAGTGTATTATTCTTTTTTTTTTTCATCACCTAATAAGACTGTGTTAAAACGATTGGTATTTAGTGGCAGCTCATGTGTCATATTTTCCTCTTTGTCTTAATAAGAGATATTTCGTCGTAAATGACTCTGATATGATATTTTTGTCTTAATACTCTGATATGATATCTTATGTGATAAGATGATAATCTTTTATGATTTTTTTAAGTCGAAAATAGCTTATTTGCAATGCTAATAGAAATTGCATTCAATATGTTGAATGAAATATTTATTTCGTACGGATATTAGCTTTAGGTTTTTCAAATTTGTTATCAGTTATCATTATTATCGATCATATGATCTGCTTTTTCTTTTTGTTTCAACAATAACGAAAATTTATGTACAATTATGAACAATGAACATTTCAATAGGCAAATAGTAGGTTGGATTTTTTTTTATAGATAATGGAACCATCGAGTATCGAATGGTCTGGATTTACAGCTGGACGTACGAGACTTGTTCCAGGTTGGGTCGAATGGATTGGTGAGCCTTTTCCTCGTGAGGGCACTAAATTCGGCATTCGTTTAGAGGTATTTTATAATTTTTCTTTTCAAATTTGAATTTTATTTTACCCATGTATTTTAAGATAATTTGCGATTTTTTTTTATTTACTGTGAAAGCCATGCTTCAAAAAAAAAGAAAAATATTTGAAACTTGAGTCCGTTATATGCTCAAATAAGAGCACACGGGATATAAATCCAAAAAGGATCATAATACTTCTCGATTGGAGGTGGGGTGGGGTGGGGTGGGGTGGGGTGGGGGAGGGAGAAGGGGTGTAACAATAACATCAATCAATATAGCTGTCAGCAATGCGTAATCACGAAGTGTGTGTGTGTGTGTTTAAAAATAGGTTTTTTGAGTGAAACATCGATTTCATTATTCGTTGTAATCGATCGATGTCGAATCATTTGTTTTCGGAGTCGAGTTTGTCACTTTTTTTTTAATAAAATGATTTGGCTATCACTAAATGTGGTTTTCAAAAGAAAAAAAAAAGGTAATAGCGATCGCAACGGAATTCAATTGGAATGAAAAGAGGACGAACAAAGAGATTAGCGCCTTCGAATGCCAACTTCTCTACACATTGTGCAATGTAATTATCGCTCTGTTGAGGTGTGAAAATGTTTGTTTTTTCTTGAGCATATCGACAAGAATGAAGAGATATGGCGAAGAGAAGTGTATTGCAACCAGACGGTTGTCACAAAGAAATATAATGAGAGTTGTTATTGTTTGTATTATGAGCGTAAAATTATTTTTTGCTTAATTTGGTCTTTTTTTCATTTCGGATTTAATAATATTCAATGGGTTTAGTACTCAGGAAGAGGTACTGGAAGGTTTTTTTAAATTATTAATAATATTACAATACTGTTTAATTTCATTTTCATATTTTTAAATATTTTTATTATTTGTTATTGAAGTAGTTTTGTTATTTAGTATCAGTAATATTACTAGTATTGATATTGCAATATTTTTTTAACTTGAGAACTTTTATTTTTAAATAACGTTTTCATTTTAAATCATAATTTATCGCTATTAGTAAATTTTGAAAATTGCTAGCAGATTTCTAGGATTTAAGTAAATGCTCTCATAAAGATGCGATTGTTTATTAAACGTTTATTTTTTTTTTCTAATTATAGTAATTGTTTTTATTTAAGTTAATTTATATTTAATTTCTTTCAAAATCTAAATTAATTTATTCAAATATTACTCGTAATCGAGAGATCCTGGCCAATATACTGATTATTCTGCTATAAAAAACTATGTAGTTGAATAATATTGACGTTATTAAATTTTCGATGCATAGAAATTTTTCTGCAACAGGTAAAGTAAGAGGTAAAAGGTAAATAAAAAGGTGAAATAAATTTTCCTCTCAATGATTGCGTGAGATCGATTGTATTGATTGATGATCTAGATCGAAAAGATAGTGGGTTTATTTGTGAGGCTATATGTTCGAAGTTGTGTAATATATTCTCAGTATTTCAGTGTGAATTACATGAGCATGCAAGAGAGAGAGTATGTGTGTATGTGTGTGTGTGTGTCTGTGACGATGGGCATTGCTATTCGCCTCTTTCGTTTTCATTGATTTGTGTTACTCGGAGCGGGCAGTCCCACACCCTTAGCCGAAATAGCTTATTGCTTAAATTTTTTCATTTTCTTTTTTCTTAGATATTTTCTAGGTTAGTTTTTTTTTTGACGTTCAATTTTTAAATCCATTATTATTTGATTGAAGTTTTTATATGTTTATAAGTGAAAAAATGTGTGGATAATTAAGGTTCTAGCCAATAATGGGTGGATTTTTTTGGGGGGAGGGGGGGAAGGAGAGGGATGTTGCGAATATTATTTCAAAAATATTGAAATTCTTAATTTTTTTGAATATTATCAATTTTTTTTAATAATTAAATATTCTCAGTCATTTATTTATTTATTAATGATGAAGTAAAAAAAAAAAGAATTTTATTAGTACAGTGAAAATGTGAAGAAAAAAAATTTTTTTTTTTCATTATTGATGCGAAAATGAATCATTATTAAAGAAATCCATAATTTTCTTTTCTTCATTTGTATATTTTTTTGACTACCGTAGAATATTGGAAGGCGTTTGCTTTTTGCAATTCGTTGCATATTGCATTTCGAAAGAAAAAAATTGCAATATTATTTATCAAAAGCATATTTTGTCAGTATTTACGAGTTAAATACCTGATAGTATTCCACAGAGTGTTTATTTAACTACGCTCAAGTTATTTGGTCTAAAGCAGTAGTTGACTGGTGTCCGTGTCTGTCTGTGTATGTATGTTTGTTGTGCATATGTATGTGTCTGTGTTTATGTGGTAGTTGATCTGTGATGATTTCGTTTGTTGGTGATGATGTCCTTATACAATTGCCTCCGATATGGTCTATGGTCGAAATATGTAAAGCTAATTGTGCGAGAGGATGTGTATTCGCTTCGTTGAAGCACTAATGCGCATTGCATTTTCGTAGTCGTGTTCTGATTGCATAGGATATCGTAGTTTTATTATGTCTTCATATCAAACGTTACGATACGAATTGAAAAAGTTGAGGGAATAGGTAAAAGAGGGGAACGCCGGTAAACTTTAATTTTCTAAGTTTTTTTTTTTTTTAAGCAATTACTTCGATTTGTATTTTTTAAGTTGATATTTGAATATTTATAATATCATTGAGATCAAATCATTTAGCAAATAAGCGTCAATTAACTTCCGGTTTTTTTTTTTTTTTTTTGTATGTGTGAAATGAATTCAGCATTATTGGATGAGTAGTAAAAAAAAAACTCTACGTCAATAGAATGGAGGATTTTTGCACTTTTCTCATCCCATTTATAGATCGGATTTTTCTTTTGCTTTCTTTGATTTTTTTTTTTTGTTTTTTTTTGTTTTTTTTTTTTTTTTTTTGATTTATAACATAGCATTTCGATTAGAGAATAAATATTATTCATATGAATTTATTGTATTACAAAAAAATCATGGTATCAAACACTCATTTTTGATTCGATTTTCGTTATTCGCAGAAATTTTTTGTGTGGAATTATTATTATTATTATTATTTTTTTTTTTCAAAAAATATCCATCCGATAACTAAGTACCGTATACGATTCAATAATAGCCCCCTACTTTTATACTAGCGATTTTCATCTTTATTGTAACAGTTTATTCTCATCAGTTATCGTTATTTCACATTGAAAGAAAAAAAGAACTTATCAGCAATTTTTTTTTTTTTTTTTTTGGAGATGCATCACTATTTTTATTCTGTGTAAAGGTGCAAATTTATAAGAGAGAAATAAGCAAATCGTCATTTCCTCATTAATTTTTCCCTTTTTTAATTGAATCTATACATTAGAATTTGAAAGATTTATTCGGTGATAAGTGCTTATCTTCAGTTGTGCGCTTACTTTACTATTACTAAATATTTCTTTTTTTTTTGATTTTCGCTGTAAAGAGATCAATATTGGCATCGGATTTACTTTCAATAAAAAGTGAGAGAGTATAAATTTAAGCAATAGACGCAACCGGCTATAAGTTTTTTTTTTTCTTAAGTTGCAATTCAACTTCGCATGGATAGTCTTGCTAGAGAATATCAATGATTGTATCGTCTTTGTAGATCAAATTTGCAACAGATGTGCATCTATGTGCACATCAAATATTGACTCTTTTCTTCGATTGTACTTTAATTTCTACCAATTTGGGCAGGTTTTTTTTTTCGCATGTAAATCTCTGGGAAATTTTCTTCTGGAAAATTTTAGAAAGAGGAAGAGAATTTGAACTTTATCTATGATTTATTATTTATCGTTTGAGGATTGGAAAAATAGTTCCTTCTATGAAACTTCGACGATCCATCATAGTGAGAAGGGAAATTAGAATTTTCTCTTTTTTTTTTGAGCAGGGGCGGGAGAAATAGAAAAAAATTTAGTGTACGAAGACATAATATTTTTTATTTCAATATTTAATATCGAACAGTCATCATTAAGGGGAGAGAGGGGGATCATCCTGGGAGAGAGGGGGGGGTGTCATCCTGAAAACTTTCTGGAGAGAGGGGGAGGGGTGTCATCCTGAAAACTTTCTGGAGGGAGGGGGAGGGGTGTCATCCTGAAAACTTTCTACGCTAAAAGAGATTAACAAATGATTTGATATTGCTACGTTTGATGTTCTAAGATTCATGCAGGCAAAATAATAATATCATCGAGCAATTAAATGCAACTTTGCTATTGACGCAAAAAAATGGGGTGTTCCATATCGATATAATCGGATTTAGTTTCATTGGCGAAAATTTAAAACAAATTTTTTTTTTTTTTGAATTTACAGTGATTTTTCAATTGTTATGTAGAGAGAATTCAATTTATTTGCCTTCAATTAGTATCGGAATATTTTTTAGATGGCCAAATTTTCGTTGATTTTGCTTGAACATCGAAAATTCTTATTCATAATATCAAATGGGAAATTAATTTTTAAAAAAAAGGAGATTTTTTTGTTGTAGAGTGCGATCGGCGATATGGACGGTACGTATAAAGGACGTCGCTTATTTTCGGCACCTCATAATGGTGCCGTTTTGGTAACTGGCGATCTTCTAAGGCGACCATTCCCAACGAATGCTGCTTCTGTGCCCGATTCATATTACAGTGTCACGAATGCATCTGATATTGCGTATGGTGATGCATCGATACAATCGGCAAAAATTCCATCAGTTCGGTGAGGTATTTTGAGTTTATTTTAAAATTATTTGCATCTTAAAGCATTATGCTTTCATTGTAAGATTTTTCTTTTCATTTTTACCTCTTCGATAGCATGATTTTTGCATATCAGTATTGTTTTATGCAGATTTCTTCATTGCTCGTTTAGGAGGGAGGCTACTTTTTTCCAGGTTGCTTTTGTTGTTTATGAGCTTATGATCGGAAGTGCTTGAATGATACTATGTGGGATGTATGAAGGTGATTGTGTACATCATGACTAAGAAAATATGCGACAAGGAGCGGTTTAGTAGAGATATTCATCTTTGCACTTCTTCTTTTTTCTTTCTAAAAGATACTCGAAAAGTAATATTTGATTTTTATTTTCCTCGGGAATTTTTAATGAAACTGGAAGGATGAGAAGGTAATAGCGGTTGATTTTGATTTATTTTAAAGCGTAATTTAAGTATAAGGCTGGTGTGGGAGGCTGTTTTCGTGTTCAGGCGAAGATTTTCTAACTAGACGACATAGTTTAGGCTGCATTTCTCAAGGACAAAGTAGGTAGATTAGGTGCGGTTTACAAAACAACTCTTTTCATATTTGGATGGTGTATTCGAAAGCAGAACCATAGAATCGGAAAAAAACTTGTATGTTGAAATAACTGTGGAAGCGGAGAAGTTGTAACTCTAACTTATCCTCGAAAAGTGTGAAATACTAAAAGAGGACACATTTTCAGCATGAATCGATCGACAACATACGATGAGGATTTTGGAGCACCGGTAGTTCGCAACGTGCCAATTCGAATCGTGTCTTCGCCACGCCATAATGAGCCACCTCCCTATGCAAGTGTGTTTCCGAAGAGCGCGACCTCTTCGGAAGAATCCTTGCCAAGCTAGTAAGTTAATGCCTCCATTTTTTACGAATCTTTCTTCATAGTTTTCAACTGAATCCTTCGAATTTGTGAATAAAACGGTGGTCATGGACGGGAGGGATAATATTGCAGGGACCCACACCGATGGATATGTCTAGTATTATGTTTATACAAGGTGCATTCCTTACGAGACCAATAAGTCCATGTGTCGGTTGAAAGTATTATATAACGAGCGAAGGCTTAGCCGGATCTTTCCTGTAAGATATATCTCCTGTAAAAGTTTCTACAAGGCTTTGAATGCTCGAATTACAATAGAACTTGAGCAATAGTAATTCGCAAATGATCACTCGATATAGCTCATAGAGTCGTCATCATTTGTTCGTATAGGGTGCTGATTATTTCGTTGCATAATGGGATCTAAAACTTTTATTCAAGATGCGTCTCATAACGCAAATTCGTCTCCATTTTAGCTATATTAATCCGCTTTCGGCGATTAAAATTTTAATATCTCTTTGAAGAGTTTTTTTTTTTTTGAAATTTCTTCAATAAAAAGTTTTGTTTGCCATTATTTATTTTGAAATAGAATCATAAATTTAAAGGGGAAATTTTCCATTGAGGCTGATGCAGCTTTCTTTCCACCTTAATAAATATGCATTTGTCGATATTGGATTGAATAATAGCATAATTGCTCGATTATTGCTCATTTATTTAGTGATTTCCTATGGAAGTGCTTATTCTTCTCAAATAAATGCTTCAGATTCTTCTGCAGATTTCATGCTTCAGATCGAGCCAAGTGTTCGAAATATTGGAACCACATTTCTGATTCTTTCTAATTGTTTATTATATAAAAGGTTTCCTTTTTTTTGCGTTTTCAAGAAAAAAAATGATAGAAATAGGAGGTATGGAATTAAAATTAAATATGTGTTTGCCGTTTTAAAGTAAGAATATTGGGAAGTAAAATTATTTTCAGTGAAATCAAGAGAAGAGTATTGCAAAGGTTTTTCATAGGAAGAAACATCAAAGAAATGTTTTGCTTTCAGCAATACACGGCCTACATCGCAACGTTCATCATTACATTGTACTCAACGGGAGGGAACTAATGGATTGGTTTGTGCAGTTCGAGCAGGTCCATCGCCAACTCAACGTCCTCCGAAAGTACCAGTCGTCGAATCTTCTTCTAATACCGCTTCAGAGTTAAATCTTGGTCATACAAGTGGTGTCAGCAATTCCACAGTCAGGTCATCTCGATTTCTCGATTTATCTCGGACCTAATTTTATATTTTATTTTGTTGCATAGTTTATTTTTTTTTTTTTGCTTCATCGGATACCGGCGAAAACATTGGATCCTTAGTGTTTTTGTCCGCCTATGTGGTATATTGAACTCGTTCTTGAATAGCGCGAAACGTTAGCTTTTATTCAGCTTTGGAAGAGGTTCTGAGAGAAGAGGATGGAGGGAGGGAGGCAAAAATTGAGGAAATTTTAAATTTCTTTTCAAATTTAGTGGCTTTAATTTTTGATGTTTTTATGTATCGGCAGTTTGTGTTTAAAAAAAGCGAAACAAATTACTTCAACAAATCTATAGTGGGTGCTAAGGAAAATATACCTCCATTGTGGTGGACGATTATGCACAACTCGTTTTACTATCCATTATTGCTTTTTAGAGGAATGTTTATCGGTAAATATTGGTGTAGTTTCAGTATGCCGCATTGTTGTGCACTCTCGAATGGCGATCGAATAGTTTGGTTCGATCGCATTGGTGTTCCAAGGCACGGTACGGTGAGGTGGATTGGTCGCTTAAAGGGACACAGCAATATCTATGTTGGCGTCGATTTTGTAGGTTTTTTAATTGGCATTATTTCATTTGTTTTTAACTATTTTGTATTCCGTTTCTTTATTGTGCATATCACTTTGGATTACATATACGTTTCGAATTTTTTCAATCTTTCTCCTCTCTTCTTTTTAAACGGTTGAGATCTTTATATCATAGAGAGTAAAATATGAAGTGAAACCTATAAAAGAGCTTGAGCTTTTCAATCTCTCCATTCGCTGTTATTTATAAATTTTTTCTCTGAAGTTTGATTTTTTTTTATTGTCCAAGTTGAGAAAAAGTTTAATCAACCTTTTTTTTCGTCTTTTTGATTCCATATTATATTTTATTTAAATCATTTTGTTATATTTTTGCATAATTTTGCATATTTTGATATTCATAGGGCACGAAATTTACCACTCACTACTAATATCATTTTTATTCATCTAATTTTCGTTCTAACGACTATATTTCGCTTGGTTGCTTCGCCTTTGCCTATTTGAGAAGGAAGTCTCTTATACTTCGCTTACCACGGCACATCAAGCATATTTGAAGGATGAAGAGATCGGTGGTGGTACAGGACGTTATCAAGGTATAGAACTATTTCGCGCTGCACTCAACCATGCTGGTTTATTACCTCTTTGTGTATGTATGAAAGAGAGTGATATGGACGTATCACCCACTGAACGCAAGAATGATTCGTCGATTAGCGTTGTTCCACCAATTCGATTGCAAAGTCTCTCAGAACATTCGGCTATTCGAAATGATGATAGTGCATTGAAATGTTGCGAATCGGATTCATCCGATAGCAACGATCTTCGTCATTCACCGTTCACTGTCGGTAAAGTTTTCATGCTCTTGGCGAAAATATTTGCTTTCATTTGTAATATTCACCTAGAAAGTGCATGATGTTAGTGATCGTTACTTGAAATTACCTTTTTTGCTAGCATTTATTGCCTTATTCTTCTTTCATCCGGCTTAAAACCCGAATCTGATCTCTAAGTTTTGGTTTTTTTTTTTTGTTTTTTTCAGAGGTTTGTCCGTATTGCGTTATAATTTTGATCTTTCTGCTAAACATTTTGCTGTTTAGTTGATATTTATTGCCGTATGCTTTGTTTTAAGTGTGATACATTTTAAGGTTCATGTGTGGAAGTTGATTTCCGTAACGAACGACGTTTTGGTGTTGTTAAATCGATCGGATACGTACACGATGAGAATACATGCAGTAATGACAAATCGGCGACTGTTGAAATCGTAGGTTTTTTTGCATACCTCTATGCAAATTGCTGATGCAAGAAAGGTCGATTTATGTATGTGCGTATATATGTATTTTTCTTTGATGAGCATTGGTGATTGGGTATGAAGATACTTGTTCAAGGTAGATTTGGCATTACCTGCAATCTCAATCTGTTCATGAGCTCAATTTTTGTTCGATGAGTCGACTAATATAATTTCTAATAAATCAACTTTTGATGCATTTGAAGACATTATTGATGATTTTGTTATTATAGTTTGGAAAAGAAAGTGATGAAATTAATCTTCTTTTTTATAAGGAAAGGCGGCTAGTAAAAATTTCGTGGCATTTGAACTCGGATCGGTATTGTTGTCGAATAACCTTCAGGAGGGTCTAAAACCGCGAGATTGGCCAAGTGCGCAGGAAGTGAATTTAACGGTCACATCACCACCAGGCTCCGTGTATCGTGCAACGGGTCCGGTCGCTGTTGTTCCGGTGTCTTCACTTCGTCAAGATAACCGCTTTGCGACACCGATCGTTAGCGAAAGCCCCAGCTTAAATGCCGATCTTTGTGGTAATTTTTCCAGTTCCAATTCTCTGATATTGTCAGACTCATTTAGAAAGTTGTGTCTGTGGGAGGTTCTTATGAGAAGATTGAGAGGTGTAACGAAATAACTCGCAGTTGATGACCCTTCATTGGGTTCCGTTCCATAGTTTGACAGCAACGAAGTCTAATACGTATTTAAAATTTGACAGGCAGGAAGAAAGCTAATTAAAACATGGAAATGAATTTCAGTGAGTGGCGCCAAATTTGGCAGTCTAGATGGCGGCGTCGAGTTGAACGCATGTCCGCCTGCGCGCAATGTCGAGAGTCTTATAGGACGAATGAAGGGGATTCAAGGCTTTCGCAATAGTTGCTACCTGGATGCGACATTATATGCGATGTTCGTGCAGAGCACTGCTTTTGATAGGTCAGCCTCTATTTTCAACAGTTTTTTTCTTATATTCCATAATGCATTATTCATGCTTATAAAATGGTAGGTGTCTAAAATTTTCCTGGGTTTTTTAATGTAACTGGACAGTCTGGATTTGAAATAGATCGGCTTACCATTTCTTGACTTCGTGTTGGTACGGGAGCGATATGCAGCCGGTAAACGTTATACCCCGGATGCAAAATATTGCTCTCTTCTCGTCTAGCAGTAGGTTGATTTGAGTGTTGTGAGTGACTAGATAACGTGAGTATAAGTGCAGCCTAATATAGGTGTCATAAGCACACCCAAATTATGTTGGGCTAGGTGAGCTGCGATAATCATAGGTCAGGTGTATCAGGTGTGTCTGCGACCTTGCACAGGTTTATCAAAACATAACCCCCCTTATAATCTGAAAGACCTATCTTTGAAAGCTTCACATTTTTAGCATATTGGAACCGAGAGAAGCGTTGGAAGATTCATGTCGCCAAGAGGTGGTTCGGATCCTTGCAACTGAAATCGTCTATCCACTCAGAAAGTAAGTGCATTCCTCTTTTCTGTCATGTTCTCGTCTGCAGCTGGATCCTTCAGTCAGTTGTAGTGAACAGGAAGAGCAATGGCGATCAAATAGAGCTATGGCGACCGATGGAAAGAAGCTGTAGTGGACGCTAGAAAGCTTCTCTATCCTTTTTTTAATTGGAATCATTGTCCAACTCTTTTAGTTCTTTTTGCAGCTTCCGGTCATCGTTTCATTTGTTTTATTCATTTAAAACTTTTTTTAAAAAGAAAAACATTTCTTTCTACAGCAGCGTATTTATCAGCTTAGATTACTAGTAAATATGTTTGGCACAATTTTGGAATACTTTTATTGATTTGATGGTTGGTTTATAGGTTTCACTTTGTTCGTGCGGATCATGTGTATAAATTGCGTCAGTTACTTGAGCAATTGCTACCGGAAATGCCAGGATTGACATCCGATGAAAAGGATCCTGAGGAAGTGCTCATCGCATTATTCGATAAAGTACTCAAAGTTGAGCCATTTTTATTGCTCAGGTAACGAGTGTTTTTGTTTGTATATTGATGGCTATTATTTGTTTATGATGCTTTAGATTCGCTATTGTTTTATTTAGTTTTCTTTTGAATTTTAAATAACTGCGAGGATATTTTCATGATAATTTAATCCTTTTTTTTTGTTCTTGCCTGGGCAAACTGAAATAACAGAAAGATAAATTGAGATAGTTCAATGCTGAATAAAAAGATGGTAAGGTAATGCTTCAAGAATCTTGTGGCTTTCTTTATATTATCTCTTAAATTGCCTTAGCGTATTTAATAATATTGAGGATATTAACCGTGTTGAAACTATTAGTTTGGAGATTGCCGTAATTGGTTCAGTAGTAAATAGAAAATTTCCATTAGGAAATTATAGCTGAAAAAAAAGAGTTATGGTGATTGAATTGCTGGATTAATTTACAGTTTCTTCTTATGCGTGTTATTTGATCGGAGTGAAAAGCCAACGGTGTATTATTGCCGCTGTTATTGTTCTTTGTTTTTCATCATTGGATCATTTGTTTTTTTTTTTTTGTGGAAGCGATATGTTTGTTTGCAAGTGAAATGTGTGGAAAATATTGCCTGAGACATTTATATTTGAAGGGACGTTACGGAAGGTACCATAGATCCGGTCTATATTTGTCCATTGATAACGGAAGATCTATGGAGTGGTGAGCAACGCCATCTGATCACCGTACAATCGATCGTTGAGCGGTCACTTTTTGCATCGAATGTGCAATTTGCAAAGGTGAGGGGTTGTTGCTTTGAAAGTGCTCGCAGAATCAATTGTGGGATAATATAAGTGAACAACTATAAGAATTATATTTTTAGAGAGCATTAGAGAGCAATTATTTATTTATTTATTTAGATTATCGCACTGTGTTTTTCTTCGTAAACATAATCATCATTTTGTAAATTTGAATCAATTTTTTTAAAATTTGACTTTCAAATTCGTTAGATGACCTTAGTTACCTATTCAGGTTAATTAATAGTAGGATTTGCAAATTCAGAAGAGCAAATATTTGCTATTTATGGAAAGTTAATCCGTTAAGAGGTTTCCATACGATTACTTTTTTGGATAGTTATATCATCTGTTTTTCTATTTATTCATTTATTTGAGTATTTTCGTGATAAAAAGTTTTATATTTATTAAATTTACGATGTGCTAAACGATAGGAGTTTAGAGAATGCGCTTTTTTTTTGCAGGATCCAAAGGTATTGATCCTGCAATTGCCACGTTATGGACAGCAGAAAGTGTTCGATAAAATCATTCCTCAACAAGAGCTCGATATAACTCATCTTGTTTTTGATTGTAAGTATTATTGTACGTTTATAGTGATTTTGTCAAAGTTTTATAAGGTTTTATAGGATCGTCTTCTTTCGTCTTTAGTGATAGCGTAGGTTAAAAGGATGTTACATTTCTCGGAAGACTTGCTATATCTCATTGTTGCCATTATTTAAAGCATTTTTTCCCGTAGTTTGGATCGGTTTTTGTGGATATCTATGTTCAATTTGCAAACGAACATTTCTGCGTCCGCGGAAGCTGATTTCAACGTATAGCATTAGTAAGGCAAGGGGGAAGCATTACCTTATAGTCTTTTCGGAAAAGATTTCATCATCTTTATCTCCACAAGCAAAAAAAAATTTTTTTTGTTGGCAAGGAGATAGGCGGTAGCAAGCCTAGCTTTATGAGTGGATAGGTTTTGGTAGGCAGGTATTCTCTGGTTGGTATCATCCGGCTAACTTGAGGACTGACTGATTATCTAGCTTTGAACACTCAATGGAATTCAGGATCTTTTTTTTTTTGCAGAATGAAGTAGATGTCGATTTAAGAGTATAATTTCAGCTAAAAGACCATGCACGATATGTGGGAAAGCTGCCGACCTGATATGTCCCGAATGTTTCCTTACAAAGGAGGTTCTTCTTGGCGAGGTGCGTTCACTTAACAACGCTTTAGAAGTCAATTACTGCCAGGCGTTCTCGTGAACTTGACGAGGGAATTATCCAGGATTGTGCTATCTTATGCTTCTTAATGACCAACCGTTAAGTAAGCAATAGGGATTTGCTATAGTTCGACGTGTATCGTGGTAGAGACGACGGTTGTAAACGATTAGAAATGATGATCCGGCAGTGAAATGGTATCATGCCTCATGTGTCGTCTGTTGCGGAAGTAGCGGATACGGAAGGGAGGGGAATGTTGGGGTGGGGAGGGGGAGGAAGAAGCGCACTGATGTTGGTTTTTGCTTGAGCAGTTTGCAAAAATTAGTCATTTTGTCTGTCCTCTTGAGCGCATGGTGCTTCGTTTGCTATGCGCAAGTTTGATCGTGCAGTAGATGTTGGCTACTAAACTATCCTTATCGGAAATTTA
The DNA here is from genome assembly GCA_013433145.1 of Ascaris suum. Classification (NCBI taxonomy): domain Eukaryota; kingdom Metazoa; phylum Nematoda; class Chromadorea; order Rhabditida; family Ascarididae; genus Ascaris; species Ascaris suum. Next base: position 1,581,121 of record CM024171.1, read on the forward strand.
AGAAAAAAATATTAGCATAAGTGAGTAATTATTTATAAGGTAATCGCTGAGCGTAATACACCTGGATTACAGGTAACATATTGTGGTGGTTGTTACGATAAAGCACATATGGGCTTCGATCATCGGTCACAATCGATTCGTCGTCTTTCACAAAAAGAGACGAATTCATCGCTGTCGCGTCGTTCTCAGGCAATCGCTCAACGAAAATTACAGTTAATGGCTGTGCTGTGCATTGAGATGTCACATTATGTCACTTTTGTGCGTGCTATAAATGCGAACAAATGGTTGATGTTCGATTCGATGGCCGATCGAGTGGGACTTTCCGATGGTTATAATGTACCCGAGGTAAGCGTAACCTATATATGTCTGTCATAGCCTTTCACTTCTATATTATCCATTGATATGAGGTGAGTTCTTGTGATATTATTTATTCATAAATGTAAGTAAGATATTGCCCAGATTTCGTTTTTGATGGCTCTGAAAATCACAGGTCGCTTAGCGCGAGGCCATCAAAGGTTTTGCTTTCGCCGCCCTTAATTAGTTCTCTTTTCGCGGTTTCTTTATAGGCGACATCTGTGGAAATTATTATGAAATTGGCGCCATGTATTTATAAATGCTTTCTATAGTTTGATTATTCGGATATTGAAGGTAAAACACTGCGAAAAGATGGCTCAATGGTTAACCGAATCGGGCGTTTCGAAGCTTCGTTCTTTTATCGAGAAGGAACGACGTCTTCCATCCGAGGTGGAAACTGATTCACAATTGATGCGTCTACTTTCCGATTGTTATGTTTGCATCTATACTAATGATGAGCAAAAAGAGAGAAAACTTGATGCAATAACACTAGCGGCACGATTATTCGCCTAAATATTCTGTGATAAAATACGATGAAAACTTTTCTTTTTTTTTTAACGGGAATTGGAGGAATATGCATTAAGAATTTTTATGCATTAAGTCGATTAAATGTGAAAACATTTTTAGTAATTAATAATTTGGATGCGTACATATTACGTGAAGGGTATTATTATAAATCATTTGATATTGAACGTTTTCATCATGTTTATTTGTAGATTCGCTATTTATATAATTGCTTTGTTTTATGAGCCCATATTCAAAGTGAATGATCAACACTTAGATCAGTTAGCAAATCAATATAGATCAACAAAAAGAAATAGATTCGAAAATAAATAGTAAATCAAGTAGAAGTAATACGTCGTAGATCAGTCAAAGATCAACAATGATCTTTGTGGATCTTCGGCAGAACGAATGAACACAAAGGTTTTTCATCGTTCTAGTGTACACTCCGTACGGTAAGTGCTTTTCGGCATATCGTTCGTATGATTGAGAGAGTTTATTGAGGTAAATCATTGGATGTGATACTGAAAAGCGATAGAAGTTCAAGTAAAGATGCCTTTATTTTTGATTTTTTTAGAAGATTTGGCATACTTCCAAACTTAAATTATTATAGTTCTAGTCGAAATTTCAGTTCAAAAAGAAAAAAAAAGAAAGAAGAAAACAGGTGCCCTCAGAACTATGCATTTGTTCTTGCTAATTTTGTATACGTGAGTGCCACAGAAATAGTTTGCACCATTTTAGATGCTAATTGTTAATTTTTTTTTTCTTCTGCACTGTTTTAATTGGATTTTTTTTTGGTTTATTTTCTGGATTATTGGACTGCTGGATAATTGGATTGTCAGCTATTTTCATAGTTAATTTATTTTCTGCGAATATAAGCGAACATTATCAATTATGAATTATATTTTAAATATCTACGCGAACGTTGGATTTATTTGTTGTTATAAAGTCCATTTTTATTGCTTCAAATAATTTTCAAATGGAAATATTAGAGAAAATTTAAGCATATATGCAAATTTTTTATCTTCAAATAAATTGTTGATTAGAGAAATGAGGTAAATTATATATAGGAATTGAAATTACTTTTTATTTTTCTTCAATAAAGTGCACCTTTTGCATTGTTAATATTATTGATTATTGCTTATTAATTGAAATGGTATGTTAATTTTATGAGAACTTTTACGCTTCAATTGAAAAATTATTTCTTTGGGAATGGAATTTTGTTTTTTCGCATATTTTTATTGATAGAGAAAATCGATTGAAAAATGATTTGCAAAAAAAAGGTGACATTTATCAAACGGGTAATTGCATCTTATATATGGATATTTTTTTAAAAGAGTTTATAGCAGTGTAAACTTATGTAAGATTTTATGATTGAAGGATTCATTCCCCCTTTTTCCTCTCTTTTTTCTCGCAGCGAAATATTTAAACATTCTGAGGAAGTAAATAAAAAAAAACTAGAGGGAAAGTATTTCTGCGATGATTTACTACGATTCGTTAGTGGGATTAATTTTGGAAAATATCGTCATGAAAAAATATGATTGAATTTCGTATGAATGCATAATAACTATCAAAGGTAATTTAATTTCTCATTGAATTTTTTTTTTTTTTTGTTTCGTTAATTTATTCATAAAAGAGAGGAGAATCGGTTTATTCTTTTATTCTTTGATTTTTCTACTCCCTTGTTTTATATTTTTACTGAGGCTTTGTTTCATTGTTCAATTTTTCTCATCTCTAAAACATTTCTTCTTTCCCCCCCCCCCCCCCCCCCCCATCAATGCGTACATTTTGGTTTCCTTTCTCGTTGCTTAAAAAAAAAAGACTGACTTAATCCACTTTAAATGATTGTTTATCGTTTCCCAGCTATTAGTTATATGCTAAATACTAATTTCTACAATAGATATATGCATATTCGAATATTATTCATGATCAATGCATCTATCTTTGTAGTCTCCTATAAATGAGGGATATATTAGTCAATCGTCGAATCGAAGCCACATATGCATGTTTAAATAATACCCTTTCTGCATCTATTGCATTGCTATTGATAAATGTCGAAATTTATAGAAGACTCCATAGCGGAGCCTTATTCATATCATTTCTATAAGCTGGTGCGCTAAATTGCTTCAAACTTATTCATATTAAAATAAAGCTATATTTATACTATCAAATATTAAAAACATATTTGCAAAGTTTTTTGCGTTGTTGTAATTTCCTTCGAAACGCGTATCGCCGTGAATTTATCTGATGGAATGAAGCATATCACCCATGATTAGTTGCAATCGCATGAAATGAAAAAAAAAAAACCCCTAGAATCTGATTATTCTCCATCGTTGAGGAGCGATACTTATTTCGATAGCCTCATCTCCCTCTCACCTCTCCCTTCTTTCGTTTCGCGGCAACTTAAAGCTATGCCTCTAGATCAAGGAAAGACATTTGAACCAAGTGGTTAAGCGTAAATAACCACGTCAAAGTAATAGGTGCACTAATATCCATAGCATAAAGCATGCATAAGGAAGAGATAATTGTGTGCTATGTTATTAAACGTTTGTGATAGTTCTCGAATAGCGAAATTAAGCAGCACCAACATAGTAATTATTATCATCGTTTTATGCACTCCTGCTAAAGGTGTTCTTCGAAAGCGAAACTCTGTATAGAGGTGGGAAATGTGCACTAAAATTTATAAGCCATTCAGGGCAGTCACATCAGTTCCACTTGGCATAAGCATCTAAAGAATCTTGAATTGTTCTTTACGTCTCCCTTCACATGGAGGAGGGGAGAGGGAAGTGGGTAACTAAATCACCTCTCCAAAGTAATTCATCTGAAGCCACCCACATCGTCCCCGTAACAAAGCTCACCAAGAAATATTCAATTAAACGAGTATTCGATCACGTTTACATTGCATAACTATTTGAACCGAAAAGCGTATTACTAGGATTCGGGCAACACACATGCAATGAGAGGTGCTGATCCAAAAGAGATCGACGCATAAACATTAAACAAACCAATAACGATAAAATAATATCGATCGATTATCGTAGAGAATATCAAACCGGCCAATATAAATTAATGTCGAGTAATATTCATGAAGGGACATATAACTATACCTCCAATCGCTAAAAGAACATCAAGCAATATTCATTCAAAAATATCCATCAGTAACCATAGTATAGCAACATCGTTCAATAAATACACTAACATCACACAATAACGATGAAATCGGTGTGTCACATAAATGGAGGAAAGGCAATAATAAATATAATATCGTAGCATATACAATTCGTTCATCATCCAAATAATGCAGAAGATAACATCGACACGGTAATCGGAGACAGAAAACAGCAAGAAAAGCCCTGAGGTGATGGTCACAAAAGTCATCGACCACTGTAACCGTCGTTCAATTGTCGAATTGATGGTAGAGCCCTCAACGTTACGGCCGATAAACAAATCGTTTGTATTCAAAATGGGATATATCGAATGCCGAAAACATTCTGTCCTCGGGATCTAATAGACAAATCTAGATCACGCCATTGTCTCCGAATCGATGACCTATTGCGAGTGAGCATATGAACATTTCTTGGTAAATCTACATGAATAGGAAGGGGTAACATTGTACATTCAGCAATAAATTTCTCGGACGACTAACAATAAAATGAGGTGCAAAATAAAGCGCTTTACTAACAATATCTAATGCCCATCAATTATATTTCAGTAATTTTAAGGGCACTGAAAATGAATTAAATATTGATAATGAACGAATAAAAACGATTGCATAATAAGAAATCACACCAGAATTTCACCGCTCTTCGCCACCTCCATACCTAATGCTACCTCTCCCCTTCTCCTACTACATTTAACTGATTACTTCTCTAGTACTTCAATTAATAAATACTTTAAATGCTTAGCAATGCCCAGGTGTGGTAATAGAAGTGACATACCTATGTCCGAGCACAGCTATTCCACTGAATATGATCTTCATAGAATTTAATAACAAGATGCGGGCACCGTTCGTTGGCCAATTTCGCTGGCACAAGATCCGCCTCTTCACAACCTTTCCACTTAATTAGCATTGTCAATTCACCGCTTGTATTCGTAGCGCCAATGATTCTCTCCGGCTCCAATCCTGAATAGTAGAGCTCCAACTCTTGCAAATTGAATATCACCAGAGATCAATGTCACCATCACAAGTGCATTACAGTAAATTCAATCATATTTAGCCTACTTGAACAATCACAAATCATTGATTTCCTCCAACTCCTTCTACTTTGGAAGATCTAAAAACATCTTCCATATCTATGCCCTATTTTTAGCTTTCAAGCTTCTCTACGGCACCATGAGAAATCCTAAGCGAATAATAGAAATGATCATTTAAATTCATGAAAGACAATAAGCAGCTATTATTGTATGAGACGATTAGAAAAACTCACCACGATCAAAACCTCGACAATTTTGATTATCAGATCGCTTTCGTTTATCGTCTCTTGCTCGTTTCTCTTGCATTTCGAACGCCTATTGAAATGAGGAAAAAATTAAATTTATTTGCATTATAGCCTTAAAAATAGATATAAATTGAACAACTTAATAATATTCTCCTTCAAAAAAAAAATCAGTTGTGATAATCACCTTATTATCGAATTAATGATAAAATGTTAAAGTGCATGTAGGTTAGTGGGATCTCTTGCTTTATCGATAATCATATCATTTATCATTATCATAATCATATCTATGAAGACCATTTATCAACACTCAAATATGCATCATTATCTTATTTTATCATACAATCTTTACATTAGACCATTTTGTAATTGGCAATATTTTATATGAAAATTAACTTTTATTTCTTTAAGTTATTAAATTTACATAATTAATTCTTATAATTTACATAAAATTTATTTAAGAAATCTAATTAATTTGCATAAAAATAAATTCAATAATCGAAATAAACTTTCATCCTATAATATTTGCAAATAAATATTTTTTCAATATCATAAAAATGCCACTAACCTGTATAAGATTTGGGCAATCTAAATTCGCTTCCGGTTCCCATGTGTTCTCTGATGGTGGAAAACCCTTCCAACTCAAAAAATATTCCACAGCACCATTACGAATACGTTTGTCGATTATCTTTTCTACTATATATTCTTGCTCCTTCAAAATTAAATTTTTCAATCATCGATTCCAATAGGATATCTATTTTTCTATGCACCTGGCGAGAGAGAGAGAGAGTTCATGTATGGTTCTAAACGTTTTCATCTTTTGGCCATCAATTTGCCACCTAGAAATGAAAAAAAATTAATAACAGGCTTTGAGGTGATTATCAAGTTGCAAGTGTTGATTCGTGACACCTCCCAACTCTTTTCAGCACACCCTCGTCATTTCACTTTTACCCACTCTTAATTAGCTTTATATCAACAATTGGTGATACAGGTTGTAATGGAGGTAAAACATGAAAAACCAAGTCTCAGCAATCCTCTATCTTTTCAAGTCGTCTATCATATGATTAGATATGCGCTTAATGTCCATCCTTGGTTGAGTATTTTGGGAGACTAGACTATCTTTCGATCATTCTTCAAGAGAACAATTCAACTCTCGTTGGAGTGAAAAACGGCATTTGTTGAATATTTCGAATGGATAGAGTGAAGGACAGAGATGAGGTAGAAGAAGGGACGGGGGAGGGAGGGGAAGGGGAACAAGCAGGTAATGTGTGATGTAATTAGAAAACAAGGTATACAGTGAAATTGCAACCTCATCAAGGCTAATTAGTAGGTAATGCGTCTAAAACTTAATTACCATTCATACGTTCAACAAGTGTTCGGCTTTCAATTTATCTCTCGTCATACGACATCATAAGGAACATCCAATATATATATATTTTTTTTACCTGAATAAATCTGCACGAGACGTTGATTAAATTCGGTTTACCGAATTTAATCTACACCTGGCCAGGTTATGATTAAAAGGTTCTAATCATAACCTGGCCAGGTGTAGGTTAAATTCATACCGACATATTTGCTATTTCCTCATTCATTTGAAATTCCACTTCTACCTAAAGTGAACTGACTTAACAGTAATCTTATCAACTAAGAAGTTTCGAGGAATATGAAAGTATATTGAAAGGAACATACCTCTGCATCTTTCCTCTGACGGGGCCTTTTCGCCGCACTCATCCTCGCAACTTAAATGCACCTCTGAACGAACCGAAATCGAAAGGATTAGAGATGAAGTAAGTTGTGTGTGGATCGGATGTAAACTTGCGCACGTTATGATATAAAAACAAATGTGACCCGATAAAATGACTGAAAGATTCATGTGTGATTTTATAACAGTCTTTCAGACATCCAGACATCCAGACAGACACAGAGATAGACAACAACGACTATGCAGTGAATCACCACAATTATGTAGGCATGCTTGGTCTGATGATGACCGAATGGTGGGAATGACTAGGAAGACTTTAAAAGTGCTCAAAGATCGTCACTTTGAAATATGTAAGCACTAAAAATTACGTTTAAAAGAAAAAATAAAGACTTGAGAGAGAAGAAGAAGACTCCCATAGAGACTTTGCAAATATATGAATGTTAAACAAGTGTTTTAAAAAAAACTTTAAGCTTGGTAGTACCAGAAGACTGTCAGAGACGGGACCACCTGAGGTCTAAAATTTGCAATTTCAGGCACATCTTACTAGAACTGCCATCATCGTAAATCGTACAATGTTCTGCATTATCCTGCAAGAATCACTCCCCCCCCCCCCCCCCCATTATTCACAAAAGGTGACGGTGATTTGAACACCTCGATAGATCTTGCAGGTGCGCACTTTCCCACTTACCTGTCTCCCTCCCTGATCATCCTAGGCAAGGCAAAAAGTTTTCAGTCCTTGCTCAAAGGTTATCCTATCGCACTGATAAAACAGTCTCCTATGCACGACATCTCATTTACGTAACTATGGTTCAACGAACCAAGAGTTCTTCAACACTTTACCTGTACGGTCTAATGTTTTACTTGTACCCTCTAATCTAGTAACCCGCACACCTCAATATATGGAATTTATTCAGCAATAATTCAACGAAACCTTTACTCGCCTTCAACCTAACAAAAACGAATGTCGACGATGCATACAACACAAATAACACCACTCTAAGTAGAGCTGATTACATTACGCTTTTCCGCTGCAAGAGAAGAAAAGAGTGATGCTATTCGAATATAGCAGCACTATTGCAACACCTGATACGTGCAACAATGGTACAATCGTTTGCATATATACTAAACAATTTTGATCAATGAAAGTATAAAATGAGGTTTTCCAAACATGATTGGTAGAATCATACACCAAACACTAAAACATTCGTTAAAATTTCATAATTATGCAGTGAATTTGGAAATATGCCAATAAATTGAGTGACGAAAAAGAAGACGTTTACGTGCGCATTATTCGAATTGATGCACCAATGGGCAGCAGTGTTCGCGTGGGGTTTTGGGCGCGTGATGTTGAAATAAACGAAAGAGTTGACCTAGTCACGTGGTCACGTGAATTTGGGTCACGCAAAACGTGATATGTGGTGTTGTTTCGAAAAATATGAAGTTCTTCGATAAGATAAGATTAATCATCACACTTTTTGCCGGAAGTCAAATATTTCGATTTATGAGGAGAGAAATTTCCACATTTTTCAAGGGATAATTCACTCTCAGAGAATAGAAAAATATAAGGAGAAAGTGAGAGATTTCAAGAAATCTGCCACTGATTTATGGAAGAAATGCAACGTTTTCAATGGTTTCGATGTATTTTTCTTCGCACAAATAAAAGCTCTTCATTAACGGCTCACTCAACACTGTTTCTAGCAATATTAAAATCCAAATTCTTACCTTATAATTAAAAAGTTCAGGTAATTTTATGAGTCGTTGATCGACGAAGAGAGCGATCATTTCAACAGTTCAATGGAACACACACATACAAACACAATGTTATCATAACTCATTGGAAAAATTTGCTAATATATATGTGAAATTTGCATATTAATGATATGCAAATTTTGCTTTCATGAGAAAAAAGCGGTTTGCGTTTCTTATAGCTCTTTCCTTTTTCTTTATAAAAACCATAAAGGAAAATTGTTCAAAGTGGAGCAGTTTATGCATCAGTGCTGGTCGAATATTTATCTCACATCTGTGGTATTTCTCTGAGATGTCAAATTTTAACCTCAGTTGGCCGGTTGATTCCTACACGCTAGTTTTTTAGTTCGATGCATCATCAAAAAGTCGATAACAATTCCCTTCCTTCTTCTCCCTCGTCCGCCCCATCCTCCCCCTCCGCCCCATCCTCCCCCCTCCCCCCCCCCCCCCCCCCGCCTCTTCCCCACTCTTTTTTCCCAATCGGCCGGCGAAATATGAAGATAGCGGGTCGATTTGCATTTAAAGCGATCTTCTTAGTGAATAATATTACCACATACATATTTTTAAAAAAATTTTCTTTTGTAACACAATTCTTTTTTATGCTTTGAAATCTCAATTTTTAATTTTTCTTAGTATTTTATTTATTATATTGTTTATTTTTTATACAATTTAATTTTAGAATAGGCTGTACTCAATGAGGAAATCACCTTCCTTCCATCTATATTCGACCATGACTTTTACCACCCGTTTATTTTTTCACCTATAAAAATAATGAAGTCTATGCTGTAGTAATTTCATCATCTATTTGTTCCACTTCAAGGATTGGGAACCTGCGGGTAGAGGATGGTGAAGGGATGTGGGAACGAGGGAGAATGATGTGGGTAGATGTAATTTCCTTGGGAGCCTTGAAGAGAATTATGTCACCTTCGGCAAAACAGTGAAAGAAATAGAACTCGTATCCGATCGTATAGTACCAATGCGGAGACGAGTTGATGACCTTTCGTACTCTTCTTCAACACCATGGTTGTTTCCTTCATATAACGCTTGGAGTTCAAGTTTTATACGAAGCAAGGTTTTTTCCCCTTTTATTCATTTAAAAAAATTTCAACTTATAATTAAACTTTTTTTGAAATTTTTGAATATGAGTTCATCTTTAATTTTGAGAATTATCTCGTATAAGTTCGATTTTTATTGCAGAAGTGTTTTTTGAATGAAATAAAACTAAGGTGGAAAAATTTTTCGATGGCAATGAATATTTTTTATTCGTTGTTTTCAATGTTGGGTGAAAAATTATACGAGTGATAAAACTCTAATAAAGGAATAAATTATTGCCTCATTCACTTATTCATACATTCGGTGAAATTCACTTTTATTGATAATATTGTTTTTCCACCAATAGTGATAAGCAAATTTTTATATGAGAAACTTTTTTTGCATAAATAATTTTCGCATAATTTATTGTATTCTAATATTTTCTAAGGGTTTATGATTTGCATAAAAAGTTGTTATATGCAAATTAAGTCTACCATAATCATCTCTCATATCCTCGTAATTTGTATTTTATTTTTACTTAATCGATTAAAGAATGTTTTATAGTCACCGAAAAAAATTTTATACTATGTTATTAATAGTTCCTTATTCAAACTTGCCGCATTTTCTTATCGATGTTGAATTGGCACGATATTGCAATGACGTCATTATCCTTGGTCAAGTGTATGCATTTAGCCGTTAGCTTCACTTGCAATAGAAATAATGTGAAGTGTTTTTGTGATTTTGTTGCTATAGAAGAAAAGGGGAAGGATCGTTTCATATATTGGATGCTTCCTATGAAATTCTGGATTCGGGGTTCTAGGTCAGGTCCGGTTTCGATCTTGATCGAGTGCGACGTCCGGATGAGGTCTAGCCAGTGATCACATGGGAAAGGATTGAAAGCGGTACCGGTTCCGGTCGTTACTACTACCGGAATATTTAATTCCTAGCCGTGAAAAAAAAAACGATAGAAGCCAGACTGTCACTATTCATTGACGCAACTAACCGTAATGGCAGTGTACATTGCTTGATTTCGTACTCGTTGGAGTATTAAACCTCCTTATGCCAACAGCTGTACTGATAACAAAGAGTTGCTGATATGATATTTTCCTGTCATAAAAACAGGTAATCTTGCCTTCTACGATATTTTACTATCATTACAACAGGTATGCTTACTTCTGGGATGTTTACCTATCATTACGACAGGTAATATTATCGTCTGCGATATTTTCATATTATTATATAGATGTGGTGCTATATTTATATATGGTTTTTGCTTTCTTGTTATAGTTGCTTCCAATAAAAGCATGAAAGTTCAATTGATGCGAAGAAGTGCGGTTATCGCATTTGCGTTGAGAAGAACGCTTGGCGAAATGTTTTCGCTTGGAAATCCTCTTATCTGTTCTCGAAGATTCGCATCGACTCATTTTGGTTTTCAAGAGGTCGATGAAACTGAAAAAGGCAACAAAGGTAATTCTTTTATAGGATTTTCTTTTTATTTACATTAAATATTTTTTATACCCCCATGGGGTTTTATTTATAATTTTTACGGTTTCATTATAAAATATGATTAATTTTTTGGTGAATAAAATTAGAAATTGCTAGACAGGTTTTTCGGTGACAGATGTCTACCTCCGGGAGGGGATGTAAGGGAAGGGGAAGCAGTGATTATATTTTGGGTTACACATTTGCTGGATTCTAATAGTTTTTAATTTTTGAATTTACCTAAAAGCCATCATTTATTATATATTTCAATATCTCCTGAAGTTTTCATAGTCACCTCATTTTCTTTAGCATCACCCTTCCGCCATATGCTATTCGCCATCTACATATAGTATATATGTTCTATTTTTGGTTTATAAGAGTTTAGTTCAAGTTTAAAATGCCTGGAAAGAGACAGCCGGCTGGCACGATAACCCATCGTATAGATCTATAAAAGTCTTTGAAGTTGAAGCTGTATAATTTTAGCCAAAAAACTCATTTATGAATAAAACTAGAAATTGCTAGACAGGTTTTTCGATGACAGATGTCAACCTCCGAGGGGATGTGAGGGGAGGGGAAGCAGTGATTATATTCTTTTTGAGATTTTTTTTTTTCAATTAATGAACGGGTGTTCATTTTGATATCATTAAAAAAATTTCTCTGTGAATTTAGTTCATCAGGTATTCGCTAATGTGGCAACTAAGTATGATCTCATGAACGATGCAATGTCATTGGGAATACATCGACTTTGGAAGGTATTTTATTCAATATTTTATTACTTACACCCCCCACTTATCTCAAATATTTGATACTCTTGGCAGTAATATATTTTAACTGTTAGCGATTGTTATTTATTAGTAAATAGCTAGTCGAGCGAACATTCAACAAAATCTAACGTTGTGGGATTGAACTTCAATTTTCTTATTTTTAATGTACTTCTATGCCTACTTACTTACCCGTACTATGGTTGGTTATTAAGTTATCATTGTTAGCAGGTGGTATATTTATTAATTTATTATATACGATTACTTTTATTCTTAGTAATTGCACCTCTCAGGGTCGTTACTAAATAGCTAACTACTCTATATCTTTGAATGGTAATTGTTTTAAATGGGGCAAATTTTTATAGAATGAAAAAAAAATTCAAAAATCTCAAAAACATTTTTTTTTGGCGGAAGTAACGATCCAATATAAATTTTAAGGATTATTTTGTGAATAGATTAGCGTTGACGAGGAATACGACATTACTTGACGTAGCTGGTGGTACAGGTGATATTGCATTTCGAGCGGTTCGAAAAATACAAAAAGGGTTTGTTGTTTTATTTCATTTTCTAATTGTCCCCAATATTTTATTTATTATTTATTTGAGTTTTATTCTATGATGAGATAATAAGCAGCATTTTTATGTTATTAGATTTCTGGAGCGATATTGATAAGCGTGTCATTTGATAGACGAATTAATCTCTCCCAATATTGATTGATAAAAGCGATAATATGATGGAAATTTAATCGTTTATATGCAAATATTAACACTAATTTATCATTATAATTTGTTGAATATTATTTCATTTTTATTTAATTTTAAGATAAAACGACCGTTAGGAACTTTGAGTAATTTCAACAGGCAAGAAATATTCTCGATTTTATTGAAGTTAGAGAAGGATGTTCATTTATGTCGTTACCTAATCAATAAGTATTTCATTTATTGTATAAAAGTAGGCAGTATCCAGGATCAGTAGTGGATCAGTGACGATATGCGACATAAATCAGAATATGCTCGATGTTGGTCAAATGCGCGCTGATAAGGATCGATCAATCGATAAATGTGAGTGCATCCATCTAATAACTGCTGACGATCGGTGATACGAGTGGAAGAGATAGGATTGTAAGAAGGAGGTATACGCCGTGACATCATGACAAGAGAGTGTCCTATAAATGAAGCCTAGATTTTTGAGCTCTCAATATAAACCTAATCCGATAAGCTTATAATCGATAAAAACCGTTGAGAAAAGTTTTTTAATGCGTGGCAAACCAAACAGAATTTATTAATAATTTCATGATATCGAAGAGGAAAGAGATTCTCATTCGCTCCACACTTAGCTACCAGTTAATATGTTGAAGATTTATTGCAAGATTAGTGCCTATCGGCGATGTTACCTTGTACTGAGACTGACTGCTCAAAAGGAGGGGGGAATGGGATACTTCAATTCAGAATGCACTGAAAATTAATAGCCTTAACGTGGAAAGTTATACAAATAATGCTTATGGTCAAGTTTTTCACTTGAAATCCTATGCTTGTGCTCAAGCTTTTCAGTTGAACCTCCTATGCTTGTGCTCAAGCTTTTCAGTTGAACCTCCTATGCTTGTGCTCAAGCTTTTCAAATAGATCTTGTTGTGCTTGTGGTCAAGCCCATCAGTGTGATTGCCGATAGTAAGGTGATATAAAGGTATATGTCAGGTAAATGCGAAATAAATGCTTATGATATTGTAATTATATTTTTAAGCGCGTTTGAAATGGATTTGTGGGGATGCGGAATCGTTGCCATTCAAAGAGAATTCATTCGATTTATATACAATTGCGTTTGGAATTCGTAATTGCACTCATGTTGATAAGGTTTATACTTATTTCTTTTTTTTCTTATTATTTAAATTTGGTTTTTTCTTCTAATTTCATTTTCTTTATTATATTATACAAAACGGCGAATGGCGGTTAGTATTAGTATCATAATCAATGCGCCAATCATTCATCCTAAGGAGTGGGGGACTTAAAGGTGGAGGGGGGTACCATCTGTTATTTATTTGCTCCTCTCGCTTTCCAAATGGGCAAAACTGACCTTTTGCAGGGGAAAGGGGAGGACGAAAACTTAACAGCAGACTATCTCTGGTACTTCCGGTTAAGACTATATTACTCTGATTGAGAGAAAAAGACGAGGTAAGGAAAGGTATCACTGTTAATATTGCTGAAGTGATCTGGATTTCTTAGTTGATCTTTAGCTGGACGGTTGACGACTTCGCTTAAAGCCTTATGTGGGATATGAGTTAATTCATCATGATTCATTCATTGACCAACTTTACGAAGAATTTGCTCTTTAAGGTGTTACAAGAGGCATATCGAGTTCTACGACCAGGTGGCAAATTTGCTTGTCTCGAATTCAGTGAAATTGCATCACCGCTGAGGCGATTTTATGATTTCTATAGTTTTCAAATAATCCCTGTAATGGGTCAAGTGATCGCTGGTGATTACAATAGCTATCGATACCTTGTTGAGAGTATTCGCAAATTTCCCAAACAAGTTTGTTTGCTTTTTTTTCCTTGTCGAAGTTTTGGTTGTTTTCGTGTGATATAAATACCGATTTAAAAAAAAAATTTTTTTTTTTTGCTCAGATGGAGATGAGAGAAAATCTTATCGCGGATCGGATACTACAATGATTATTTATGGATATGTTGAATGTGGAAATTTTTTTCCATTTTTAACGGGTTTTTTGTGTGTTTTTAGTCATTATTTTAGTTAGTTCATCTATGGATTTTCTCTTTATTTCAAGTCATCAATAAATCTAATTTCACTGATTATTTCACCGATATTCTTCGATGTGAAATTCGGCTATTGCAAAATGACAAAGAAATATTTATGGAATTTTGATAACATATTTGGAATTTCTCTCTTTTTTTTAAACGTCTTATTTCTTTGTGTCGATCTTTCCGTCTAAATCTATCGTCCGTTAATAGAGGGGATGGAGATAGAGGGAAAAGAGTGAAGGAAATTTTCCATATTTTCCTGTAATCTCTTAGTACTAATTAAGTGACTTTTGTTTATTCTGATATAGGCTCTTTCGTAGAGTTTATTATACCTGTTCTTGTTCGTTGTGCCATGTCCACAGGTAATTCAGAGATTTGGATTTGAAAATTTGATTGTTGCTGTCGTTTTATTTTTTCACCGATCGGGGAAAAAAAGAGGAGACAACATCGTTCCACGCTTAAATATCGCTGAAGTATTTAATTTTTTCCTTTGTCGTTGTGTTATATTTGAATCTACCTTGCTTATTGCACCCTTTCATGTAACACAAATGATGTGCTTTTATCCTTTCATCTAAACTTTCAGGTGGAATTCTCGAAGATGATAGAAGATGCGAAATTTACAGAGGTTCGATATGAAAATCTATCATTCGGGATTTGTGCGATACATACGGGTATTAAACCCACTTCTTCATCATAGCTGATCGGCATTTTTCTCTCTCCGTTGTATTGTTATCTCTGTCGAATAAACTTCTAATCAGTATTATTTGCTTTTTTGTGGATTTTATTCGCTTCAATAGTCGAATAGATAATATCTTATTTTTGCTTTTTTAAAAGTTTTGCTTATATATTTCATTCTTATGATTTTTGATTTTCATTATGGTTGATAAATTTTGAGTTTGAGGTGATTTACATCTTTGAGTGGTTGGAGATAAATTACAACTTTAATTCGCTTAAGAAAAGCCAGGTAGCCAGGTGGGGGAACTTCCGTATTATTATGATACGTTAACATCGCCTCTCTCTCTCCCCCTTCGAGTTCTTTTTTTTTTTTTGCATGAGTTAGTTGATTAAGGAATTTGATGAGCGAAAACTTGAAAATAGCAGAGTTCCACGACTCCGGATATCAATGCTTTATTCATTTCATGGATCAAAGCTTCCAAGTGTGGTATAATTTCCACCTATAGGAGCAATGTTGAAGTGTTGTTTAGGAGAGTACGTTTACAGATATAATGGATGGAAAAATGTTTTGAGGTTTCTTGATATTTCGAGAGTGAAAGCATTGAGTGCATCTTGTGAATGTGGCTATTTAACGACGATTTATAATAGCATAAACGGATGTAATCTAACGTTTCATTCGATTCCACCTGTCCGTTTCAGAATTCAGTTATGTATTTTCAGCGATCGGATAACATCACTGCACAAAATCTAGTTATGTCACTGGGGGGGGGGGGGGGGGAGGGTAAAATCACCGTAGAACTATTGTTTTTGCCCCTCCCTCCCCATTCCCTCGAATATGAGTCCTCACCTCAGTGACAGTGTAAGCTTTCGCCTTGAATTGGTGTGCATAGAATGTGTTGTCTGCTATATTTGGCAGCGAACAAGTGACATAAAAACGATAGAAATATTAGCAAGTGTAAGCCTCATCAGTTCTTAAATACATTCCAATGCCCTTTTTTTTTCTCTCACTTACGTGATCCTGTTGAAAAGTTCAGGTCATTATAAACCCTGTGCCTTACAAACGAGGAAGTACCTGTGTACCAGCTCTTACTTGGAGATTACCCCAGATATTCAGGACGGAGCGATGGGTGTACGTTGCATTTCCTTTTGCTTTCCCAAAATATCAGCTGTGCTTTACCCGCCTCCTTGTCCAGGTTGCATTGTATGTCTTCTGGATAAATCCATGGTTCACGGATGACCTCCGTGTTCCATATTTTCGTTTGAGTTGACAGTCGTCTTCCGAGATGCTTACTTGACAATAACGCATACAAAAAGGTGGGAATGTTATAGGTTATGACAGGTGTGCTGTCATCGGTGAGATTAGTCAGCATTTGGCCGACGATTCGTCTGTTCAGCTCATCGACAAGACGCCAGGCGAGGTAGGATGGCAATCTTTTCCTTGCAGACCTAATAGTAGTGACCGTTGATTGCTTTAATTTATGAAAGGGCACTATACTGAATAATTTACAAGTTCGTTTAAAAAATTTGAAGTTAATTTCAATGAGCTAGTATTCCGTTGTCAATAGTGTAGAGTTGAGTAAAAGGTCGAGTTGAGCTAATTTTTGAACGCTTTCTTCCGATCACCTTATCGCGATTATACTTAGCAGACCCGGAAATATTCTCTTGTGATCTCTTCCGGTCACCTTTAATCGACTCTCTTAGCCGGCCCGGAAATATTTTCTTAGGATCTCCTCCGGTCACCTTTAATCGACTTCACCTCTTAGCCGATCCGGAAATATACAGAAATTTGCTCGTAGCTCGCCGCATTTTTACTTCGAAGCTGATTTTTTTGCGTATGTCAAGTTGACTTTTTTTCCAAGCGACCAGCATACCTCAGTTTCCTTCTTCGTTTTCAGTGGGAGAGGAAATTCAGTGGTATATTGATCTAATATAATTCCTAATGAATAAATGCATACAACTGTTTATTAAGTGAATAGTCTAGGTAAATACTACATTTTATATAGTAAAATATAAGGGCGATGAAATGTTTACATTTTATCTCGTTGTTGAGTTGATGATATCTGCAAAGCTTGCTGTTTTGTATAACTATTTTACTGCAAACTTCCCCTTTGGAGTGATGTTTTCTATCCCAATATTGTGCAGTTGCAGAATATAAGATTCAATGATAGTTGAGTTATTATTAGCATTTAGATAATATTATTATTTGACGTTGTAGTATTTAGTGATATATATATATATATATATATATATATATATATATATATATATATATATATATATATATATATATATATATATATATATATATATATATATATATATATATATATATATATATATATATATCGGTTTAGCATAAACATTAGATAGACCGGCCTTCCAATTGTTTGATGAAGTACGCTTTTAGGTTTCGGTCGGGTAGTGGCGGATCGTCTTTGAAAGAAATTGGACGTTTAGTGCCACAGAAAAAAGCCTCCGATGGTCCATACGCTCCCGGTCAGGCAAGTTGTTTTCTTGTTGCTTCATCGTACAAACGAACTGTGTTGTTGCAATTGTTGGGATCACCTCTGTGTGAGGCTGCATTATCTTCGTATAAAGCCTGTTTGCAAGATTTGTGCGCTTATGCAACGTCATGTGCGTTCATTGTTCATTGTTTGCGTGCATTTTAAAGCAGCACCTATTTAAATGTCAATTTTCGTATTGAATTTCCATATCTGTTTTCTTTATTACACCTTTTCCTCGAATTAGAAGTGCTCAGATATCTCCTTAACACGGATGTTATCCCTAACAGAGGTATTGTTGTAGACTGTATGTTATATTATGGATAAATAAATGTTTTTTTGCAGTTGTTTTTGCATAAGGTATTTGCATATCGCGGTATTATTATTTGCTCATTCAAATGTCGGGTACATGAGAAACCAAGAACTACATCGAAGTAAGTTCCTTTTTTTAAACTGTTTTTTCACACAGTGGTCAAGTTGAGATACCGAAGTTTTGAAATTCCGGTCATTACCGGACGCTGTTTTTATTTGCATTCGGGAAATAAGCAAGGATGCAAAGAGCGCTGAAGGACAATCATTGTTTCTAATATCAAAGCATACGGTTCCCTTCAATAGTTTTTGCTTCTTCAGTACGAGTTCCATGTTTTTATTTCTATTTTATTTTCTTTCTTTTTCTCTTTCTTCTTTTTTTTTCTCTTTTTTCTTTATTTTTTCTTATTGTATCCTTTTATTTTTTTTTCATTTATTCAATATTTGAGATGAAATATTTCTTAATTTAATATCCGTAAGTTTATGGTGTAATCACTACGATGGTAGAGGATATGTGATGATATTTGGCGTACTGAGGTGATTGGTATGGGATAAGGGAGTTGGATGTGCAATGTTTTTATCGAAGAAGACGCTTAACGTGTGGCGTCTTTTGTTGATAATACTCTCTTCCTTCCTCACATCTAAACACATCAACTCTTATTTATTGAATGCTTTGGTTTTATTGTTTCAAATTGTTCGTCGAGTAGATCTAATTATAGGGGTGATGTAATAGTGAAAGCGGAAGTTGTACCTTACTATCAAGTGCTGGTACATCGTGGCGATTGGCGATATATGGTATGTTTGCTTTCATTGCCTTCATGCAGTAGTAATTTTGAAGGCTATATATATATATATATATATATATATATATATATATATATATATATATATATATATATATATATATATATATATATATATATATAATATATGAATATAAGAAACTCTTCTGAAATGTAATTTCATCACTTTTATTTTAAAAAAAGAAAGTTTTTATTGATTTCTACTATGCGCTCTTTTTCTGCAACGATTTTATTCATTAACGGGAATGAATAGTAAATAAACACTTCGTTATATTTTTCTATAGACTTTAGTTGCATTAATGAATTGAGGAGATGATAGGAACGCTTAAATTCGTAGCGCTCAACAATCAGTGCTAACTTAATAAAACCTTAAAGGAAATGGTCGGCCGAGAATTTTGCATATTATTTTTATATGTTGTTTGCTCCTATAAACTTAAATGATATCATAATTTAATTCTCTACTGATGAGTATTGCAGCGATTTCCCGTTGATATAACGTCATATTTGGGTGAGGCGGGTGCTCGTGGTGAAAAACTTTTAACGGTGATCAACGGTATGGATTGTGTGGGTCATGATGAGATAATTCCGTTCACTTCTTGCGATACGAAACCCATCGATCACGATTTATTTGATCGTGTTTTCGAAGTGGTTCCTGAAACATCCGACGAAAAAGGTTTTCATTTTTTTTTGTACGCTACGTGCGGATTTTACCTTCTTAACTCTTTTTTCGTATGCCACCTGCACATTTTACCTGTTTAACCTTATCTGCAAAGGTAATGTTCGTTTATTTTGCTGCAGTTAGTAGCGGTTTTGGATTAGGGATTTTGTTTTATTCAGGAACATTAGTAGCAGATTTCGAAGGGACGATCCAAATTGCTTTAAAAACGATTAGCTGTCCTTTTTTTGTGGAAGATTGTTTGTGTCGGCCATGATAATCCGTAGGAATGTTTCCGATGACATATTCTACCTATAATCTTTCTATTATTCTTAAAGAAATTTATAGTTGCATACATTATTTATGCAAATTTATAGTTGTTTTTGTGATTATCCGGGCATGTATTTTTTAATTTCTACACGTTTATTCCTTCAGGAACTAATTTCTCAACTTTGAAGTCGAAAATCGAGAAGCCTTATGGCGTTTCTTTTCTCGTTGTAGTTGGTGAAAGGTTTATAAAATTAAAAGGATTTTTCTTGTCTTAAGATTTTTTTATTGCTATGCTAAGGTCAAACATTGCCTTATTGATATAAAAACATGAAATTGCTTGGACGGCAGGCGTTGTTTTAAAATATCGCCTTCCGGTAGACGTGTGTTATTTATGGTAAAATACATAAAACGTGGTTATTGATATATTTTCCGGATGACTTTAATGTGAGAAATTGTTGGGCTTGATGAGTTAGTTTTCAGCATTTTATCGTTCCTCAAAGAGAGCCAAGTTTTCAGACGTGCAGTTTGCAATTCGTAAAGAACTAATTCCCAATTATCTTGCTAGTCAACGATCATGGCTATCACCTCAAGAGATCTATAGAGAGACCACCGATGGAATACAGGTTAATATCCGTTTCCAAGCTATGCTGACTTTATTAGTATTTATATCGCTTTATTATTATTATTATTATTATTATTATTATTATTATTATTATTATTATTATTATTGTTTTTTTTTTTGAATTTCGAATTTATAACCCTGAAAGTGCAATTAATTAGTGCGATAGCATATGAAATGATTAATTCCATGGAATTTTTTCTATTGTTATGAATGAATTTTTCGAATGAAGAAGAGCATTTTGTATTTCAGCGGCGAATAAGAGGCGCATATTTTGCTAAATAATTTGAGGTATAAGTTTTCAGGTTACAGTAACAACATTTTATCTTGGCGCAAATGTCATCGCTGGCCAACAAAAGCATTGTGTTCGTTTGTTTTTTTTTTATTTTCTTCTTTTTTTTCACATTTGTGTAAATAGAAATATTTTTTTTCTGTTAGAATGGTACTTTTGCGCAATCTTCGATCGTTAGTTGTGTTGCCTAAATTCTTGGCAAGTTTATTATTCATTAAACTTATTCAAGTATTGCGTAACGAAATAATTGCGCGTTGACTTATATCTGTTATTTTAACAAGTTTGTGTAACCCATCTTTCGAGATAGATCTTTTTTTACCCATTAGTAATCCTATAATTTTGCGTTAATGATGTTTAAAATGATTGATGGGGTACCATTTGAGGGGTGCAACAGGGTGGGGTTATAAACTGAAATTTACCGATATCCACTTATAATCAAAATTTAGTTTAAATTATCGGACATTTTCGTTAAGTTTATAATTTAAATCCCAAAATAATTTGCAAAAAATTAAGAAATATTTTCTGATAAATTGAATTTGAGGGAGATTTTTTTTTTATTTTATTAACAATAATGAGAGTTTTGAGTGGTTTATTTTTAGTGGCGCTATGTGATTCGTCTAGAGAATTTGGACAATTGCACAGTGACACTAAGAGAGAGAGCAATGAAAGTATTCAGCCTTAATAATATGCAACAAGTGAGTGGACATGGAGTTATAGGAACTGTAAGTTTATTTCCGGTGTTTTTTTTTTGTATGTGGTTTTGGAACCGTCGTCCTGATTTGAGATTAATGCATTTCGTTTCTAAACGTAAAATCTTATCTAGAATGCAGAAGTTCTGCCCGTTAGAACGAATGATGGAAGTTTTGCTTAAAATTGTATTTAGGTTGTAAGTTTTATTTAGAGTTTAATTTAGATCGTAGGTTTTTATTCGAAGGTTTATTTAAGTTTAGGTTTTTTTTTGGAGTTCACTCACTTGTCGGAGAGTCTCGACGATGAAGAATTTTACTGAAATAAATGTTGTTTTATTGGAACTTTATTCATGAATTGATCTGCAAGAATGATTTGGTCTTTGCTTCTCTTTGAATCGTTTCTTTTAGCTATTATTTATTGTTGTTTCGAAGATGAATAATTATTGATCTTAGGAAAAAGCTTAATATAATCTTGGATAATTTGAAATTGATATCAACATTTTTTTTTGAAGAATCCTCGTCTTTCTCCACAGGAACCGGCTTTCCAGTTTAGCAGTACGGTGGATTTGCCACAACCCAAAGGCGCTCATATGTGGTTCGTTTTTGTGGTGTTTCAGTTTTGCTCTGTTGGACCTTGAATTATTGCTTCGATAGGGGACGTAAATATAAATAGAAACTGATTGTAGACATAGGTATAAATGTAAATATAAATAGAAACAAATTTTGTATGTATATATACGTATATAATGTATAATGGATTTTATGATTGAATGAACTCAGAAAACTGAGTTTTTCTTAATGCGTCAGTTGATAATGGGAAAAGGTTGCTATTATTTTTGTCGAGGTCTGAATCATGTTCAGATTGAAGGATATCATGACATCGACTCTAAAAAAACTTATGCTTGAACAAGATAGATGAACTAGGGGACGAATATTGGAAGGAGAGTTCCGTTCGCTCTTTGAAAGGTGGAAATAAACTATTTTCACTTGAAGATATTGAAGGAAGTTATGTTTCGCAAACAGATTTCTTCTTGTTTTTTTTTCATTTTTTTTCGTGACGAGAGAGTGTGTAGGGCGAACAGAGGCGGAAATATGGTGCAGATTGATTTAGCATAAAATTTAATATTCCTGATCTTGATTGAAATAAATAAAGATTACTCAGGAGAGAATATGTTTAATTATTAAATAAATTGCAGGGGTAAATTCAAGATGGAACGAGAGAATGGCTCGTGCTTCGATGTGACTATACCGACTATTGTACTCGAGAGTCATGCGGAACGGCTACCGGAACAAACGGAAACACAACTATAACAGTTGATCTTTTGCTGTGTTGAGTGTCTCTTTTGAAGCAGGTGTGAACATTACAGTGCATCCTCGCCATATAATTGAGTCTTCCATAATTTCATTTCGGGACGATGCATCGTATGAAGCATTATGCAGAAGTAAGACTCAACTCCAAGCGTAATGAAACTGCTATATCTTTCGCCAAGCGGGAGAGGAGGATGCTGGAAGGTGTTTCTGACGGAATCCGATGGTTAAAATTTCTCTCTCATATGTTAGCATTCTTCTGGATTATTCAACGTAACATTCTTCTACGTATGAAAAGATTTACGAGAGCACAATAGGACGGCAATATTTAGCAGTTAAATTGAACCGTTGGGATGTTGATGTGCTTTTGCTATCTTGTAACCTTCTCATTCCCTGCCTTCACATCCGGTTTTTTCTGCGTGGAAACTTTTTTTTTCTTTCTTTTTTCTTGCTGTGATTTATATAACCATACGATCCGTCGAAGGCTGGGATGATGGACCGCTTCTTGCATCAAAAAATGCATTTATAGGTATCGTTTTATTAAAGTTTACCCGATGCGACCGAATTTTTAGTTTGTTGCGTTGTTGTCTCGCCTTTCTATGATCCGCTTCCTCGATGCCTTCATCCCCGCCTCTTCGTTATTTTTATCGTGAATTCGAAATCTGCCGCTATCTCACGTTTGTAAAAAAAAGTTCAAGTCTTCACATAAGTCAAAATTTTATGGAAATGTAAAATTGCATATTTCATCGTCATTATTCGGCGAATAGGCAACTGTCATCTAAATATCATATGCAAATGAACCTGGACGGTCGCCTCTCATTATTCGAGTTCCCAAAGGGCAGGAGGAGGATGTGAGCAGGAAGTAAGGGTGGGAGGAGGCTTTACAATGGCTTCTCCTTCATTCTGAGTGAACTCATAAACCGGATGATTGAATAAGGAATAAGCAGAAAAATTCCATGCATAATTGATATTCTTACGTATTGCATACGTGTATGCATCTCATGGAATAATCGCAAAATCGGTTACTCATAAAATAGTGGACTTTAACAGGGTTAGCAAAAACGATTCGATTGTACCATGAAGAAAATATTTCTATTAATTCGATCATTTTGTTTTTTATTCGTTAATCGTTTGATTTTTTTTAATTCGTTTTTTGGACGTGAATATTATCATCTATTTTTTATTTGTTTGCTTTCTCGACATTTTAAAGATCGATGTTTAAATCAACGATTTCCCCGGATTGAAGTGAAATTTTACGATTATTTATCTTTTAATGGTGCTACGCTCCTATATTCGAGAGTTTGGTATTTTTCTTTCATCCAATTATCTCTAATATTGTGTTGAGTGTTGCATCGATGCTAACTATCATCGTTTAGTGGAATTCACATCACTTTCAAATAAAATATGACGTCGTTCGAAATGTTGGCGATTAGGATACATGGAAGGAGGGGATTGTCATTTAGTTTGCTAAGGTCGAGTAGGGGGAAGGAGTCGTCATGAAATTCTGCGGTGCGAGGTCGCTTTTTCTAGCATTTGTGATCCATGTGATGTAATTTCTTTATTCTCGATGATAAGGGGGAGAGGATTGAACGGAAGGGGAGGTGGCGAGGGGGGGGGGAGGGCAATCTACGAAGAAATAGAATTGAGTAGGTTGTTCTTGCTCGCCAGGTCTTTATGAAACTCGATACGTTTAGCATAATTGCTTCATTTGTTTTGTATAGTAGCAATCTACTTTATAGAATATTTTGTGAAATATGCTACCAGATGGGACTGGATTCCGCGATAAATCGATAAATCGGCGAAATTATCATTTCGATAAAACGGTGCCGAACTGTTGGAGTTCATCGGATCGGCCACTAAAGCCAAATAATATTAAGCAATAATGGCAGGTAATCGTATAGTTTATTACAGGTAATGGCATAGTAGTTTACATGTTTTTTTCTGGATGCCGGTTTCTGAGAATTGAAGCTGGCTTTATTCTTACAATATTAGGTTTCCTTTAAGATTTTGTCCAAGTTTTTAAATCTATACTGAATTCGTATGCATTAATCTGGATGCATTCTACAACTGGAGCATAGAGGTCATAGTCTTGGACTAGGATTTCGGCCAGAATTTAGCAGTCAGCTTTCAAGTGCAGTTCGAGAACTACATTAGGTCAGCTAAGAAAAAAATTTGGTCGCAGATCGCATTTTTTTTAAACGGCAGGAGCCGATGACAGTTCAACGACTCCTCACATTTATAAATGCCAACTTGTTGTGAACCATCGGAATACCTAGTAAACAGAGTCATCTTATGACGAGACGTCAAAGATGTTAAAAACCTCCAGCAAGTATATAACCGACACTTTAAAGGAAGTGGCGTTTGTCGAGGTGAGTATTGATGTGACAATAAGAAGAGTAAGTGGGATAGAGAACTTATCTTTTGAAGTTGACACAGACATTGAAAGGAATAGAAATTGCTGAGAAATGGCGGAAATGTCCGGGTATGAATCTTTCCTGTGAATATTTAGAAATACGGACGACTAGTAAATTGAAAAGTTACAGTTGTAATGGAAATAGATTAGCGTGAATCTTAGCCAAATAAGTGAAATGAAAACGAGAAGGAATCTGCATCTTTATCTTAACTGGAACAAACAATGTGAATTCAGCAACGTCTTATGATCAATGATACTTCATTGAAAAGTCTTTTCTTAGCCCTAAAATTGCGAATTTATGAAACTCGAGTCTGGCAAAATGCCAAATATCTCTAGCAAATAAACGTCAAATTAATAGTGAAGTGCATTAAACAAATCGAGACCAGTGAAGCAACGAGGCTGGGTGGCCTTTCAAATAATTAAAACAGCAGAAAATTTCGCCTTGAATAGGTGTGACCTCTTCTTCAACAAAGTTATTGGTAACTTTCCACGAAGCCGAAAGGATACCGGAAATTTAGGTCTTGTAGAAAGAGTGCCCGATTAGGTTTATCCGTCTATCCATCAATCGCTTCATTGAATATCGCATTTACTGGCAAATTCTGATACGAAATTGCTATCTCAGCATTTCCCATTATACGATATTAAATCATTTTGCATTTAGAAAATGTTCACCTCGACATCCACAATGCATACGATATGGTCGATGTTTAATAAATACTACTACACGAAGTCGTTACGCTGAATCCAAACCACAACGTAATCAACATGTTGAGGTACCTCTACGTTTTTTACTTATACCTTTATCTTTTCCATGTGTACCTTCACCTTTTCTATCTTTTTGTGCCCTCGAATAAGTCGACATTTCCACCTCTCGAATATGAAAATCCAACCAATGATTGCAGGTGAAACGTTAACGCTAAAGCTAACTAGTGTTTTCTGTAAGCTTATTCGTGCTTTTCTTTTCATCTATAAATCAAACATGTATACATTTATTGCAACAATGTTGCAATAAACCTATAGATGTTTATTGCAAAATTTATTGCAATCTTTGCAATAAAAAATTATAATTTTCGTAGTATTAAATGGAAAAAAAAACCAGGTAAGAGAATGCAACAATAGCATAATAAACCTAGCGGACCTAATAGGCCTTTCCAGTTTGCCGATTTATATTCTTGAAAGTTTAGCTGGATTGATGAAGTCGGAAATTGCAAAAGCTGCAAAAGTAATGAATTGCAAAAGCTCCGAAGGAGTGTTTTTAGAGTTTTGCTCCGAAACGATCCCGAAAATTCCCCTGCATAGTTAACAATGGAAAATACGCTCAAAGGATGGTTAAGTTTTCATGTGGATTAGCGATTTGCGGTTCGACATTCTCCAGCAGATCAGATTTCAATATTTTTTTTAAAGTGACCAATTCACCTTTAAACACAAAGGAAGGAATGCAACATTTTTAGGGAGTCCGGAAAATGATTTCCTGCCTTGAAAAATTTTCCAAAATTTGTAGATTTTTACGTGGCAGCCTTTGAGACATTAGAATATGCAAAACTTATTCCCGGATCCGGAAAAACCTTTACGGGCAAATGAATCCAACGAAAAGCTTCCTGCCGACTTTAAACTATAAAATCAAAAGATGGATTTCAGACGAAAAAAAAAACATTCTCAATTTTCACCTTACGATAATAACAAGCCAGCTTTTTCCGCCCATATAAATATAAGCTGAAGTGCGGGTTTTTTAAAGTTTTACGTGAAAACTTTGAAAAAAAAAAAACAACGAATGTATGAGCCCCAAAAGCGTTTGAGAACTACGCCATCTATATATGCAAAAGTTCATGTATAAAAAAAAATCACAAGTGAATTTTGATGAGATAATTCAATCATAGTTCGTATCCGTGTGTAAAAAACAAGTTTTCACCACCAATGGTAAGAATTAAAAATGAGAGAATTTGCGAAAGAATTTTTCTTTGTCGGCAAATGATAGTTTTATCGATTTTTTTTTCGTGAAAATATCTACATCATAAATGTGATACAATATCAAACCAATAATATGGCTTGAAAATTCTCAAGAAAAAAATTATCCATAAAAAGTTTGAAACGACTTGGCGTCGTAAAAAAAAAATTTCACTTTCAAATCACAGCTATAAGTCATCCAACAAAAATTAAGAATTATTTCACGAAATTTAATAGGGTTTTTTGAAAAGTATATTTTTTCTATCATTGTTATTTGGTAAAAATCTAAATAATGAATGATTGGATGAAAATTGCTGAGTAATACTAGCGCGTGTTACAATTGTTCACGTATCACACTTTTCCACATCTTATACGAAGTATTTTGCTAAAAAAACCGATCAAAATTCGCCCTTCGGGGGTTGTGATATGACATAGGAGAAATCAGGGAAGCGCATAACAACAAAGGCGCCGCTGCGCCACGCTCTTGCATCTTTTCTCATAGGCCACATCACTCACCAAGTCACAGAAAGACAGTAGGCCAAGTAATATACAACAGACTGGCGCCTTCGGCGCGATAACGTGAACGAAAGGCTAAAATAGCTTACGATCTTCTGTATTAAATAGGTTCCTCTAACCTTTCTAAACGTTTATAAGAAAGTGAACATCATTCGAAGAACGATCGATGCACAAGGGGGCTCTCGCCCCCCTTAGACACCCTGCCTTCTTCCGCGTGCAGTTGGTGTTATGGGGAGAGAGTAAAATCGTTTCTGTGACTCTCTCACATTTGTTTCTATTTAGTCGCGCTATGCTATTTCCAAAAATTACGGAACAACTGGAAACCCACTCGATATGGATCCTTCCAAAGGATTTGCCCGGCGCCTCGAATGGCACAACATTTTCCGGAAAAATTTTCACATTCAGGATTTTTTTCGTCACTTGGCATATAGCCGACAACATGCGCCACATGATTGCACGGGCAATGCAACCGTGTGATGGTAGATCAAAGTAGGTCAAAATATAAACGTAGATCAAAAGTATCAAAATACATAAAATAGATCAAAATGTGGAGGTAGATCAAGGTATAGAGTAGATCAAAATATGAAAGATGAAAATACGAAGGTAAATCAAAGTAGATCAAAATATGGGGGTAGATCAAAGTATCCGAGCAGGTCAAGAAGTAAAGCCTTCATATTTGACCTACTTTGATGCTTTGATCTGCCTTCATTTTTTGATCTGCATAGACCTGCCTTTATATTTTCATCTGCCTTCTCATTTTGATCTATTTTGATCTACCTTCACATTTTCATCAACCCAAGGGGTTCCAAAAAACCGCACAAAAGAATTCAAAATTCACAATTTATAAAGATTTCCGTATTGATTTCCATGCATTTGCAAATTTTCCGGAAAATTTTCATATTCAGGATTTTCTTCGTCACTTTGCATATAGACGACAACACGCGCCACATGATTGCACGGGTAATGCAAAAAACATGAACATATTGCGACAAACACACAAAAAGATATCGACAAAAATTTTTAACTATGGAAAATCCATATTATCCAGAATATCTCAATCTAGAAGCGCATGACATCCACCAAAAACAATGCGTACCATAAGCATGGAATTTCCAACATTAAAAAAAAAACGACCCTAATCGAGCGAAGCGTTCTTGAGGTAATGTGAACGAAAGGATAAAATAACTTACGGTCTTCTCTACTGTATAGATTACAAAACATTTTTTTCACGATATATTCAAAAATTTGAAATGTTTATTAAGCATCGAGTAATAACTTGCTTATAGTGTACAATTACAAAAAAAAAGAAACTTTTATATTATCACACACTTTGCAACGATTTATATAAGAAACCCGAAAATAGCGACATATACAAAGAACGTAGCAAAGAAAATTAGCTAGTGATCTTAATGAAAAAATTTCCTCTGAGAAGCGAAAAAAAAAAATCGACCAACTTTATAAAACAATTTTTTTTTGTTTCTTTTCGAAAATAAAACTTGACTGATTAAATTACATTGAAATCTCAAGTAATGAATGTTTCCCAATAGCGAATTTTTTAATGAAAAATTCAGACTTTGAATTTCTTTTTTTGAATTTTTCGACTTTCAAATAAATAAAAATTTTCTGAAATTCTCATATTGATCAACTTAAAAAATAATCCTTGAGAAGCATTTTTTTAATGGTTGTTTACTAGGGGCTAAAATAAAAAATAAAATAATAAAAATAAGAGTGTTGCTATTAATTTATAACAGTTGGGCGACATGCGGTATGCTTGAGCAGATTAAAAAATTTTAAAAGGAAATCAATCGTGTCGAAATGAATGTAACGTATCGACCGTTTGGGAAGACATTTACGATATTATTTATCTCTGTGAAATTAAATTAATTATGAATTATTTATTCAAATTTATTAATTTAGGCTATCATGATTCAAGTTCAAGCCTATGCCAATAATCAATGGGACTACCCGGATTTTGCATACAATAAATCCATTGCTTTTGACGATCACCTTTTGCCGATGCCGAGAGTAAAATTCCACCTGAAAAGCATTTCTTATAATTCTGTTTTTTTTTAATATAAAAAAAGACCTGACATTTTTGGCAATGAAAACATTCTTTACAGATCGATAAGTATTGGATTATTTTCCTGGTAACATCGATCAGTGTTATTCGATCGGAAATCAATAAATCAATCGAATACTTAAAATGAAACATAGATTTGATCGACTTTCTAAGAGGAACGCAATTACCTAGCCATTAAAATTGTCTCATAAGGGATATTTTAATTGGCTTTCATAAATGCGAGTTTCTATTTTCCACTCATATGAATATGTATAAAAATTTTACCAATATAATCATCTTGTTTCCCCACATCATGATCATAGACAGCGATTTGCAGTGTTTTCTTTGGTAAATCCTTGAAGGGTACAACGAATGCGAGCGTCTGCAAAATTATTTCTATTTTATAGCTGTAATATTGTAATATTTCTATAAATTTCTATTTTAATTGTAATATTGTAATATTTCATTATCTACTAAATTGTCATAATTTTTTTGAATGCAAATATTTGTTTCGATTATGAAATAAATATAAAATTTAAACGATTTAACAATACGCCATCGAAAGATTTAACGACGATTTAACAATTGACTCATTTTATCATCACTCTGTTTTATTGCTAATTTATTGACTATTAAGAGTGTTTGAGATAATAATACTATTCAAATAATTAGATCCTCTCCACCGCTTCCCCCTTGCCCTCCATATTATCATCGAGGAGAGAAGGAGGAATCCGAATCACATGTATAATTTTTTAGTTTTCATAGGGATTTTTTTTCGGTTCTACCAATCAAACGCATAATAGTGAAAAATGAAACAAACTTCATTGAACTCCGGGTTCAGTGTCCTCTTCTTTATCGATGTTTTTTGTCGATGTGCTTTAGAGGTAACAGGAATAAGTGCACTGCAATCGACGAATATGAGCTTTGTGTTATTGATATAAATTATAATATCTCTAATAAATTGATAGGTTTTTATTTTTTAAAAATAGATTCTTTTATCTTCTTCAGTAATACTTTCTTCTCGTAGCCCGTTCGTTTTCACGCACCTCAACAATAGACCTACTCCTCTCTTCCATCTTAAAAGTCGCTTACCTGTTTCACCTGTCACTATTCGAAAGTCGGAAAAAAATGGTGATGACAATCAAACCTTAATCTACGATTTAATCTGCAAACATTGATCAGCAAAATAATCAACAAAATAATCAACTCATCTTTCCTATAGAACGAAAAATTTCAATTATTTTCCTTCAAACAAATAGATATTCTAAGTGATGGTAGGCTGTTTTTTTTTTTGATAAATCTTACACTTTCACATATGGATCCGAGAATCCTGTTGAATCCATTCCGGCTAGCTCTACGCATCGTTTAATAGTAACAAAGAGAGATCCTTGTTGTACATTGTAGACAAGTCCAACAAGGATTTTACCACGTCCACCATCGTCAACGGGCTTCTCAACCTGGGCAATGAAATTTGAAGAAAAAAAAATGCTGAATTTATTTAAGAATTTTTGAGTTTTTTGAAATTCGAATTACAATCGATGATCTGAAAAAAAAAATTCTTTTTTTTTTTTCAAAATCACATCACAATGTTTAGAAAAAATTTAAGTTTGGGAATGCAATTGTAATTTCCACTATTCAAATCAACAATTATTCTAAAATGCTATAGTAGTGCTCTTATATTTTTTTTTCTCTTATATTTGAAATTTTATTTTTTAGTCGAGCCGATCGCTCAAATAGATTTTCAACAAAAGTTGAAATGTTTTTCGGATTTTCGATTTAAATTGTTACTGAGTTTTTTTCCATATGCCATTTTTTGATAGATTAATTGTGTTCAGTTCGTTTTTTAATAGGCGCATCAATTTGAAAGCAAACATAAAGGTCACCTCCAATATGTGCACTAAATTTGCCGCATTTTGGAACTCGAATTTCTTTGGTCTGGAAGTGAAACTTCAAGCCTGACAGACAGACATTTGTGCATTTGTACGCACGTACTCACAGACGACGGACAGACAGACAGACAGTTGCATACACGTCATTGAAACGAGAATTAGTTATCGATAAAAAGATAATACAAAGAATTTGATAAAATTTCTCGAATTCTATATAATAGTTTCCGCTGATTTCAACATTTATTTTTGCGCCGTCTAAATCAAATGAGGACTTAGATGCTATGCAAAAAAAAATTGCTAAATGACTCTACATTATATGAAATTTCACCCAATCCATAGATTACATCTACTTGTAAAACTACAAATCTGCTTTTCACGTCGATGCTTTTCATATTAAATGCGATGGTACTTTTTCAACCTAATTGCACCTGTTAATTACGTTTGTCCAACCTGACTACACCTGTTAATTACGCTTATTCGGCCTGAATGCACCTGTTAATTAATGCTATAGCCATCGTTGCAAATATCACTTTAATATGAGTTGCTATAGAACATCAGCGTCGAATATCCTTACCGGCATTGCATGTTCCAGATACATATTGAACTTTTTGGGTTGCCCAGGTGTGAGTTTTTTGAGTGCGACACGTGTTTCACCGAGGAAATCTGAGCCGATACGATCCCTATCCAATACGGTTATGCGAAGTGTCTTTTTGAGTCGATCCTCTTCACTAATGCCATAATATGTAAATTCCTCATTCCATTCCGGATTTAAACTCTTTTCGATTGTTTTACTTGCTAATTTTGTTGCCTAAAAATTAGCAATAAATATTCAATGAGATAGCTTCAAATTCTATCAAATTCTCACATCAGCGGTATTTCAATATTTCATTTTCGGCCCTGTTCTTTGTGAGATAATTCCACCATAAAACAGTAACAATTTAATTCATACGAGAATAAGTGAATGATTGAAATACTCATGATAAGTGATAAGATCTTTCAAAATTAAACAACACAAAAGAAATTGATCATATAAACATTTGGGAGTTTTTTTTTTCGAAGGAAATTTACATATGAAACTTATTTATTCATCATATTACCCTTCAGAAATTTATGATAATTAATTGACAAATTTTATTAACTCTTTAATAATGATATCGAATAAAAATGCACATAATAAATTTCTTCTTTTCCCTTTTAACTACTCGCGCTAATAGTTACTCTTTAAGAGATTTGTAAACTGACTGAGCAACAAATTGCATGATAAATAAAATCGAATAAATACGCACTTTGGCAGCGCCAGGAATAAGATAAAACTTCACATATGGATCCGAGAAGCCATTTTTATCCATCGCCTTTAAATTCTGAAACATGAAGTTGCAATTAGATGATATACGAAAGTTGACTTTTACCTAGAATGTCTATATATATATATATATATATATATATATATATATATATATATATATATATATATATATATATATATATATATATATATATATATATATATATATATATATATATATATATATATATATATATATATATATATATATATATATATATATATATATATATATATATATATATATATATATATATATATATATATGAATCTCTCATAGCGTAGTAAACTCCCATCCCCGTCATGTTCCACATGAACTCTCTGAGTAACGAGGAAAATGCCTCCCATCCCCGTCAAAGATATCTATGAGTAAAGAAATTCTAATTGTTCGATGTGTTCTATTATTGCTCGTTTCATACTTCCTCGACTTGAATGCTGTATATATCCGCAAATAAGAAATCGAATAATTCGAGCATTTTCATACGCTAACGAATTTTCTGGGAAACTCTTTTCCATAAGATATATGTAAATTTAATTTCTATGATCACCTATAGAAAGAGAAATGATGCAACATATATACGGTGATTAGAATAATTCTAATAATCATATCACAAATATCGTATTAATATTAGCAAAAAAAAAAAAAAAATTATTTGACAAATTTCTCGATATTAGTTTCTCATATTCGATGAATTTACGGGAAAAATCTTATCGCTTGAGAATCGATCGGTGAATTGCTCAAGATTAATGCTTCATTCCTATGTTGTAAAGTCTCTATTCAGTCTATTTCAAGTAATATGAGACATCAACATTGTCGATTGTAATTGACACTTCCATTAAAAAATTGTTTCTTTTTTTTTAAAAATATTTCCTCGAGTATTTTATATTTCTATGAGTAAAAAAAAAGTTAATAATTTTAGAGGATATAAGAAAAAATTTGTTTGAAATTGAAATATGAACCTTTGCTCTAATAAGTCGTATGTGTAGTTGACTTTCATCCGGTAAATATAGTAAATCGAACTGAATTGAACCAAGTGTACCTGAAATTTTTGACAAAATAAACAGTGATTATCCGATATGTGAGAATTAATGAAAAATTCATGAAAGAGTTTTTTTTTTTTGATAAGCATGCATATATTACAACGGAGATCAATAGAAACACATGCAAAGAAAGAAATAGTTGCATAAAAATTTGTGGGTAAAAAGATTACCCAAATAATAAGTGTGATATTACCCGAAATCACCCAGTGATTAGTGGGGCAAAATTACCTCATACGTAATCAACGACTGGATAAAATCACAAATATAGCGATGTAACACAATTTAAAGTGTTGATCTGTTTTAGATATAAGATGTTAGATTTGTTCAAATCTATTTCTACATTTGATATTTTTTAATCATTAAATTAGATCAGAAAAAGATCACTAAAATTTACGCCCATCTTCAAATAAGATTAATTATTGGCTATGACGTCACTATACGTCATGAAATTTTAATTTTCTTTGTTTTATTATTTGAAAAAATAATAAATAGTAATTTGAAAAGAGTATTCATTGTAGGTAGTAATTCGTATTCTAATGATAAATGCCAATTTCGTCTATTTTATCTTCGCCGATAAATTCCAAAATCATTATCTTCATTACTTGCGATTAAGCGGCTATAGTTTATTCTCGAAACGCATATTTAACTAGCAAAGAAAGTGTATCAAACAAGTTTGCACAATATGTGCTTTTATGATCCCATACCTTGCATAATTTTTTTTTTAAAATTTACCAAACAGGTAAAATGATTATGAACTCCTACTTCAACAACTCTTGCTTTTGCATATATTTTTCATTAAAAAATAAACTCATTTTATAGTCCGATTAGTTACAACATATGACCTCAGCGGTACAAAAAGCAACTTTTTTTAAAACGCATTTTTAAATGCTTATGAAGTCGGTCGAAGTTGATCATATATATATATATATATATATATATATATATATATATATATATATATATATATATATATATATATATATATATATATATATATATATATATATATATATATATATATATATATATATATATATATATATATATATATATATATATATACGTTTTCGTACCGGATTTTTTAATGGTTCAATTCATTACTTGCCGAGTTGAAGCAATAGTTTTCAGACGCAGATTTTAAAAATGTGTGATAAGAAAAGTAAGCAGTCATAAATAAAGAATGTTTAATTAATGCTCCTTCGCTTATATCAAAAATCGCAAATAGAGGATATACTTTTGTCGTTGGAAAAATTGATGCATTTCCCACTGTGTAGGTAATTTATTCAGCAAAACTATTCTCAGATATTCTACAAGAACAGATAAGAAAACGCTCGCGAGGTAATTTAATCTGCAAAAGAGGGCGGTCCAATTTTTTAAACCTTCAATGAATTTCTACTATTATCATAATAAAGAAATTGATGGAAGGACAAGGTCGTTAGAGGCCTATAAAAATCGCCGGCATGCACGGTAATCAGTAAAATTCATTTATAATGAAATTTAGTGAAATTTAACTTCGCAAGCTTTAAAAAAAAGAGCCAAGACTTCAAATCAGCACTGTCTATTAATGATTGAATTTTTCATGCGTTACTACTAATTGCAGAGCATAGCACAATTGCAATTAATAAAGCTTCATTGCAAAAAATAATTCGATACGCAATGCAAAATTATTAATTATAGCATTGCATTTCTTTAAAACATGCTTGTCTATATAGCGAACTTAGCAACATTTAATACATTTGTCAACACATGCATACTTAACTACTTGAATTACTGCAGTGATAAGGGGGGAGGGGGAGGGGTGAAAAAAAAACGAAAGAGAAGATAGTGGATTAGCCATACGGACAGCACGACGACGAACACAGAAACAGAAGAGAGAATTTGGTGCACCAATAGCAGCCGGCTCGTCACTGTTTGGTTGTAGTTCGGTGCCGGAAATTGCACGACGTACTATTGGCTCGTCTTGACACGCCACCGATCGTAATGAATTCGACGATTGTGTTGACGATAATCGTTCACTCATAACACGCCATACTAAGGCCTTTGATTTGGAACGCCATGGAAAAGGTGACCTTTGTTTGAGATGTTGATACTTGCTGAGCGAAATCAGATGCTCTAAACAACGCGAAAACAAACTTCGGTAAAATCAACTCCGTTCATAAATAAACTTCACCGCTTACCACACATGTTGGATAATAAGTTTGGGGAGTTGGTTTAACTCATGCTAACAGGTTGAGGTGTAAAAAAAACCGTAAAGGTCATCGACAAAAGGGAAATTAAATATAAGAGGAGAAAAAAAGATCTCTAGCAAACGATAGATGCACAACTTTAGCGACGATCACGATATGATTACACAACACCTCGAGCTACCTACCGTAGTCTCACATCGATAAACAACACAAATAACCAATGTTTCTATTACCGTTCTAATTCACTGTTACTGTAATTTAGAGAGTCATATTGATCAAAAAAAAAACCGTCAAAAGCATTTTTCAAGTTTTATACTCGCAGAGGCTTAAAAACCTCAAGCTTATTGTGCTCTGAACTGATAAAGCATAATTAAAGAGGTGCGCAGGTTATCTTGAAAATATCATGCAAATTTCAATTATACAAGAGTGAAAATGAGAAGGTAGATAGCTGGCTGGTTTATTTATTTCTGACCGTAAAACGAGCATTCTATAAAATGTGACAGGTATAGCGTTCTCTTTAATTCCTATTTTTGATTACCAAACACATGTCAAGCTATAGATTGGCACCGTCCTAGTACACAGTTTGACGCACTGAAACGCACAATTTTGTAACCACTAATGTAACGGCTATATTCGTATAACTGGCTTTATTTCATGAACCTCCCGGAAAGAGCAATTTCACGCCATATCAGCACCTAATAAACTTGAGATAACCGAGTAAAAAAAGTTTGCAATGCAAAATCATTTCGATTTCCATATGCAAATATTTTGAACATCTTAAATATCTATGATAAACGATAGTGCAAAATTTAAGCTACATAAAAACTTCAATTTCTAAGAAGCTCTTTCCAAAAGTGGTACGGTTTCTAAAAATTAAAAAACATCGATCCGTTTGTTTGTAAAACTAAATATTGAAAAAAAAATGTATGTAGAAAATCGACCTGCAAGTCGAATTTTTAGCTCTATAAATAGCAAATATAACGCATGCTAACGACAAAGAGATAATGGTGTTGGTGGAAGAGAATAATCGAATAAGCAAGGCTGGAGAAGTGCAACAGCAAGTGCTTTGGCGATTTTTGATTTTTCGAGTTTATTCTTCACCACACCATTCCCTCTCCATTCAACCCCAAACCTTTCCATCCCCCCACACATATAATATATATATATATATATATATATATATATATATATATATATATATATATATATATATATATATATATATATATATATATATATATATATATATATATATATATATATATATATATATACGAAGCTCTAAATATGCGAGAAGTCCCATAGAAATAACTATTACTGCCTTGCAAACGCGACAATAAATGCACATGCATTATATATACCCAATCATGCATCTATATAACATCTCTGAACGATTCGTTTCTCATCTAGAATACCTTGTGAGGGGGACGAGATTGATGATTGCGTATTACAATGAAGTGCGGCTGCAAGAACAAAAAACATTGCAGGAAGTAGAACATTGCTGCATTACGATACCTTGGAATTTATTAATTAAATGAGCTCATCACCTCTTATTTCAGGTGAACATTATTACGGTAGTTCATCGACGTAGATGATAGATGCAAACCGTATTTCATTATTCATTACGGTATCGCTATACAGTATTTTCAACTTCCATTAGTGCAATTTAAGGCATTCTAGTTGTTAATCAATATTGCTATTTAAAAAAATGCAAGCGAATCATATATTTAAAAAAAAAAAATCGCGAAATCGATTCATGAAGGCAGCGAAAATAAAATTCACAAAATACAATAAAAGCGCATTGCAAAAGTGAGCAAAAAAAAAAAAAAAATTCTTTTTTTGCAATATGAATTGCAAAACGAACTCATTCCACTTACTTGTTTCATCTTCTGGAGAGCTCATAAATGATGTGGTTGGCTCCTCCTAAATAAAGCAATTTTACTTTTTTTTTCCCTTAACTAAACGATTTGAATTTGAAATAAAAAAGAGATTTGAAAGAAGTTCTTATGACGAGCAAAGTGTCATATTGGTTTTCAAGTATGCTACGATGCAGCAAATAATCAAAGAAGTCTTTTGCAATATTGAAAGATTTTCCAGTTTTAAAAAAATCTCTAATTAGGGGAAATTTTCCACTTAAAAATTTTTTTAAAATTTATCCTGTTTCAAAACAAAGAAAACATCATAGTCAAGAGGGATCTCTTTTTCTTCTCAAGCTTCGACATCAGTTCTGTTCAGGGAGGATTTTCTTTTCAAAGCTATAAATGGTATATCAAAAATCATTGGTTTCGATATCACTCGCTAGAAGTATGAGGTCAGGTTTTCTTTAACTTAATGTCAGTCCAAATTCTTGTGTCCAATAAGCATAAACATACTAAGGCGACTCTGAGGTTCCAAAATTAAACGATTTTTTGACCTTGAAGAATCGAGTTTCATCTTGCAGATATATTAAGGGTACAATTTTTACTCAGCCTTGGAGTTGCCCACTTCAAAATTCCAGATGTTTTCACAGAACAAACCATTCACATACTTGTTTGATGTGTTCCATGTTCTCTGGATTAATTGTGGTGAGACGAGTAACACCAGTACCGGTACGATTCGCTGACGATGCCGACGATGCAGTACT
The DNA here is from genome assembly GCA_013433145.1 of Ascaris suum. Classification (NCBI taxonomy): domain Eukaryota; kingdom Metazoa; phylum Nematoda; class Chromadorea; order Rhabditida; family Ascarididae; genus Ascaris; species Ascaris suum. The sequence goes on from CM024171.1 coordinate 1,620,024, forward strand.
AAGACGTCTGTCTGGTAGAGGTGACGCATTCGCATTTCTAGGCGGAATTGGTGGTGGAATGCTACTACCCGATGAAGGGAATGAGCATGCGATTCCACTCGACGAATGAGCAATAGCACCTATTTGCGAAAGTTCTGTTTCAGCAGGTGGCAATACAGGTGGAAGCATAAGTGACGAAGATGTGGATGGAGTACGACTTTGTGGAGAATTATTCGTTGTTGCTTCAACAGGCATAGGAGGCGGAACCGCTTGTGTTGGTGAACCGATTGTAGTGGCCGGAAGTACAACAGAAGAGCGACTCATTGAAAGTTGTGCATTTGCGAGTGCCGAATGATCACTCGGAACAACTAAAAATTAAATGTGTGCATTATTAATTTGAACAAAAAATTTCAGATAGCTGGCCATTATATATTCGGTGCCAACGATCGATACTCCACTATGGAAAATATCCGATTATTTCGGCAATAAATCTGGAAATTTTCGAAAACAAATGAAAAAAAAAATTTCAACTGAAATATCATCGACATCGATTATATGAATGCACGCGGAAATATGTAGGATTATAGAATCATATTCTCATTCAAGGCGTTTGCTCCCCTTCAAAGGATATAATTCTATTGATTCTTAGAATGTTATTAGACGTAATTATTTAGGAAATTTCTTATAAGGCATAAATGGATCAATAGATGACATCGATAAATAGAAAATTCAAATTAAATGCCACCTAATGAAATTCGACTTCAATGATATGTTTAGTGATTAGATGATGATTATAGGATTGAAATTACAACGTAATAAAGCATTTATTTATAAATTAGAAATTTAAATTGCAAATAAATATAGATAAGAAAAATGTGAAATTTTTCCATAGAACTTAAAAAAGCAAATGAAAATCTCTATGAGTTCAACGCTTTCTAAATACTCCGCCAAATTAGGGAAAAGTATAGTGAGAGAAAAAATCACAACGATCTTCCATAAGTAGATATCTGAGTGCTTATGATGAATTGCACTAGAATTATAATGTGATGAAACAATTTTTAACGATAATATTGTTTATAATTTGCTCTTAATTCTGGAAATTCTACCTCTAAACATCTATCTCTACTTCCTCATTCCCCTCACCCTCTCCTCATCTATATCATCGTCGTTGTTCAGCACAAAGATGAAAAAGGAAATATCGGAGACAACCTCCGGAGTCGATTGACTTGGCATCTGATGCGATCAACGATGATGGATTCAAAGATAGATCATCACCAAATGATGATGGGGAATGTCTCGGCGATGTGGAAGGTGTAGTATGTCGTGAATCTCCGCTCTCCTCTGCAATAATATATTATTTATTTCAACAGACGTTTAGCATAGAGTGCATAGAAATAAATAAATGGTGAATATTTTAACGATGTGCCGCAAATTAATTTGTGCATTATCATCAACAATTTCCTTTCAATATCGTTTATATTTTCCAATCATAAATTTACTTTCCATTTCTTAAGCTAATCATCTCATTAAATCGATTTAAAATACTTCTTAGATTCTAAAATTCTTTTTGCTCCTCATTTCATCGCTGTGAGATTATATTGAGATATAATTCAATTCATTCGTTAGTTGATTTTCTACATCTTTTTTTTTCTCTCTTTAAATTGTATAGCAATTTTCTCAAATTGATATCCACTTAAGGATTATTGTAATCTTAAGGATCATTCATCAAAATGTTGTTTTATTTATCTGTATTACTGTAGATGAGATGTGAATCTTTGAGGATTGAATGTATTTGTGTGTGTGTGTATGTGTGTGTGTGTGTGTGCGTGTGTGTGTGTGTGTGTTGTGTGTGTGTGTGTGTGCAATTGATGGTGCCTCGCTCATATTACTAACCGGCAGTGCGAATATCATCTTGCTTGCATAAGTGCATAAAATATGATTACAATGGAGAATCGCTTGACTCTTTGGCTTCTGTAATAAAAAAAATCAATTATATATTCAAATTTATGCTCTCTAAATATGCAAGAAGAAAATGAAATTATTGTAAATTTGCATAAATAAAAATTTTTTTATTCGATAGTTGAAATTCAGATATTATTCATTCGAAAGTTTGATCTCATCTATAACTTTAATTATTGAAAATTTTTAATAATAAAATAAAATCGTAGAAGAAATGAAATTCTTCTCGACAATATGGCTATCATCTGATAGTCATTCTACCAAGCAATGATATTTAAAGAGGCGCATAAAAGCGTTAAAGAATATCATCATATGAGCATAGAATTTCTTCTTCTAGTCCTGCTGAAGCTTTTAGTGTAGATATTACGGAAAATATCAACCCATGAAGAATAATGCTAAGAAAACAATTTTCTGGATTATTTGTTTATTTGGCCTTCCGGTTTGATTCATACTTTATCTGATGTTTCATCCGGAATATAACCTACTTCTTACTCACCTTTCTATAACCAAAAAAAAAAATTCCAACTTGCGATCTCCTTTTTCAGCAAAACTTTCAACTTTTTTAGAGAAGGTTATTGTTAGATTTTTGGGATAAATATATTGTAGTCGTTGTTTTGATATTCTTTCAGTGATTCTATTCAATGAATCCAACTTATCTATTCTTTAGATAATTTAAATTAAAGTGAGCAAGAAAATTTCAATTGAATTTGGAAAAGAAAACGACGACAAAAGGAATTATTTGTCGATTGTATTTCTTTGACGCAATAGCTTTAAGACAAAGAATAAATATTTTAGTAACCATCAACAGCTAATGAAATGAGGAAGCATAAGAAAGGAAAAGAGAAAGTTGAAACTTAATGAAAAAACGGCAAAAGTGAACCTAATTCTAGAAACTTTGTAACATTTATTAAATAGAAACAATCCACTCACCTGTATCGGTGATTCGACCCCTTGCACCGACAGCATACCTCTGAAGAGAAGATTTGCCAAGAGAGTTGTGCTTCTGTGGACGTGGTCGTCGAGGAGCAGGCATCGATGCTTTCTGTAGATCATCTTTCGACGAGAAACCCTCACCTTCAGAAGTGGATGCGTTCTCGTCATCGGTACCAATACTCATTGAAGATTGCACTTTCTCCTTCACCCATGATGGTGTAATACGTGGTCGTGGTGATTTTGTCCTGCTACTGCAGAAAAAAAAAACTGCTTAAAGACAATATATCTCATGCATATCATAGTCTCACTTATTGAGCATTCTTCACCTTCATTCTGAAAGCAATTCCTTCATCCTTCATTCAGGAATGAATAGAATTCCCATCTTTTGGAAAAATGTATCATTTCAGGAGAGTATATTGAAAAAATTTACATGAAAATTCATTGCCTAAAATATACTATTGTCCCGACGATGTACTATGACGAATGCAACATGATGCAATAAAAATTTCAAATTTTTTTTTATAAAGTAGTAAATAATTTGCAAATGTAATTAAATCGACGAGTAACAAACATAATTTCATCGGCTAAAATCTTTTTTCCTTCTCTCTCTCTCTCTCAAAAAAAAAAAAAATTAAATTCGGTAGACTTCAAATTAGTTGGCAAAAAATTGAGTGGATTTTTCAGCATCAAATTTTAATTTTTCATTTCAATAATTCATATTAACAAACGTATTCTGATCAGGTGGAGTAGGCAATTGACGATGCCTATGTGATGTTGCGCCACCATTTGACGATGAGGCATTCGTATGATGTTGCCATGTTTTAGTATGAAATGGTGGTGAACGAATATCACCATTATCGGTTGGTTTTATATAATTAGGCACTTCTTTATAGAACCATGCTCCTGATTTCTTCCACATCTTAAAATTATTTATAATATTTTAGTGCATAATTATAATATGCAAATATCAATCTATTAGATATTCATTTTCTCTAGTTATAAGCAGAGGTATCGACTAAGAAAGGCAGATCTAAGAGGCATCATTGGCTTCTTCTTTCTGTAATAGTTGCAAATGGAACCCGTTAAATTTTCAAGTATATTTATGGGAACGAACGATATAAATTTGAATATGTCATATTTTCAGAGCAATTGTTTGCATTACGTTATTAGCAACTCTATTCCTCTCCGCTTCCTCCTCCCTGGATGACACGAAATAAGTGGTTGTCGCCCTTAACGAGTCAAATTTGCAAACACAACACTGCTATATTTGCCTATATCTTTCTAGAATAGCAATAAAATTTCCCTTTATCACTTGGAAACAATGAGTGATCGAAAATGAAGAAAACATCAATACTCTTATCAAATCTGATCACATTTTAGTAGAAAGCTGTCAAATTAAGCGCAAAAAATTTACTTCATACCGCTAGCGATTATCTTTGAGAGTACACAAAAGAATAGAATAAAAGATTAATCCACATGATCTTGATAGTCATTTCTCAATCGTTTTATGTAATAACGCCTAAGAATATCGTTATTTTAATTCCGAAAAACAACTACTATGCATTCGATCTTTCATTCATAATGATTCCTAATATTATAATGAAGATATTTAGTAATGATTATTTCCATCATTACAAAAATTATTTCAAGCACTGAAAAAAGAAAAATTTCCCCATGCTCTTCTAAAAATATATAACATTTCAACTTTAAAACGCAGTATATCTTAGTAATATTTAAATCATTTAATTAAATTTTTAATAATCAAATATATGAATTGTTTTTTTTTATTGCATCAATTATATAGGCGTCTAACGTTTTCATACTTCTCACTTTAAACTACATATGAAAATGAATTCCAATTTGGAAAAAAACTGTAAATATCCAACGATTCAATGACGAAAAAATTTAAGACGCTCACAAAGCGCCAACTTATACTAAACGATTCTAGGTGAAAAAAAAAATGCTTTAGATTTATGGCATTGTATTTTCGGTTTTACACTTGCATTGCCATCTTTACTTGGATGGAATCTTCGAGGTGGATTTTCAGTTTTCAGCTAGCAGCAAGATTATCGGCGATGCGGTTTCAATTAGAGCAAGATCATTTCTGCTCATGAAAGTCGAGAAAAATGAAAGCAGAGCGCATTTGTGATCGGGATTATTGAGATAGAGAAATTTCTATCAGAGATTTACAACAACAAGTTGTGTATGTGTGTCAAAAGTATGTTTAAACTTGATCTATAATTTCTAGTACTTTAGACTTGACAATTCATTCCGAACTAAACTTTATAAGATACTCGACAAATTTAGAATTTCAAAAAAAAAAAAACTTTTTTTCACAACTTTGTAAAATGCTCAAACTTTGTAAAATATCTTGTAAATTGAGAATTATATGAATTCATTCCGATTTACATTTTATACACTCATCATTAGCTAAATAATGAATAAAAACTAGCAATATCAACAACATCAATATTAGTACTGTTGAGCGTTCCAACTTAAAATCGACGATGCAGCTAGCGTAACAGGGCACTACATGATCTATTTTTAAACAGCATGAAAAGTCTTTCGATTTTTTTTAGGGGGTCGATAAAGGGGTATAACAGAGATTTAAACGTGATATGCAAATTTCTATGATCGAAAAAAAATTTTTTTGAATTTAGAACGAAATACAATTTCGAAATCAATTAAAGCATGAAGAAAAAGAAAACATAAATATGAATAAAAAGTATGAGGGAAGAAAACGAATTCAGAAGAAATAGCCATAAAAGATGGGACAGTTTTCGAAAAGAATAACGAGAAGGTTATTTCAAAAAAAAAAAGAAAACCCCCCAAGGAAGAAAGAGCAGAGAAAGCGAAACGGTTACCGAAGCGAGTAAATTCACTTACTACCTCTCGGTACTCGCTGCAGATTTTGCATAAAAAGACGTTCTCGCGTCGTGTCGAATCGTATGTTTCCACACCACAATTTTTCTGGCATACATACTATAAAATAAGAATATTATTTTCGGCCATGAAATAATATCTTGCAAGATCTATTTACAGGTAATTTTACAAGTAACTGTTGGTAACAAATCAGGTAATCATATGAGTAAATTTGCGACTGCAATAATCAGAGGGAGTGTCGATGAGATCTTGCAACAAAAAATTGCATTTTTATTCACTAATTAATCAAAAATTCATGTAGTTTACACTTTTTCTATAAGAATGCAATCTTTTTTTTTTAGTGTAATGAATACCGCGAAAACAATTCTCCATAATACTTTATCGCTAATGGTGACCAATTCGTTTACAATTTCAATATGTGGCTAACGCGTTTTCTCCTCTTCTTCCTCTCCTCATCCCTATCCAAACGAAAGGTGAGCCAATTTTGCAATACAACCGAGAAAAAAAAATTCGCTGCAGAGGATTAAATGTCTATTGGGAAAATATTCAGAAGCAAAAAGAATCTATGCGTGATCTTACCTTACGACAATCGGAACACATTGCCGCATAACTTTTCGATGCGAGTAAACCGAAGTCAGTAGAACAAATTAAGCATTGCGTAACACCGTTACCGTTTGCACGATTTCTCATCTTTTCCAACCTATCGACCATCTTCCTACAATTATATTATTAAGTACCTTCTCGAAAAAAAAACTATTTTTTTTTCCACCATTCATTTCAAAAAAATTTCCACTCAAATCTCTTATGACTCTTTTTTTATTATTATCCATGATATATAGTTTTGCGAATGAATATAGAGTTTTCAGAATGTATGAAAAACGTTAAAATTTTTCAAAAACGTAAAAACTGAAAATTGAAAAAAAAAACATAAAAAATGAAAAAAAAAACACAAAGGAAATAAGAAAAGCAAAAAATATAAATAAATTTTTCAATGTGTAAAGCGCCTACTCATTTGACCTATCTTCGGTGAAGCGTCGTAATCGTGGAGAATAACAAGTGGGAAGGCCTTGAAATGAAACTGTTCGATCTCTTCGATACATGAATAAAATCCACTATGCTATACTTTCGAACGAGGCAAGAACTACTATCTGAGGAGCGTTAGAGTGAAAATGCTATATAGTTTGAATGTAAAAAGCCTTATGCGAAATGGGAGGAGCTTAAGGTGTCAATTATTATCCACAAATGAAGTGTGACATCAGGTAACATCAACATTCACGAAGAGGTAATTTAGTGGTGGAAAATTTTCTTCCTCGAAAATTCTACGCGTCACATTTATTTAGACATGACGCTGAATTTAATCAGTATTGAAATGTGTTTCTTTAGAGCTCAATTAATGTTGAAGTGTTTATCGGACAGCCAATGAGCGTTGTTTACTTTACATTGTGTTGATGAAATCGGAATATTCCGGAAATGAACAAAAAAAAACCCCCGCAATCGTACGACGTCCTCGGAAATTCAGGTCAAAGTTCAAATCTCCCCTCCCCCGTCCCCTCATAAAATAATCCATTTTTACTCATCTAACGATCCGACCATCTGACGATCGACGACTTAATTGCGATCAACCGATAGCCGAAGTTAGCCAGCGAAGGAAGTTCGAAGGAACAACTTTTACTAGATCTATATCGGCCATGTTTGTTCATATAAACATTTTAATATCCTGGTCATATGATAATTAAAATTTTCCATTTTTTTGGCAAAAATATTGGCAATTTTCCAGAATTTTCCGCTTATTTTTAAATACAGTACAAATAATTTCGAAATTTTTTTTTGCTATTATTAATAAATACTTTCTTCGTTGTTGTGTGAAAAATTAGACGGAAATTTAAACGCGAACCCAATGCGTTGTTGTTCGATAATTCGTCCAGCTTCAGCTCTTGCAAGTACAGCTTTAATATGTTCTTGTTCAGCTTCTGTAATACCGCCATTCTGTTGTTTTGCATTCGTCGGTGAACGAGCCGTTGCTGTTCGAACACTCCAACCACTTTTCAGCCTTGATTTTATAAATTCTTTCAGTGAGATATTTAAAATTTCACAAAAATTCAATAATTATATTTTTTTATTTTCAATAATTTTTAATATTTCCATAAAATGAATTTTTTTCAAAAGAATTTTAACAAAAGAGCGATTTTTTATTGCGTAAAAAAAATTTATTGTTGAAATGTATTCAATCATAAGAAATGATTTATGCAACAACTTTTGGTTTGCTTCTTAATTCAATATATTTTAGCGAAGAGAAGAATATTTTCATATGAGAAAAAAAACAGTACGATTAAAAAAAAAAAGTTTAAAAAATACATTAGAGGAAACGATTATTACATTGAAATGCTTGAAAAAAAATCTAAACGAAAATCATCATCGTCATTCTCAGATTGAAGTAAGCGTTAATGCTAAGTGACCACATTCAATTGATATCAAAATTTTTTCAAGCTATATATCGTTTAATCGAATGTCGAATAAATTAAGTGAAAATTAAGTGAAAATGTTGCACTCATTGATCCACAAGTCATCGAAATATCACTTTCCAGCCGTAAATTCGACTTCAATCAACATAATGGCTATTTAATTAATGCATTGCTCATTCAAATAGCAAGCATTTTTCATTTAACGGTATGGATATGTATTCATCTATGTGATTTCAATGAAACGAATTCGAAAACATTGCAATTTTTTGATTTATACATTTCTTTCCTTTAACGAGAAAATACTCAAGCTTATTGCGAGTATGATCAGCGAGAATCAATAATTTTTCTAATTTATGCAAATATCTTATGTGATTTTTTAAAGAGAGTTTCACTAATCGAATAGACGAATGATATAATAGAAGAGATGGTGGAAATATGCAAATTACAGGCATATGTTTATTCAATTACGCAATGAAAACGTATTATCGATAGCATTTTTTGTAATTGAAGGGTGACACTTTCGAAAATTACCTTTCGAACGTGTCATCCTTCAGTTACAAAAATGTACTTTATTTTACCTATACTTTACCTGTACTTTCCAATTCAGGTAAATAAACTCAGTGCTAAGGTATGAAAGATATAATGGAGCGAAACTTATAGACGTTCAAATCCTAAACGTTCTTCTATTGGCGGAAGATTTTTTCTTCTATGTTGGCAGAGAAAAGTCTCAAATTTTTTGCAAATTTATTTCGAATTTCGAGTAAAAAGTTTTTTTTGAAATAAAAGTCGAATCGTTGAGATTGTTTAAAAGAGTTGTCTTCGGGGTGCACCAACATGAGCATATATCTTCTCTTCATCTCTTCAAGCCTCACCCCCCCCCCCCCCACCTCCAATGTTATTTTTTTCACGCTTTCTCAACATCTTTTTTTTTTTTGCACTTGCAATTATTCGTTTCCAATAATGTGCGAATAATGTTGTAATGAAGTATTTGTTTTATTAGAATCACCAAGATCTTCCACGTTTATTGTAGGATCTTCTTTTTTTTTCTGTTTTTTTTTCTATTCTTTTTCCACTTTTTCACTTTTCCACAAGTTTTTTCTTCCACCAAAGTTGTATCTTTTATTCTTATTAGAAAGCACTTCAATGAGCGCTTGCATTCAAGATGATGAGTTTCCACTTCATTCGAAAATCGCAGCTAGGCTAGCGAATGAAATATTTTGCATTAGCTAAGCAAAGATTTTGCGTAAAATAATTGCCTCAACGATGGTTCTAATCGGTTTGATCCTGATAATTTAGGACTTCAGTAATAATTTTCCAACGTAGAAAAAATGAAAGAAAAAATAATATTGCAAGGTGGCTTAACTAAATGCAAATTTAAAACATCTAATTAAATGAGAAAATGAAAGTAATGGAGAAATACATCGGAAATACAAATGCGCTATTGGATTTTTACATACGCAAATATTATGATATTGAAATCAAAAATGAATGACCGTCGAACTGATGCCAACAAGAAGTGAGCTGGTGAGAAAGAAAAATTTTGATTTATCAACGGATTGAACATAAGACCGATCCATGATGCTGTCGAATTTGCCTTAGACTAAAAGATTATGAACGCGTGAAACTTAACGCTGCAAGCTTTACGTTATCAAGTGATAAGGTGATAGCTAAAGAAAAGAGGAAATTTGCATAAACGAATGTGTTTATAAATGGACGAAATATTTTGGGCTAAGGAAAACATTTACAGAGCCACGCAGAGACCATGATGTGTAAGAGCTAATTGCTGGTGCTGAGCCTGCTTAGACCAAAGACTAGAGGTATCGAATTTTACGATCACCTTTAATAAAAAATGACAGCAAAATCGAAGAGAGAGAGAGAGAAAAAAAACGATTGGCCTAAAAAATTAAAAGTTCGATTACAAACTGATAAGAACGCTACATAAGGAACAATTGTAAGTGAAAAGATTTTTCTTTTTGCAAATTATGCAAATTGCAATATTTTAATTTCAAATAAGCATCGAGATTTTCTTCGCTCATAATTTCAAATTTTAGGTGATAATAGTGATATTGAATGATTGAAAAAAAAAAACTTACTGTGCTCGAAGTTGTAGATGCCTATCGCTTGGGCAAACCCATTTATTTTGTGTTCCGCCAATTTCCCAATCATTCATTAAATCTGAAAAAGAAAAAAATGCAAAAAACGTTATAATTTCTTACATGTTTATCTAATAAATGAATAGCGAGTAATTTCATAGTTAGGCTCCATATAAGTTTTCATTTCTATTTGTAATATTAGGTTCCTAATTTCAGGTAATTTTAGGTTCCTAATCGAGAGATGCATATTTTAATTTCCCGCATGTAATTGATGCCTAATTATTTAAATTTCAGTAATCAATATGCAAAATCAATAAATCCTACAGCAGTCTAACTACGATATTACCCGAAAAAAGAAAGAAATTAAGAAGCGTATAACGTGCAAAAATTCATAAGCAATCAATAAAACTTTAATCGGCCTAATGTTTCCATCTAAGCCATACGCACACTGAACTTGGCTAATATTTTTCAGCTCTAGAGTTTGTCGTTTTTTTCTCATGCGGAATGAAAACTCTCTTTATCTTCATCTCTGTCTCTGTCTCTCTGTCCCTCTCTCTCTCTCGAATGCTTCGATAGCAATAAATTCGGCAGATATAGTCTCTAAAACATGAATAATATATTGCAAATATGCATAGATTCATGTGGTCAAATTATGCGACATTTGAACAACGTTCTTGCATATCTATTTCCAGTTGCAGTTCTCCATCATAAAATCATTTCGAACAGAACTATTCAAAAAGTATACCAATAAAAAAAATAGGCGATCTATTGATTCCGGAAAAACAAATATACATTAAGCTTATATTAAACTGACGAGATAGATGATCTAAATGCATAAGAATTTCATCATTTCAGAGTTTTGCAATGACTTTAATGTGTGAGATGAGGTAAAGAGAAGAAAAACAAAAAGTAAGAAATATAAAGTTAGCTAGGAAGTTCTTGCATTTATACGGAAGTGATAACCTATGCAACATATCAACTTTCTTTTAAGCAACCGTACTTTGCCATAAATACTCTTTGCCATAAAAATCTGATCAACAGAGTATTTATGCAAATTTTTAAAGATAAACGATTTAGTGCAATGAATGATATAGTGGCCAATAAGAAAGAGAAATAAAGCAAATGAGAGTGCACTAAAATAAGAGTGGAAATCAGCATTAAGAAGTAATGGAAAAGTCAAAAAAAAAAAAAACTCAATCGCCCCATTATATTCATATTTTGACCGCAATGAGACCTCAGCGATGGGGGAGGGGGCAAAGGGGGAAACCTTGAGGAAGCTTGTCAATTGCAGCACAGATATGGCGCATTTAAAAATCGAGTAAAACAATTCATTGAAGCTTATTATAGCAATAGCATCTCGTCCCTTCGTCTCGTGTATTCCAACGGCTCTACATCGCTATTGCTACGCGATTTTTTTTGCTGTGGACTGAGGTGGAGAGGGTCTGATGAAAAAAACAGCTTAGAAAAGACGGGGGGGGGGGGGGGAGAGGGAAGGAGGTCTACAAATTCGTCCCCTTCGACTTTCTCAATAATCGGAACCATTAAAAAAATTGAAATTTACACATTCTGAAACGGAACGACTTTAGATTTATCATTTAATACGTGAGATCACGAGGCCGGAAAACATCGTTCGAATCATTTCCTCTTTGTGCAGTTTGATGAACGAATAATTGTGCACTTTGTGCAATTTCCTATTTTCTCAGAACCAGGCGATACTCTATATGACCGATTGTTTCCGCCTCAGAGATGCAAGTGGGATAGCGTTTTCGAAAAAATTATCTGTACTTTCATATCATCATATCGGTTCATATCACTATTATTGCAAGAAAATTTGTATTATTACTGCCATTTGTATAGTCAATAGCCGCTCAAGTAGATCGTTTTTTCTTTTTTATTTTCACAAAGTAGTCGCTACCTATATCAGTATGAAAGTTTACCATGCGCAAACTCACCTGGAACGCTGAAATTTGAAAAAAAAAAAAGAGATTTTTTTGAACCACAACAGCAAGAGCGCAATTGAGTGAGGCAATACTTACATCTGAGCTATGATTGAAATTTATAGAAGATATAGAACAAATGTTTTTTACTATGATAATAAACATATAGCGAGTGAGATAATGGCAAATATTGAGCAACAGCAGACAGAGAGAGAGGGAGCAATATGTCAACGCCATATGAAGATATATAAATGATTAGTGAAGCTTCAATTGGATGGTACTATCGATGTGTCAATAAGACCGCATAAACAAATTGAAGCGACGAGAAGCAATGCTAATTGCTGTGCTGCAATTTCTTCCAATATAAACATGGGATATCTCCATGTGGATAGCATTCTTTCGTCGTGTAATATCTCAGATATTACACGCTCACAAGCCTCAATTCGTCATTCAACCATAGTCGCATGTCACCATTCAAAATCAACCCAGCCACCACCCCACCCCCCCCCCCCATCCCTCTTCCTCCTTTAATGCCGAATAAAGAATTGCTCAAAGTTAAAATGTGATCTTCCTTCATCGTAACCTGATTGAAATTTAATTTTATTTCGAATGAAACCGATAATAAATATTTTAAATCTTTTTTTTCATGCTCCCATACTTTCCCAAAATAAAGAAAATAGAAAATTTGCGAGGAGGAAAAAATAATCCTGAATTTGATTGTGTGAGTTGAAAAAAAGAAATGGTTTTCTTTCGAAAATCTAAAATTTCACTTATTATTATTGCGGCTGGCGGCATTTAAAATTTGCGAAAATAATTTCATTTCAGTAGATCCTACTCTCTTCAATACATCTCCGAATTACAAGGTATTTCCTAAAGTGCCAGGAAATTCCCACAGACTACTAAGAAATTCCCAAAGACTACCAGGAAATTCCCAAAGACCACCAGGAAAATCCCTAAGACTACCAGGAAATTCCCAAAGACTACCAGGAAATTCCCAAAGATCAGGAAATTGAGAGACTTTTTACGAATTGGTATGGTGCAACAAAAAGTGATATTAGACTGGCGATAAAATTTTTCATTTGTTATTCTTTTAAAAGTCGAGAAAAATGAGTAAGTCATAGCTGAGTCATCCTTTAAGATTGGATATTCGTTTATGACACTCACATACACTCACATATATCTTCCGTGCATTAATGAAAAATTTTTAGTCATCATGAACAGATCAAACATTACATCGAAGTGGGAGGTGGTTTACTTCTACGAAATTACGAGCCAAGAGAGTACTATATGTTGAGATGGAATAAAACGTTTCTCGTTCAATCACTCCCACCCTCTCCCCTCCGCCCACCTCTTCCTTGGACATAGTGAACGGATCAAATATTACATCAAAGTGAGATCTAGAATATAATCCAGAATTCGTTGATGACCATATGAAGAGGTCCTTAAACTATCATTGAATAGATTTCCAAAAAAAAAAAAAAAAACGGGAAATAGAACGAACAACTGATACGTCAATATTTACAATCGAAAACACAAAAAGGTTCATTTTGTGATCAGCAAGCAATATTGATTGCTATATGCAATTGCAATATGCAATTGCTCTTATTGATTTTTTTAAAAAATTGATTAATTATAATAAATTTAAATGATTACAATTGCTCTTAGCTAATTGCAAAATTCGATAAATTTTTTTCTTTTCTTTTTTTTTTTTTGCATTCGCATCAGTTATAATTTATGACTGTTTAGAAACTTATAATTAACTAATGATCTCTAATATAACAATGAAGTAATGATCTATAGTATATCGTTGCGAACATATTGCATTTCATTACTTTATGATTTCCTCGAGTTTTTCCATACAATGCAAAAAATTCATTGCAAAAAAAATCAGTGAAATAAAAATTGAAAATTTCCACCCGTTCTAATGTATGATAGTCGAATTTTTTTCACTTAAAATCTTACTACTAAAATAAAATGATGATTTCGTAATATTTTACTACGAATAACTTCATTAGAAAGCTTAATAACTGAAATGATGCAATAAGTGAAATAATATTGCAAATTGCATTATGATAATGCAAGCTGCAATATTATTTCATTGCACTTATTGCTATTGATTGGCAAATACCACCTTTGTAGTGATCTATCGCAAAAGATTTGAGAAAGAGGGTTGAGTCATACGATTGCAACAAATTAAATTGAATTAAATTGAGCAATATTGAATTGGATTGAATTGAACAATATTCCATAGTGATTGGTCAATGAGTATTACGGATATCAAAGACATATAACATAGAGTACAGTCATAAGGACGCAATATCAACACCTTCAACTACTCTAAAGAGTTAACAAATATTTATAAAACCATAGAATGTAAAATATCACAGCGAAGGTGAATTCTCATCTTGCAGCCATCTGTCAGCTTAATAGGCGGCTCAACTATTCACTATTTACTAACTGAATCTCTGACTAGTAGTCGATATTTTAGACTTTGAATTATTGTATCGAACAAATATTTGAATTTTTTTGTTTTTTGAATTCTTTAGTTTTTTTTTTAACACATTAGTTATGACGATTACTGTTACAATTTGGATGTGATTTTCATTTTCCATAGAGAGATCACATAATGCATGATTGTTTCCCATAGCGATTTTTTTTTTTGTACACAAGCCTATCTCTTTGTTCAATTATGATGCGATAGCACTAATAAGCCAAAAGAGCAATTTGCTTGAACCCCATGAAAGTATTCATTTTATAGTGTGCCAATTTGAATATTTGTTTCATATTATTTCATCTAATTGTCGTGTTTTTATTTGACGATTTTTTTTTTACCAATTATGTGGTGAAACTTTCATCGATTATAGGTTGATATTTTTGAAAAAAAAGGGTTTATAGTTTTTTTTTTCTTGAAGAATCTCAAGATTTTTTTTCTAAATTTATGAAATGCATCACAATGAGCATATGAGTCATAAGTTGGAGTTGATACGGTAAATTACATTTCCACTCCTTTTTTTTATGATGAGGGGTTTTATTGGTCGGATACGGTAGAGGTCGATGGAATACGATTAATGAAGAATGCCACAATATTCTTGAAAATTTAATTGTTTATCCGCTATGAGGTTATGGTTTCTCTTTTTGTTCTTAAGGTATTTTATTCTATTTGAATGTCAAATTGTCTTTCAAAATAAACCTTTTTTTTTCAGTTCCATACTTTCCCATACCTATTTATAATTGTTCCAGAGTTGTTTAGTGTTATTTGAAATGGTCCATAATATTATCTTATCAATTCGTAGCATATTTTTTTTAGTTTTGAGAATTTCCCTCGTATAGTAATTTCAGCATTGTTAGCAATTACTAATATTTTACATCGAATTAAATGTAAGCAATTGAAAAACTTAAAAAAAAAACGAAAACTAAGGGAAATAAGAACGAAATTTTGCGACATTCTAACTGCAACGTGAATTAGCATGGAGAGGCTGATATCCGAGAAAGTTCGAATTATTATTCCTATCTGGTCTGATCTGATCTGATCTGATCTGATCTGACCGGAGAGTGATTTTCTGTTAATGCTGTGGTCAATTTTAACTAATTGATAAGCCTCACTAGTGGTTTACTCAAGTCAGCAAAGTATTCGTTGGGAATTAGTGCTTCCATTTCCGCTTTGGAGGAGTTGTAAAATCGTGTGAAGATTAGCGCCTAGGCTCTTTTCCTGCTTATCGTACACTAACGAGCCGACTCATCGTTTCATTCGTCATTCTGCCTGGAAGAGAGATTGAGGCTTATTCCTACCATCTTCATCCTGATAATATTGCTAAATTAAACGGCTCTGAAGGATGAAGCGAAGAAATCCGGTCAGGTCTCACTTACAAATAACCGCAGAGCTACCAATACGAAACGATGAATGTCACTTTATTGATAAACAAAAACTAACAAACAAACCTTTTTGACATTTAGTTATATTAGCGACGGAATTCTCTCATTTCAAAATATTCCAAAATACGTTGATTTATTTTCATAACTTCTATTATCAAATAAAAAAAAAGTACGCCAAATTGCCAGCAGATATGTTTCGAAAATGTTGGTAATATGCTTTTGATGTAAAATTTCTCTAGACTAGAAGGTCAGATGATTTGTGATACCAAATAAACCAATAATTATGAGTACATATATATATATTTTTTTAAAATATTGCTGCACAATAGCAATATATGGTTATCACTAGATAATGGAATGAACCAATAAACACATAGATAGGGAGAGGAGAAGCGAAAATAAAAAGAAAGAAAGATAAGCTGAAAAGAAGGGGAAGAAAACGTGAAACAAAATGGAAGAAGGAAAAAATTCCGCAGTAATTGTGCTAAAGCATCATAAAAGAAATCATAAAGATGAGGATTTGATTGTTTTCAAAAAAATTCAAAATCAAAAACCCTATTTACATGTTTTATAGGCAATTTGCAATTAATTAATTTTTATATTTTAGGTTTTTATGTTTAAGTTCATTCAAGTTTGAATTTAAGTTCATTCATTAAATTTTCCATTTTAGGTTTTCTCTTGGTAATCATCATTAAGTTTCAATGATTATCCTAAATCGTCGCTCATTATTCGAACATTTATCGAGCATATAAACATCCAAAGGGCATTTTTTAATGCTGCAAGGATTTGAATAAGAGTTTTTTTTTTGAGGCGCTATTGTTGAGCTTCGAAAATATTTAAAACATTTTTATTGATCGATATGTATGTTTATTTAATTTTATTTCTATTCATAAAAATTGCATTAAAAATTCCATATGTAAAAATTATACGCTCAAAATTTAAGAGGAATTATACGGATGATTAACTCTTTTTAAAAGCATAGCGGCTAAAACATCAAAGATCAACAATGCATAAAATGCCACAAGGTCCAATGACGTCAACGTCGATTTTTGAGTAAAAATTGCGAAAGACATGCGAATAAAATATGCATAACGCATGTGGGAAAAAATGCTTCGTGATGAAACTGATGGAAAAGATTTTTCAATTGTGAAGTTTCAAAACTGAGCAATTTCTGCGGGGAAATTTCAACTCAAGTGTGCAAGTTATAGTTTCTCTCACCTCCACCCCTCCACCCCCAGCCCCACTTCCACCACCTCCACCACCTCACCCCTCCACATTTATGGAATAATGCCCTCAAACTATTACATAACCTGACGTAATCTAAGTGAAAATTTAACGCCTTATGCTTACAACACCTATACCTCAAATATGCACGATAGAACTATACCCCTTCCTAATATTGACCTTTTCCATTGTGGCTTGCTCTGCTCGCTGGCACTGCAAAAAAAGTTACTTGGAATAATGAGATGAGGACAAATTTTTGTAAAGGAGAATATTTCATCGTCAAAAGTAAACAACTTACAATTTAGAATTTATTGCCTTAAATGAAAAAAAAAACTTTTAAAAGACTCTTATGATTGGATAGAAATAGAGATAGAATTTTTATTGATGAGAATGAAAATTTTACAGTTTTCAGAAAAAAAAAAGTTTCCACGACGAAACATAAGTGGATTATATCGAAAAGCAATTTTTTAATTGCAAATTTTCAACTTCCGTTTGAAGATAGACGATAGTTATAGCTCATTGATTATACAGTTGATAAAATTAATAAATAAATAATATGCAAGAAAAGAAATATCAATCAATACGTTTGTATTTCATATAGTCATATATATGATGCAAAAATAAAATGGCTCAGCTAGAAATTTACAATAGGAAGCATAATACACAATTGAGTTGTCAAAAGTAGAAAAAAAACTCCTTAAAAATATCGATTAGTTGTATTATATAATTCAACGCAGAAAACGTAGGAATTGAAGAAGATAAATTACGAACACAATAGGTAGAGGGAACACTCTAGAATGTGATAAAACTCTACATATATTTGACGAGAAAAAATAAAGAAAAATAAATCCGAATAAATAAGCTCACCTAATAAAGAAGAAGAAAATTGACGTTGAGTTGAAGCCATAGATAGGTTTGCTCAATGCAGAGCTGGCAGCTAGCTAGCTGTAGCAGTAAGAGGTGGAAAGACTCAAAAAGACAGCCTGAAGTGAGCGCTTTGTGCTGTGCACCCACCAATCGATGTGGAGGCATTAGGCATGCATCAAATGGGCGTTGTTAGCGTTCATTGCTTCAGAATCTCCTCTTAGTTAGACAGAAGTGATGTTGACACCTCGAAAAGGTTTAGCAATTCAAATGTAGACTCATTTAACGTTGAAATAATTAATTTCTACAAATACGTATTTTTTGAAAATATTACTGCACAAACAGGTGCGCAATACGTTGTTGGCAGTCTTATAAACTATTAACTTTTAATCATTTTACAACTTCTTTAAAAATTATTTCAATGGAATAATGATGAAAAAAAAGATAAAAATATACTAATCTCAACAAGTCTATATGATATTCCACTTGAGAAGAATCGAATTCATTCAAAATAATCTGATCTTTCAAGGCATTTTCTTGTACTCATACCATCTCTAATATTGGAAAAAATGTTGGAAATTGAGCACACTTATAAATCCCCATACGAAGGAAATAGTTACGATAATGTTTAAAAAACGATCAAGAGGATAATTACTTCCGCTATGCAATGTAAAATACTTTGCAATTCAAATTGCATTGCAAAAACTTGCAACTTGAAAAAAAAAGATCAGGAAGTACAAATGAATAAAGGAGTAAGAAAATGCCCGGAAATATTTACAGTTTTTGATCATTTTTAAAGATGCTTTAGCAAATGAAAACAATATGTTTTAGTCAATGATGTTGTACAATTGCTTAATAATCCGTTTCCTTATCTTCATGAATGAATGCAGTTGTAATTGAATTTCAAAACTTGTATTACAATAATATTAGAATTTCAAAAAAAAGGAGAAAAAAAAAGGAAAACACAGTCGATAGATATGGCCTAATATGCGCTTTTGTTTTCCTCTCTCTAAAAAGTCCCCTTCATATTGTTAATAAAATCGAGAGAAAAAATTTAAAATAAAATGCGCCGAATAATGCAGATATATTTTAAACGATCCAATGGCTCATATCATCTCTAATATTCTTAACACTCATTAAATGATACAATTCTTGCATTAAATGATCTTTTTTTTTAAATTTACTGATTGCTTAAAATCGAAGGTTTATTGATTGCAAAATGCGTGGAAATTTTTCTAAAAGCACTTTTTCTACCTAGAACTCGTTTCGAAATCCGATCGATCAGCCCTCAAATCGATTTAAGGCAGCTGTTCTTTCATACGTAAATATATGTATCTATAAAAACTCGTTATTTAGAGTTGCTATAGGTACATTGTAGATAGTAACATTTTAGAGTCCTTTGGAACATTATTAAGGTAATCTATACTATTAAATTTTCTTTATGCCATCACCTAATTTATCAATCTGATACAATGTTCAGTCTGAAGAGAAAAGGTGGCCAACAAGTTTATTTGTAAAAATCCATATAATAAATTCTACTTACTACTTCAAAGCTTTTTTTAAAAAGTAATTAATTAAATTATAATTGGAAAATTTATTTCGATGCAAAAAAAATTCTATGAATCAAATGTTATCGCATCCATTCAGTTAAAAATTATGCGACATATTTAATAGTATAGAAATGAAAAGAGAGAATTCTAGAAATTTCTAAAGATTTTCGTGAATTTCCATTTAGATTCTCGAAAAAAAAGAAAAAAAATTCATGAATATTTGAAATCAAACTGAAAAAAAAAATTCGAAATTAATCATAATAAGCGAAAAAAGTTTTAAACTAAAGATGGGGAGGAAAAAAAAACGGCGCTAAATGATTTTTTTTTTTTAAATGAGATTAACGAAAATGAACGGATAATATTTAACTGATAGAAATTGATAGAAATATAGGAAAAGTAATGGAAATAATTAAATATTTAGAGAAATAATAGTGAAAACCAATTAAATTTGTAAGTTTTCGATAAGCTTTTATTTCTTTTCATTTGTTTATTGCATCGAGTATAAGGTGATAAAAACATTTTTTTTTAATATCGGAGATGATACGTCATTAAATGCAAAAATTTCTTCGTAAATATCGAAAAGAGGTTTTCCCCTCAAATGACTCATTTAGCAATCTCAATAGAACGATTTTCCCTCTAAAGGCTTCAAATTATTCGTTCAATATTGCTTTACTTCAAAGTGATTACATTTTTAAAAAAATTTCATCTCTTTTCGTTAAATTGCCATATGAAGATTTCTTCAAAAACGTTAAATTAGCATTCGTCGAAATGCCCGAACATGAATCACTTTAATGAATGTTGCCCGAACAGGAACTTTAATGAATGTTGCCCGAACAGGAATCCCTCAAATGAATGTTGCCCGAACAGGAATCCGTCAAATGAATGTTGCCCGAACAGGAATCCGTCAAATGAATGTTGCCCGAACAGGAATCCGTCAAATGAATGTTGCCCGAACAGGAATCCGTCAAATGAATGTTGCCCAAACATGAATCACTTTAATGAATGTTGCCCGAACAGGAATCCCTTTAATGAATGTTGCCCGAACAGGAATCCCTCAAATGAATGTTGCCCGAACAAAATGAATGTTGCCCGAACACGAATCCCTCAAATGAATGTTGCCCGAACAGGAATCACTTTAATGAATATTCAAAGAAATTTTATTCGAAATTAAAATTATTTTTTCACGCATAAGTCATTGGTAAAATTTTTGCGTTAACTATGAAATTTTTTGCTTGTGAAAAATTGGAATGCGGTCACCATGCTATCTCTATTTTTTTTTTTGAGGTCATGAAATGAAAGTTCAGTTCTATTCCTCATTTATCCTCACTCCATTTCTATACAACCACCTAAATTCGACTATTGTTTAAAGACATATTTTCCACTCAGCACACATAGTTATGGAAGAAATCTCTTCGATAGGTTGAAGATATCCGCCGGAAGTGCGAAGCAATCAATAATGATTTTTTATAAACTGGAGAATAGATTCAAAATCCCAGTTATCGTCTCCTTTTTCTATTCTAGATATGGGAAAGTCGACAAAAAAAATGCGATTAAATCGATTCAATTTTGCTTCAATTCGATGTGAAGACCATATTAGAAACGTATAAATAAACATATTTACTTCTTCTATAATATTCGGAGACAACAATAATACAAAAAAAAACAAATTTGTTGCTTCAATGAAAGAATTTATGATTCACTTAATAACTAATAAGATAGGATAAAATTTAAAAGAAATTTTTGCGCCAATATAAATGATTAGAAAAATCGATGAGAATAAAAAAATTTCAATATTCAAAGAAGAGATTTTTTTTTTCGTTTTTAGAAAAACTTTAAGTGAGAAATTTATAAAATTCATCTCACAAGTAAATAATTTTTTCTTCAAATACCTCATGAAAATTTTTTTTCATTACCATTAATTGGTAAAATGATGACATTTCTGATCATATCAATAAGGAAAGGAATACATAAACATATTTCCACAATTCCCAGAGGGAATATCCTTGATGAGCTAGATGTGAACTGCCTTCTTTTTTTCATTTTTTCTTTGATATATATATATATATATATATATATATATATATATATATATATATATATATATATATATATATATATATATATATATATATATATATATATATATATATATATATATATATATATATATATATATATATATATATATATATATATATATATATATATATAGAAAGTTTTATTGAATTCTTCGAAAAATTAATCGTTTCTCTTTTTTTTATCATTTTGAAAACTTTTATCGTTCTACTGCTAAAAAAGTTTCGAAAATTTTCGTAAATCTTTTCAAAAATCACTGAAATTAACAATAACTGCATTACATCTACAGAAGATTATATTTGAAAGTTCATAGTTGTTGCTATGCAGTGGAAATTATTAATTGCAAATAATTCAAATTTTATTATGAATGAAGCTATACAAATGAGCCATGAAAATCGATCTTTAAATCGAGCAACGGCATATTTCTAACGCAAAAATAATACATATCACATTGCTATAAACTTAGAAATCTCAACATGATACTCTCCTCGAGCTTCCATATTGTTATCTTCTAATATCCGCTAATCTAGACGACCTCTAAATACTCAAATACTTAAATATACAAATACTCAAATACTCATAGGTTAGATTTATATATTGTCGCAAATAATACGAGGAAAGGGTCGACGAGCATAGAAAAAATTAAGTTAAAAATTTTTCATGTAAGATTACAATATTCCACAAGATGAAAATAAGAACTTGTTCAAATCTATCATTTCTTCGCATTTGACATCATAATTTCAATGAGGTCATTTATCGAGATCAATTCATATTATCGACTCTAAAAACTCTACATTATAAAATGTATATTGTAACTGAATTGTAATTGAAATGTCACACGTCGAATTATTACCTATTGAGATTTAACGTAAATAATTAAACGAATATGTTAACTAGAAATTATAGAGTTGAATTAATAAGATGATAAAAGTTATATAATTATACTAATTATGCATCAAATTTTCCGGTATATTAAATTTTTTAAATTAGTATATTTATATGCAAATAATAGTTATACAATATATAAATAAATTATATCAAATTAAAAAGTTATATTAAAATTTAAAGCAGCGAATTTTATATGCAGATATGTGAAGATATTTTCTTTTACATTAAAACTTGCTAATAAACTCTATACATAAATTGCCTATCGCTATCGCCGAATATTAATAATAATTTCAAAAAAAAAATAAATTTTCTATTTTGTGAAAATGTTTTCTATAAAAATTCAAAAAAAAATGCTCAATTTTGATTGCATAATTTTTGCGGGTAAATTTAAACAAATACAAATTAAATTGCACATTGACAGAATGATTTAAAGAGGACAAAACAACGACTGAAAGTACATAACCCTTACGACTGTCAACATTAATACTCGTGAGAATAGTTGGCATATGCAATGAATGCAATCTAAAATTGAATTTTTTTTTTCACGAATTTCATTCTTTAGCGACCATTTCTATTTAAATCTTTCTCCTCTTCGAATGTTCCCCTTAACTTCGTTTTATTCTCTAGTTTTATTGTCTAATCATCTGCTCTTGTTCAGTGTGTTAAATTTCCGCTTCGTTTTCTTTTGATCGTTGAAAATGTTTTATGCTGAGAAACTCATCAACGAGAATTCAAAGAAGGCTTAAAACACAAGTGTACTTTGTATGCACCCACTTCGTTGAGCAATAATGAATAACGGTCACTGGAAGTGTTATCAACCTGTGGTGTGGCGAAGTATTCCGGTAGCCCTGTTTATATATATATATATATATAAATATATATATATATATATATATATATATATATATATATATATATATATATATATATATATATATATATATATATATATATATATATATATATATATATATATATATATATATATATATAGTTAGTAACCCATACACATACATATATAAACCGCAAAGAATTTTACTAATCATGATGATATATGTTGCACATGCACTTGATCGGCATAAAATAATTGCATACCCATATACAGTATCCAAAAAAAACAGGACATAGGCGATTTACGAATATAAGGAAGCATAGGAAATCCTTATTGCCCGCGTTGAAAAATTTCGAAAATTCTGATTTTCTATTCATTGTGTAAAAGAAGATAAAATAGAAGCGACCATAACTTCTTATATGATAATAAATAAATAAAGAAGCACCAACATGCAATGCGAAAGTTGGATTCTTCCGAGGTTGTAAATGATTCAGTTTTTTTTTTGAAAGCGCATTCTGAAACAGTGCAATAGTGTGCTTCATAAAAAATCTTTCATATAGCTAAGGCTGATTGGCGTCTATATTGCTTTCTTGCATTTAATCTTTATTAGAATCATCCTCGACTCGTCGGTATCCGATGGGCAGGAGACGAGCCTAAGCCCTCACCTTCACGCTACCTCACAACTTCAGTTAAACGGAAGTGGTAGTGATATGAAGAGACATTTATTCGTAATGAATGCATTGTCGATTCAATTAAATATGTCAAGTAAAAGCAAATAGATTCATCCTTGTAGTATCAATGTACAATTTTCTACAAGCGACAACCCTTTACAGCAAAGTGAATACCTTCGATTTTGAGAACCGAAAGCTGATTAATCTCGACCAGTAGATTAGTAACAGTTAGTAACCATTCAAGCAATCAGAAGCTTTTCTTGAAACTCTACGAATCCCTCCCTCCCTCCCTCCCCCCTCATCTCTCCCCCTTTCTGAACGATTTAATCTAATAATTTATTAGATAAACCCGTTCTTTTTTTAAAAATTGTTTTAGCGATCATTCTCCATCGCAATGCACTGTGCATCAGTCAGCGAGCTAATTTGAGGCTATGTGTTCAAGAGTGCAATTGAATGCAACAGAGCAAATGATTTCGAATTCAACTACTGCAGCAATCAAGAAAAATTACAATGCAATGTAATCCAATCATTGCGTATCATTATTGCTTGCAATTTTGCATTTCCAAATTCATTGCAAAAAAAAACCTTTTTTTTAAAATCAAATTGCAAGTAAATTCGCCATTTACCTTTTATTCGTAGCGCTAAGTTTTCAAATGACTTGAAATATAACATTTTACTATCATATCGAAACGAAAGTAATGAGCTCGACTGAACAGTTTTTTGTTGTGATAGATCATTGATCTCTACGGCAACGGATCATGATAGGTCGAAATCAACCTCCGTTCAATTGAATCATTGGAAAATTCTCAATATTAGCATGATTTCAAGCATGTTTCTTAGCAATTATGTAGTGTGAAGGATCGCATTTGATCATATCAAAGCTTTGGGGTGCAGCAAGCTATCCATTCTCACGATCAATTCGCATTAGATCGATTTGCACCGAGCACCGTCGGGACTGGACGCAGATATGGAAGGGAAGGGGGGAGGGAAGGAGAGGGAGATCGAGAAATCAGTTTTGTTTGGTATCTATTTTCAAATTCCTAATGCACGTCAGCAAATGAATCCAACGCGGCAAACTTCCGAACCTATTGCTACTACAAACCTTTTCCTGCTAATTTCATTATCGTATTCGTTGCTTGTACCCTAGTCGAACTCAACGACGGCTATTGCTAAGGTCTCGTCAGTGCCCACTTATGAATATAACCTTCGCCGTCAACATCTTGTGATCGTTCTGCTGCAGCTGTCCGTCATTTTACCTCGTATGTTTATTACCTCCTAATCATCGGTAATCGTTCTCCTAGCTTCCTTGAGGGAATCCTATTTTTGTGGCGTTACATTGTTAAGAGTGTAGTTGAAAGCATTAAGTTAATGAAATTGCTCCAAAAAACAAGTCACTAATTCATTTCTGTTGAAGGGAATACGAGGAGGAAAAAAAATGGACAAGCATATTGGAGAGCAGTCGGCATGACATGCAACCCCGTTCACTTAGCCAATCAATTCTGCATGTAACCATCAAACGACGCGTAAAATGATGCTTTCATATTTGAAACACGTCAATCACCCACACAAATCTGTCAAAAGAATTCGTTTTCGTATTACCAGATCGGCTGACTGTAAAGGAAAAAAATTCAATTGACGGAAATGTAAGTATTGTTTTCCCTCCTTTACTATGGTTTCTGGCAGAGTTGAGTGTTTAAAGTAAATTATTCTACAGAGGATCATCACATGGTATACGTCATGCCCACTGAATTTCGCAACTCTAGATTTAGCTTTTTTCTCGATGAAATTATCGCACAAACACGCAGATACACATGCATACGCACAGACGAAAGGTTATCCATTTGCGTTCTCGTAGAAAAAGGCGATTCACATATATATATATATATATATATATATATATATATATATATATATATATATATATATATATATATATATATATATATATATATATATATATATATATATATATATATATATATATATATATATATATATATATATATATATATATATATATATATATAACGAAAAAAGAACTGTCGAAGCGAAATCAGTCTGTGAAATTGCAACAGAAGTAAAACCTTTTTTCTAGAACGGAATCTTAAATAACAAAAAAAACGTCAAATCCAAATTCCAGCGAATTAATTTCAACAAACGAGTCATCAGCCTCACTTTGACTGACTCATCGGTCGTCATTCAATTAGTTTCTTCTTTCACTCTTGATAAGATCTGTATAACCGCAGTGCACTACTACACTGAAACAAATCTTTTTTTTGGAATGTTGTTATTTCTTTTAGAACATATGCATTTTTGAAGAATTCAATCCCATTTTCTCCTTTGTTTGCTATAAATAACGTGATCTCCTTTAAAGACTTCAAAAATAAAAGTTTCCAGCTAGTGATATCGGATATGCAAAGCATAAATACTATGTGCGTGAAAAATGGGACAATCTGCTGACCATCCTCTCATTCCAAGATCATCGGTTTATGTGATACCTGTCGTCCGAATGTTGGGCAGGTCTTGAAAGTGGGATATGGAGGTGTTTGGGATGGGAGGATGAGGGAGGAGGAGGAAAACCCTATGTGCACAGAGTTATGATGAGTGAAGTTTTCTCACAAATGCTCTTATAACGAAAAGAACAACTATGAAAAATGGACCCCTTTGGTCTATTCAAGTCCTTAAAATGCTCTAAAAACGTAAAAAAGCCAAAAAAAGCACAAAAATGGAAATTCTTTTCGTTGAAAGTAAATGCAATTTACAAGTCAAACAACAGCAAATAAGTTAAAGTGTACAAATGAAGATCAGAGATCACGATAGGATCAACAACAGCATCGGTTGTTAACTAAAAAATCGGCACTAAAATTACTTGCTGTCTAAAAATAAATTAAGTAAGAAAAGAATGAGAACAATATTAAAATAAGAAACTATATAAAGCTATTAGAAATACATTGTCTGCATCCTGCCCTCTCCCTCTCCTCCCATTCCTCCTTCCCTCATCATTTTTCAAGACCTTCAAACATTTTCCATCGATGAAAATTATTAAAGAATCATTTTCCACTTAGCAAAGCTCTACTGTGCAAAAAAAAAAGATCCATTTCAAAAGAAAATAAAACACTCAGGAATGCAAAAAAAAACCCCTCAAATAAACGATGAAATAATATTTACAATAAAAGTTTGAATTCGCTTTCCTTTTTTTTTCGGATTATTCGGTGCAAATAAATTACCACAAAAACTTAACATCTAACTATAAGAAACTGTGATTAGAAATTATTTTTTTATAAAATTATCAGCCTCATGTAAAAAATTAATAGAGTTGCATAAAATATGCATAAATTTAGACGATGCACTTCTAATTTGAGTTTGGTACTTCTATATCATTTAGAAAATTACGAAAGCGCACCTCTTCGGCATTGTCTACACCTTACTGCTTCTTCTATTATTTCTTCTTGATTGGTTTTATTCTATGCTAGCATCTAACTCCTCTTTATCTTATCATGACTAACGGCTATGAAATTCTCACCTAGTATATATTGGTTGATGTTGATTCTATACACTAGTATTGAAAAATGAAATTACACTTTCAATGTCTCAAATAAGAATTTGCGCTTATAATTGCTAAAAAGTTTTATTTTCAAAAAAAAAAGAAATGCAAAGGATGATAGAAATAAATATCTGGTGATTATGAAGAATATTTTTAAAAAAAAAGCAACTCTTTTCATACAACAAAACGCTCCCGAGTTCTTGTCAATTTCATAGTTATTTTCACTCCTAGGATATAATCTTCTTCATAAAGAGGGGATTCTAATTAACCAATTACTATACGTGAAAAATGCAAAAAATTCCTGCTATCGGTTTTTATACGCAGAATTACTATACGCAAAAATTCTTGAAAATGCAATCAGCAAGATTGAATATTGCAATCCGCTATTAAAATCCAATTTAATTCATCCAAAAATTACAACGATAAGAATCTCTTGAAACAAAAATTGCAATAAAGCATAGTTTCATATATTTTTGCATATTTTCATCATTGCAAGAAATGCAAAAATTCATAACGCACAAAGAAACGCAAACATTTTGCTCATTAAATCATCTGATAAGAGGAAAAGATTGCTATTCTCATTTAGTGATAATCGTTATCATAGCACAAGTTGATAATCAAAATGTAATACTTATTATCGGATTAGCAGTTATATATATTATTCGATTTTTGTTTTAGAACAACTAATAACTAAAATAATAATTTAATATTCTCCTTTCAAATGATAATATTAGAAACTATCAAATATAATAGTTAAAAGTTTTTAGTGGTAAATATCAACTTACAATCGTCTCTTCTCATCAAATTTATATGCTTAGGTCGTTGAAGAGAAATTGATGAATGTGACATAGTTGAAGAGCGAAGAGAACGTTGAGAAAAGAAGGATAGGCACATTTGCAGACAGCCTCTCACAAGTTGCAACATCGTATTTGACGGCTTTAGGACGTATTCGCTTTTAGCCTAATAGATTCAGTAAGATGTGGCCAAGCTATACGCTTATCCTCATTTATCAACTCATCCGTATATTTTAAACAAAGAGAGGAATTTTTTTTTTCATTTCACGATGCATCAATTTCAGGTCCTCCTTGATTTACTAATTCGCATAATATTTTGACAGGAAATCGAAATAAGGATGAAACTACTTTGCATAAATTGAATATCGGGAATATTCACCCAGATAGGTATTATGTTAAATTGAACGATAAGTGATATCTATGGAGGAATATAGGTCATGATGGTAGATTTAGCTCAAATACACGTCAAATAGGTAATTAAATATCTGTTATGCGATAAAGGAAAAATCATTCACCAATCTGAAACAATGAAAAAAAAACGCCTATTTATTTATATGATGATTAAAAGGAATTATTATATTTGCATATCTTCTCTAAGGAAGAACGTAAATGCTTCAAACCAGAGCGCAAGCATAGAATCCTTTAATGTCACATGTTCTTATTGCTAATAAGCACCTGTAAGGTAATCTAACTAAGGCACTAGGTAATACAATTATCACAGTGAAAAGTTAATGAAATTAAGAAGTAGGAGATGAATAGAACTGAAGAAAAAAATATTTAAGGGAGAATAGGAAGTCATTTGAGAATATTCTAACGTCATTATATTTTTATTTATTTATTTCGATCAGCAGAGCATTGATTATGAATAAATGTCTCTTCATATCGCTTCCACCTGCAGCGACTCAATGCTTCTCTCATCTAGTTGGTTCTTACGGTCTTTCTTAGAGAGTGACTCCGTCTCATTGCAGGTCGGAGTCTCGTTCTTGCAGGTCGGTCACGTGGAGGTTAGGGCTTTGGCTCGTCTCCTGCCCGTCGGATGCTGACGAATCGACTCACCGTTGTTCCTCTTATGACCGTGGGGCTTTATTTCGCTGCCTTTGTCGCGATGCTAGGCGGGGTGACCCGGTTGCGTGGAGCCGACAGGTTTGCTCGGAGCTTACTTAGAGCCAGCCGCGCAATAACCAGTGGAAAACGACGAATAACACCATTACAACTGGTCATTAAAACTCTAACGATATTCAGTGAAGTATTTCACATGAAAAGAATGGAGCATTGAATATAAATTAATGAAGAATATATTCAAATAAATAAAAAAATCTGTGGCTTTCATTCATCAGCATGGAAAAAAAAACACTTCAAAAACATTTCATGCATATTTTCAAAGGAATTCACCACCCAGGTAGGTAAGTGAAATTTACCTGCCCGACAAAATACGTTACCACTATGAATTAGTAGCATAGCGGTGTGTGTTGCGAAGAGAAAAATCCGTATCTTCTTTTTCAATGCTGCTAAATTCAGTCAAAAATTTGAATATAGTTAAAGATCACTTTTTATTCACTTCTATTTAAAACAAATTAATAAAAAATATTGTGAACATTCTTTTCTAATTAGCATCGCGTATCTTACCGTCGCATATATGCATGCCACAAATATAAACACACACACAAACGGAGACACATGCTAGATACGCAGAAAATGCTCGAAATTTTTAAAAGGCAATGAAACTAGACAAGACAGGTGGATTTATCGAATCCGTTTTGTTGTAATTGAGACAGGTGGATTTGCCGCATAAATAAAATTGAACAGTTTATTCATGAAGAATAAATTTCGCCACCTTTGAAAATAATAAAATATACATTTCTTTTTAATATGATGAAAGAGAGAGAAAAGAAAATTACATAGAATGGGGGAAGCTTAAGTGATGATAAGGGGAAGCTTAATATCTGAATATCAATAAGATTGAATTTTGAAAAAAAAAACCTTAATTTTAAAAAAATTTTCGAGAAATTCAGTAAAAAAAAAAGAAAATAAAAATTTTTTCAATATGATAATCATAAAAATGCGTTTAAAATTTCAAATTTATTTGTATCAATAAATTTTTTTTACTTTTTTTTAAAAAAAAAGAAGCAATAAACGATTACTTTTGAATATTGCTTGTTTATATTATTTTACTACTCCTCCAATTTAGATTTTTTTGATAATATTGAAAAAAAAAGCAAAAATATTACTTTTATAATAAATAATAATAAAAAAATAGATTAAACTAAAGACCTATGAAAATGAATTTTAAAAAAAAACACATTTATATTCTCATATTCCACAAATGAAAGCGATTGATGTGAAATTTATCAATATGATTAACGATAGCAAATATACATGTACGATAATACCTTATAGGGATGGTTGAAATTAGGTGAAAATTTGTGTGTACAATTTTTGGAAGAGTATACAATTATGCATAAAAGAGAATTTTTTTATTACTATATAGAATACTTTATTAGTTTATTATTAATTATTGCAATAATTAATCTTTAAACGATTCCTTATCATCAAAGTTATCTCGAAGATAGGTGATTTCGATAAGCACAGATGGTGAGCAATATTACATCTTTTGAACGTTAGGTGACGGCTTTAGGGAAAAAAAATTTCCCGAGGAAAAAAAGAGAAAAAAGTGCAGACAAAATCTAAGTATTTAGGTATGAAGTTCAAAACTTTCACTTACAAAGGCAACCGCATATGAAAGAGTCTCAACATTTGAGATTCTACATTTTTCTCGTAGCATTTTTATTCTGTTGATAAAAACTCAAGCATCTTTTCTTATTACAACTATGACAATATCAGAAAATTTTATGACCGGTTGTCAATAATTTCATGACAGCCATCGGTTATGTCAAAATATGCGGTAGAAATTATGAAAGTTAAACGCCTCAACGTTATGTACGAAAGTATGAGAATTAAGCGTTAAAAAAATACGATGATGCAAATTCAAAAATTAAAAAAAAACACACATACCAATCTTCTCGCCTGTTTGAGCGCTGAAGAACGCCTGCGAGAGTTTGCGCACTACAATAGAAAAATATTGCATCGAGTAAATCAACGAAAATTTCTTATAAAAAGATCAACTATCAAAAAGGGTGTGATATAAGAAATAGGTTAACAGTTGACAGAATAGAAAATTCTAAATGCTTGAGTAGTAGTAATCTGCTATCGACATACTAGTGATATTCATTGTTCTATGATTACATATTTCCATATCTGTGTTCAAAAAATTGAGGAAAGAAACCTCAAATTTACTATGCTGGAAATTCATCGACGTAAATAAATTTGAAGGAAACCGGCTTGCGTTGATATGCAACGGGGCTGAATTCTAAAGTTCATATTCCTCTTTCGTTCACGCTCAATCAAATATGCACAGACATAACAAGGTAACTAAATTGACATAGTCTTATATTTATTAAAGCACAACTATCGGACAACATACGACGATCATTTGTTCGATGTTTGTAAAAATCCCGCTTAGAATTTTTGAAAAGACAAGCTATTTTAACTTTACGGGTTGTTCATAATATAGACTGAAAATACTTCCGGCAAATATCTGCATAAGAAAATTTCGCAATATATCTTCATGCTCGCCTTCTATATATTGCAACTATCTAACAATTGATGACTAATATGTGCAAGAGGAACATGTGGAAATGAATATGGGGAACGATTGCGAAATACAATTTTTTTTTTTGAAATTTTGATCATTAAATTAATCAGCCGAACATTTGTTTTCTTTTTCACCGCCTATTCGGCTGCATAAAATCTCTGCGGAAAAATTCGTTTCTTTTTCGTCTATTCTTAACAAATCCAAAAGAAATTTACATACGCAAGGTTTATGGCACGCTTAATTGTTTGCAGTTCATGCAGAAGATGATAATTCGGAAAGAATATTGAAGCGAATGAAAGATAGTTATAACCATGGAATTATACTACAACAGGTGTTGTAATTTATAACTTCATTAGGTACCATTTATTATCACTACGCATTGCATCATAGAAGATAATGTGGTAGACTGATTGAAAGCATATATATATATATATATATATATATATATATATATATATATATATATATATATATATATATATATATATATATATATATATATATATATATATAATATATATATATATATATATATATATATATATATATATATATATATATATATATATATATATATATATATGAAAGGATAATGCAATAGAAAGAAGAAAAGATGCTTATTTTGTGGAGAAAAAATTTTATTGAAATGAGCTTTGAAAAAAAAGTATTGCAAAATTGAAGATAACAGAAAGGAATTACAAAGAGAAAATATATTCGACGAATTTCTCCTTTTTTTTCTCAGAAGGAATAACGGAATAATAGAAAAAAAAATGAATGGCGAAGATGAGGAAAGCTAAATGTATGCATTTTTCGTTTGTTTCTATGCGTTTATTTTTGCATAATCATTGCAACAAAATTCAATTTACGAAGAACATGAGCTAGAAGCATGTAATTTAGCAGCTATAATCCTTTTCTCTCTCTCTCTCTCCATCTTTTCCTATTGTGTAGCCGCTCTCTGCTTCTTAATAGTTATAACCTCTCTCCTCCTCTCTTCCGGCTTCAAATTGAGGCATATTTTCATTCATCAATTAGTCTATCAGTTCTGCACCTATATTCCTCAGGTAATCATTTGAATTTTTTGAAAATTTTACGGATTATATGATAAGCTTATTTCTTTTTCGCACATTATTGCTGAAGTGAAATTAAACTTCTGGTAATTTAGTGAATTTACGTGAGTTGTTAGTGAGAGCTCACTTTCGAATGAAACACAACGTCAAATGTGACTGCAATGTTGTGATGTCGATGAAGTTAGGGGGGAGGGAGGGGATGAGGAAAGGGGATGCGGAGAGGGGGGTGGGGAAACGAGAGGAACTCTCAATCTGCAGAAGACAATGATTTCAAATACGTTTACTTCTACAGTTGAGAATGGTGAACAATCTATGCGAACAAGTAACCTCAGAGTTTCAATCCTCAGCGACGACTAGGCAGATTTCAATCCTATTCAACCTATTTTTACGTTCCTTTAGAATCTTTATCGAAAACATATTTGCGACAATGAAGCATTTTCTCTCTCTGTCATTCGGATGAATAAGTATGAAAGCAGAAATAAAGATGAGGGAATTTTATTGCTCAAAAATTAAATTTTTCAACTTCTATGCAAATGTATGATGCATGTTATTTAGCTTCTAACTATTTTATCACCATAAAGTATTTTAGATTTTTTTATTCACTTATTAAACCGTATTTTGATTTCTTCAATGTTGATGGCATCATTTCTGATTTCTGCGAGCGAATTTTTGCATTCCGATCATTTTCTAAAAAAAAAAACAACAAATATCATAGAGGTTTCATTAATGATGAAAAAGTATATGCAAAAAATTTCAAAACTTTCGTTAAATTCCTTCTTATGCAAATATTTTTCCACTGTTTTCTTGTGACGGTTGATTTATTTTCTTTTTGTTGCCGAATATTTGTTATTATTAATGAAATTTTACGGTTCGACCGAATATTCGTTATGCGACCTTTTTTTTTCTTGAAATTTTCAACACAATTATTTTGCATGCACTTTTCTTAAAAATGATTCGACCATATCAGTGGAGAAAATATTTCAATTCGTTGAAAAGTCAAATTGAAATTTGAAAATCCTCAAGAAATATACGAAAATTTAGTTTCGTTTGTAATATATGAAAATGTTTAAAAAATATTTCAAATGGATCTATAGGTCCCGAATGGCTGAAAATTTGTCGCATCTCGGAGTATTACACAGTCGATCGAAATTCTCGTTGAAATCTCTCATTTTCGCTATATTTCGCTCTTTTTTTTTTCGCTATATTTCGCTCTTTTTTTTTTTCGCTATAAATCTCTCATCAATCGAAATCACATCAATCAGTGAGATGAAAAATTTAGTTTTCGAAACTTGTCGATGGTTACTGCGAACGAATTCCTTAGGGAACAGTAATAAATAAAATGAAGAACGCGCAATATTGAAATATTTGAAGAAAAAAAAAAAAATGAATTTCAACAAGGGAAAATTATTTGAAATTTTATTTTTTTTTTTAATAAAATAGAATGATGCAAATAAAATCGAAGAAAAAGAAATAAATCTTTATGTCACGTAATGCAAATTTATGATTTCTCATATTTCGATATGATTCATTGTGCGCGCTAGAAAATTCTCTCCAATTATCATGCGCAATCGCTTTAAAATTTGCACTTTAGCTGTGAAGCGCAAGATCATAACGCTTTCCATATACGCACGTAAATGTGTGTATTTGTCTATCTATCCGTTTGCTGATCTATCTGTCTCTTCGTCAATTTTTTAAACACTAACCGACAAGGTAGCAAAATTTTATGGGCAAATTTTCACCTATATAATTGTAATCTATACGAAATATGCGCATTTCATATAGATACATCGATTTCTGAAAGCATATGAGCACTTAGAAAAAGCAGAAAAAAAAATGTGCGCAAATTTAAAAAAAAATAAATTTTTATGAGTGGCCAAAATTTAGTATCGAATATAAAATATGCCTATATATTTTATTGTTTATTGATAAGAATGAATATATGAATCTAGCGCTGATCCAGTCAACTAAAATATAAAAATTAGATTTTTTTAAAGCTGAGTTCTTCATTTGTTGTTGTTGTTGGCAATAATGCAAGAGGTCTTAAAATGTATTTTGCATAGGTTTTTTTTTTTTGGAAAATTAAATCGAACTGAAGAAGATAAACGATTATTGATAATTTTTCTTTAATATATCTTTTCATTACTAATTCATCTTGAAAAGATGGAGACCACTACAAAATATTTCCGGTAATATTTGGGTGAAACTGATTTTTTTTTAATAAAAAGTAAAAATAACATTGATAACATATAGAACGTTTCGAACGTACTTTACCAATGAGAAAGACAACATAAAATGCTCAACTATTCATTTCATTTGTTGTTTCTCCTTTCTTCAACAATAAGAGGAAAAATAAATTCACCTTAAGTTAACGCTTTCTTCATAAAAGCTCTCTTTCATCTTCATTAGAATGCTGTAAAATCTAATAGTTGTAAGAGATATTCGACTCTTATTGCCTATTTTATTACTTTATCTTGTAAATTAGTTATTAAAAAAACTCAACGGAAATCTTTTTTTTTCTTCAATTCTTTCGAGTTTTTCAATTTCTTATTTGCATTGTTTTCGTATTCATTTTCTTGAAAAATTCGTTTTTCGTTTTAAGTATGTATTGTTGTTTCAATTTTTCAATGATTATGGCGTATATTCACTTCTGTGTTTCATAGATAAGCGCCTTACACTTCTCAATTAGTTCAATTTCTCTAATGTTTTATATTTAATTATAAAAAGATATTGTAATCTTTCCATCTATCATATCGATATTCTTCATACAACATCAAATACCTAAAATATTTAAAATAATAATCTCGAAATTAGAATACATTTAGTAGAATCGGTTAGCCGGAAAAAACCCCCCCCCCGGTAAATGGTATAGTTATCAAGATAACATAAAGCCTGAGGTAAAACCGCATTAATGCTTCAAACTTGAACGTGTTATACAAACTTGATAGACAACATCGTTAATATCATTCAACTAGAAATTTTCCTGAATCGAATACAATATATTCATTGAAGCGTTTATGATACTCGAATCATCATTAATGCAAGTATACGATCATATTACCGTATACATCGCAAATAGATTTCTATATGGTTTAATTAATGATTATTTTTTTCATTGATATTTCGAAAAAAAATTTTTTTTTTGAGTAATATTCCACTTTTCATATATTAGTGAAATCGAAATGCTTCTTATTTCGGAGAAATTTCATATTGTTTCATCGTTAAGCAATGAGTATATCTCGTTTAGCCGTATTAAGGCTTATATTTCAATTAAATGTGAAGAAAAAAAAATTTTTTTTTTTGTGAAAATAATTAACGAAAAAAAACCTCTAACAATTTAAGTAGAAAATTCGATTATGAAAT
This sequence comes from Ascaris suum, assembly GCA_013433145.1. Taxonomy (NCBI): domain Eukaryota; kingdom Metazoa; phylum Nematoda; class Chromadorea; order Rhabditida; family Ascarididae; genus Ascaris; species Ascaris suum. Next base: position 1,656,665 of record CM024171.1, read on the forward strand.
TAAGGCAGCAAATAATTTTGTGAGAGAATTTTAACGACTGAACAAGATTTAATAAAGGAAGAAACTTTGAAAAAAATGAGGGAAATTATATGGAGTTTCTCCCTTCATCCACCCCGCCATCAGCATCCCACTCGATATAAATTACTCATCATTTCCACTTTATTTATACAAAACGAATAATAAATATAGGAAAATCAAATATCTTTTACATTATAAGTTCTGTTTCGATGAAATTGCGCAAAAAAAAACGTAAAGTTCATTGTCTGAGCATGAAAAAAAAAATTTCTTTTTTTTGGAATTCTTAATGCCCTTAACTTTAGGAAAATTATTTCAACATATTTATGGATGATGAAGTTTATTCCGTCTTCGACTGTAAACGTTTTGTCTTGCAATGTTCAATTTAAATCTCAAAAATTATCGTTGCAATTTAGTTATGTGTTTTTAATCCATTCACTTAAAATCCAAATCGTTCGAGGAACGTAAAAATGAAGAAATTTTAAAGAAAGTTATCGACTTTTTCGTATAAACTGTGGCAAGAGAAAAATATTCGGTATGCGATATGCTAGGCAAAGTCTATAATTTAATAGGCGTGCTTTTTACAGCATTTTTTTTTGAATAAATAACATATCACAACAAAAGTCTTCGCTTAATAAAAAAAAAATATATAATTCTGTTATTGAGCGGGAACTCTTTCAAGCTTCTAAAAAAGAATCCATTTGAACGATTTGGGAGCAATCACTTATGAAAATGGCATGATAGGTAGAGAAATCGACTATAGAAATTGATAGAATGCGTTCTCTTGAAGTTCAACCGAAAATTTAATCGGCTCCTAAAAGTAGTGATAAAAAAATCATTAAAACGTTCTGCTATGAAATCAGTCGACTCATAAACCTCAATTAGAATATTGGTCTTTAAAATTAGTTTAACCAGGTGTAATGCGAAATTGACAAGGTGAATTTTATATTCCTCTTTTGTTGTTAATAATTCAATGTGCAACACTGTCTATATCTGTGCCAAAATATGATAAAACACAAGGAAACTAGAAGGATAAAAGACCAGGCTATGCTGTGCATTAAATTTATAGAGTTTAATTGCTATAAATCATGTGTTACTGTATTTTAAATTACTATTACAAGCTTAAATTACTCGTCAGACAGATACAGACGTATACATACATATGCACAGACATATGGACAGACATTCGGTCACCATAATATACTCTCAAAAGGTTTGTGAGAGAAAAAAAGAAAGAGAAATTTAACAAATGAAGACTCACATCCTCGAACAGGCATTTTCCTCAGTGCAGATTTTCCTCTCACTTAGCGTCGTTGAAGCGTCACCAACTATACTGGCAGAGTGAAGAAAAAAAAAACGTTCGAATTTATCAATGCGCAAATAAATTCAAGCAGTAGGAAGCAAATAAAATCACGATTAAGAATGGCTCACACAATTCGACCTTGCACTTCAGCTAATAGTATAGTTGCAATCATGCGGAAATCAGCGGAGACGAGTTTTCTTTTCTTAGTCGACAATCAAAAAGTAGCAAATCATATTGCGAAAATTCATTTCTCTTACTTTTGTTTTCGAATAAAATACTTTCATGCAATCAATAATTCTCGTTTGTATATTACGAAAAATATTTGAAATATAGTTGAGCACTAAAATGGCCGAATGAAAGTCGAGAAACGATGAATGTCGACTAGATATCGACTAGCATTCCACATCTAACACTGAATCGAAGAGGATGTGGTGGTCAGATAGTCAGAGCAAATGCCACTAGTGCAATAATTTTCTTTTTTTTCTTAATAGGGAAATAGGTTAGAGAGGAAGGCTAGCTTGCAATGCAATGACGCCGTTTGCGTTATCGTCCTGAGCGCAGCGTTGTGAAATATTTAGCCGCTTGTCCAATGAGATTATACGCAGAATTGAGACCAAATGTGCAAGTTATAGCCTGAAGTCATGCTCTCAAGCTCGCAATGACTACATAATTAGTAAAACTTCATCACGAACAAAAAACTCTTTCCGTTCTGAGTGTGATCAACGTTTTATATCATTTCTCCGATAAAACTGATGTCCTCATATCCTCTATAAGACACTAATATTTTATCCATACTCCATTGTTTTCTTCAAGTTGAACATTTCGTTGACTATTCATCCAACTCTCCTTTATCCTCTTTATCCCTATTTCAATACAAATTAAGCGTATCGAATATGGACTTGAATTCAAAAATACTCCTAGACGTATACTTGTGTTAGGCGACATAGCATTAAGAAGAGGTAAAAGATTAAAAAGTATAATTAAAGAGACTGAAATCAAACGCTGACCATTCGCGAAAAGTTATTGACGGAGGGAGGGAGGGTTTACGAACTTAAAATATTTGAGGTTATATATTCGTTGAGTTGAGCAAACGACTTTTTCAATTGCAGTTGGATAGCTTCATTGAAAGAGTAATTTAGTCATTTGGGGTGATCTTGTTGCTTCTTTAGGAAACGACCAAGCTTTCATGAAAAGAGCTTACTTATATAGGTATGACATTGAAATCGCTGATTATTCTATCGTGCATAAATCACTTTTATGGTGGATACTCGTTGCATTTATTACTATTACAGCGCTATGCTATTGCTTTATTGCCAACATCCACTATGTTGGCTCTTATATTGTTGCGCTCCTATTGTTTGTAGTGTTTTAAAGTGCTTAGAAAAATTTTGATCATTTAAGTTGTGAAACATTTCATCTATCATGAATATACTTCATAAGGTAGAAATAAAAGAATACAATGTACTTAAAAAAGGAGGTATATACGTGGAATTGCTTAGACTGCATATTGCACCGATTGCAGATTGCACTGATTGCGCAATGCACTAACTGCAGATTGCATCGTTCGCATATGTTTAATCAGAATGGCATCGCTTGAGTGATGGTGTACATTATGAATATGTTAAAGAGAAAACATTTCTTTCAAACTTATATTTTATGAGTGTCAATCATTTCCTATGGTATCAATTTTGAAATAGTCCTATCAATAAGAATATAGAAATTTATGCATCTCATCTAAATCTATTTCTGTGAACATTGATGAATAAATTTCAAAAATTATGCTCTTATATATAATGCAAGAAAAAGCAACGTTAAATCAGATGCTTATCTATGAAAAATAGACCCTGCGATAAAAATTGAAATTACGCTTTAATTCTAAATATTTGAAATTCATTCTTTTGATAACTCCGACATTATGGCTCGACTCATCGTTCCCTTTCTATTCCCCCCCCCCCCCCCCCCTTCAGTGATGCGCCTCTTCAAAAAGCATATCATATTGGCATAAATTAGACGCATCAATGAATATTTGAGATAAGCACGGAATAACATTTATGTCACTAGTTTCATAAATTTTACGATTGAATTTGGTGTTAAATTCCTAAGAATTCGGGGAAAAAAAAAGCTTTGCACATTAACGCAATAATATGCAAATTTTATAACTTAGGTGTATTTTTGAAATGGTCTTTTTTTCTTAAAATGCTCTTAATAGCGAGTTAAATAACAAAGATGTCTGTATGATGTCTTAAAATGCTCTAGAAATACGAAATAACAAAGATTCCACGAGTTAAATTGTGTCTGTATGCAATGAAACCTATGAAAAACATGAGTGACGATAACCTCTCTCTATGGGGGGATGGGGCGGGGGGGGGGAGGGGGTCCAACCTAGGACGCTTCGATAGCCAAACTAACCCCCTCCACTTAATTATTTTCTATTCTCTTGGATGTGATCATGGTATCAGCCCCATCATTTCATCAGCGCACATGATGCAATATTCCTAGTGAGCAGATTATGCCAACAAAGAAAAAAGAACATTTCGAAATAGGAGAAAAAAGTGGGTGAATTGAACAGAAAAGCCGATTTTAAAAAAAATCTAGCCCTCGCCTTCAGTATGTGCTATAACATAAAATGATTTTTTGAATATATGTATTTAAATATAAGTAACAACTTATAACTTTGCAGTATCATTACAAAGTTGATAGCACTCGCATATGTTAATAATATATGAGGTTTTGACTGAGATATTCTATGAGATCGACACGTTCTTTGCAGGATTATTAGTGTTCATTTATTTATTATAAGACAGGCTGAACGTTCTTCGGAGATTATTTGCCTGCTGGTTCTATGAAATCTTATATGAGAATGGTCATTTTATCGACTAGGCATGAACTCCACGAGACGCTTGTCGCATCGATAGGCAATGAAGTAAAATTGGCGCAGCTGTCACACGCATACGCACGGACACCACACACAGGGACATACAGGCACACACAGAAGGCACACGCATGCATGTGCTCATGGATCAATCCAGTGAATCGAAAAATCCGAGACGTTTTCTTTTTCATTGAGTAAACTCATATCTATGTAGCCTATTGTCCGTCCTACTCTTTTATTTATAAATTTCGTTTTCACTTTTACCTTCACCATTGACACCAGCAGGTATTGCGTGCTTCGCTTTAGAAGTCAGTCGACAATTTGTTCAAGGAAAAAAAAATCAATATCCCATGGATGACGTCATTCGGAAAAGAGTTTACTCTTTTGTTGGAAAATAATTCCCAATAATGACATCATTATGGCCGACAAACTATCGTTCGTTGCACTTTCTACGCCTTATACATATGAATTCCCACAAAAAATGATGTTATCGAAATCGTCACACTATATCACATATTTCTGAAATATATTTCATCTTTAATTTCACTTATCATCGCTTATAAATTTAAAGAGAGGTAAGAGAGGTATCCGTTGTGCACAGGTAAAACATTCAATTTCATAAGTTATCAATGAATAATAAAAGTAGGCAAAATAATGCTCGGATTTTTTAAGTGAATCGTTTTTTTTCACTAATAGCAGCAGCAAGGATTCTATGCGGTACTTGGAGTCGATCCATAAATCGTTCAAAGGAAAAGCACTCAAATTTATCGACTCGTTTTATCGCAATGATTTGAATTAAGAGTTCATTTATGTCGTTTCAATCATCATACCTTAATGAAATATTGAAGGTGAACATATTCTACCTGTTGAGGAATAAAAATTACCTGAAGATGCAAATTAAAGTTGAAGTCAAAATCAAGATCGCCGATAATTCATAACATTGAAATTAAATCAACTGAATAATATTTGGATATCGAATTGATTAAAATGCATGAATTAATTTCTTAAAGCGGATGAGAATATGAAAAGCTATCAAACATTGCAATTTATTTCGTTTTATCACTCAATATAAATAATTCAACAGCAATTTACAATAATCTCATTTACACATCACTTATTTTGTCATTATAGGATTTAGAAATACATGCATTAAAACAGTCGCATTTCATGTCCGCCTAGTTATTTTTCTCTTCATATACGATGACAATAATATCAGCTCTCAATAAAGGACAAGCCGAAATAACGCCTTGAGTAAACGATATCGAACTAGTGTTGCATTATTTAGTTGATACTTTAATCGTTTAGAACGCTCATATGATAAGCGTAGTATCAATAATGCAAATGCAATGCAACAAAAGCGTCAAATTTGCAACTCTACATCTATGTAATAATTGTATTGCGTTACAATAAGACTAACATTCGATATGGCATCGATTCTTTATGTTCACATGAAGCGAATTTCCTCTCGAATTTTCCGCTTACTAAACATCAATGAAATATTTCAGATGGCTATCCAACATTATTCATTAATTTAATCTAATTAACGTTCTCTTGCCTAACTTGTCGATTGACATATGCATTGAATTGCATTGTCATCATCGACAATCTTTTCCAAATAATTCAATTAGCACTTAAAATAAATTATTGAGCGCAGAAAGAACCCAGTGCTATGATAGCATTGTGGTGATAATGAATTTGCAAAGAGAATCTGCAAAAAAAGGCGGAAGAAAAAACTTAGAGATAACGATCCTCGGCACATTGCAAAGCTTAAAGAGAGAGTTTCAATGGACTGAGAAGAGAAATAACATGAAATTTATTCGACTAGTAGATTTTCTATATAAGCATTTATGTTTGATTGGCTATAAGCACTAACTAATAAAGAGTAGCATTTTCGCTGAATTCTGATCATCGAAAATGCAATAGAATTGCAATCTCGGAACGTTGAGAAAATTGCAAATTTGTTGATAAATGCGCATTATACAGGGGGATGGGTGGATTCCCCGCAATCTATGTAGTAGTATGGCCAGAAGACCCACTTTTTCACTCATTTCCCTCTTCCTCGACGCCGCCTCAATTCGCCGTGACGTATCCTTATTTTTCATCAGTACCTTAAATATTTTGTTGTGTCGCTGTTGTCTGTGTTTGTATTTATTATTGAAAAATTTCCTAAAATTTTAGCAAACATTTAAAATATATTCCGCATTCCCTATCGCTATAATCTATCGGTTTTCGAGGTGATCAACAAATGCTCATTGAGTCTTTATGAATCACTTAGAGATATGAGACATATTGCGGCTGTTTTGTTTGCGTCAAATTTAGTTGGGCTTCATCCTCGTGAAGAACCCATACCTCGTGAAAGACGTGAAGGGCTTCTTTATAAGACTTCATGAGACAATATCTGCTTTTCCCTCACATTACTGTGCTCCTCCTAGCGCATCTTTTCGGAAATCTTTCGACGAAACAGCTGCAAATAGAGTTCTAAAAATTGCGCTATCTGATCCTAATCAAAAGATATCAGCAATTGGTTTTTTGACTTTATGCGGGAAGTAGCAGGTGCGATGTACCTTGTAACAGGAAATAACAGGTGGAAACGCATTGGAATGCTGATTATATAAGGAAGCAACCGTTTATCAACAATACTTCCTTGCATTATGAAAGTTTCCTTTTCAAATTTAAGTAACAAGTAACGATAAAGGCATCGATATGAGATTCAGCATCAAAGAGGCTTTGAAAATGGTGTGAAATTTTGTGAAGAAGTAACCGAATAAGGAACAAAAAATAATAAAGAAGCAACCACTTTTATTTACTACCTCTCGTACGACATCAGCAAATTTTTTTTCCAATTCAAGGAAGTAATTAATAAATAAAATGCACTACTATAAAATTATTACTCTAGCTAGAAATATCTTAGAAATATTGAGTAGAATTTTTTTACTAGTCAACCGTCTAGCTATAACACATGCCGAATTTACTGTACCACGGCTAGCTTAATTAGCTTTCCCCCCCCCCCCCCCCTCCCCTCACTCCGTCGCAACAAAATATCACTCAAATAAAGCAGATTTGATTGTTTTTCGAATACTTTCTGCAAATTCTCTCGATGGATCCAGACTATGAAGATACGTGCGAGGAACATTATGCTGTGTACTTCACTAATTGTGGGTATATGATTCTAAGCCATGAACTGCACAAATTGTGAACTATACGATAGTAAACCAATAGCAAAGTGGACAGCATTAAGAAAATGAGTGGATTCATTTAATACGGCTCGCAAAATAATTTGTCTAATTCGTTTGGTGGATTTGCCTTAAAAATGGTATCTGTGCTTATATCCATTTGAATCTGTCTGTTTCATAGTTTAAATTGGGGAATCCCAAAAAGGAAATTTCGCATAGGTTCACTTTTCTTTCTAAAGTCAATATTCTAGTGCGTCTTCCGATTTTCATATGTTCTAAGAGCAGTCGTTTACTAAAGAGGTATATTCTTTTCAATTAACTCCGTTTTTTTTTAAACAAATGGTGTTAATTCTCCTCAGTTTGGATGGGAACGACCATCTATTCAATGTTGTTTTTCCCTTTCTGCCATATTTCGACAGAAGGTATCCTGATCGAAGAGGATCTTCTTTTCAAAAAGGTTTTAATATTCATGCAAAAAATTCAACTTCGAATATTTATCTCTCTTTTCAGAAGAATCCCGTGGTCGATGAAAAAAAAGTTGAGCATAACTAATCCACGCGTTGAATTACCTTCCCCCCTCTATCCTGAATCGCATTCCATCCTCTCTATAATTTTTACCGCACAACAAAGAGGACGCACTTTTGCGCATGAACCAAACGCTTTTTTGAATTCAAAAAAATTGTGGACAATATAATGAATAAAGAACATTTTTTCCGGCACAGAATAAATGTCATCGTGCGTAACTCTATCATTTAAAAACCAATGCCTTCATAGAAAATGTCATAGAAATTCACAGCAGTCTAAATTCAGCGGAAAAATGCAACATCTAAGAAGATTAATGTGCATTATGGATGAGTGGTATCGTTGGCTTTGCTCCGAGAAGAGCTGCCGAATGTTTTTATCGAAACTGCCAATGAGAATTTCTCCCTATATCTGAGTTTTGAGTGTTCCACAGAGCTAAAAGATTTTTGCACATTTTAAGTGTAATCTCATGTTTAAGATATTGGAATTTGATAGATTTCGGTAGGAACTCACAAAAAGCGACAGTGTTTTGTTACCTGACCTCATCGCAAATGTAGAGGTCAGGCAAACTCGACCGTATAAGCAAGAAAATTTTATCTGAGAGTATTGTGATTACTCTAATCTCTTCTTGGTTTTGAATCGTAACTTATCTCATCAACTCTAAATTGCAGCATTCATCATTTCAGCCATATTTCCTATTTTTGGCTCTTCTTGCACAGTTCAAAACGATCTAAGCGCATTTGATGCCATTTTTTAGCTCTGCAAATAAATAAAATATAATTAAATAAAGAAATAAGCATTTAACATTTCTAACCAAAAGTGGTTTTAAATAAATACTATTATATATATATATATATATATATATATATATATATATATATATATATATATATATATATATATATATATATATATATATATATATATATATATATATATATATATATATATATATATATATATATATATATATATATATAGCCTGTAAACGGTAAACGCGAATTATAGCCTGTGAACGCGAATTAGCCAAAAAAAAAAAACCAATGCGAACGTTCCCGGAAGAGAAGTAAAGAAAGAAAGAATGAAGTTCCAATCCGTGTGGATGACCTAAGAAGCCACTAAATGAATACTGCTGATGAAAGTCGAGTTTTTCGATTCGCTCCATATACTTTAGAAAATTTGATCCAAGTCTCTCCTCTTTTATACAAAACTTTCAATTGCGCAAGAAAAACCGCACATCGTATCTCATAAAGCGGATACGCGATTCTTGAAAATTTCAAAAATTTGCCTAAGCGCTCTCAAATACTCAATTTGCGTTATCCCCAAAAGAAACAAAAATTCTATGAAAAATTGCAATAGTGACCTTACTCTTACTTAGCATTTCCGATGCATGAGAAAAATTATAAATAATTTGAAGTTTGTTTCGAAAAATGATTCTTATATGGCTTAGGTTAGAATCTACATATACCAATAATTACAGTTGAATATTTACTCGCTAAAAAATTGTCTTTTAGGAAAGACTATGCTCATGGATTCAGCTTGAATCGATTTGATTTCGATTGTTGTAGATGAATTTGTTGGTGAAATTCTTCTAGGTGCCTAAATGAATATGGCTCAAGTTGGCGATGTTTTTATTTTCGTCGAAGTCCCACACAACGATTTAAGGTATCAGGGAGACCGCAGATGTTCACCACAACGGATGGAAGACACATCAGCGGATGAATAGGATGAAGTGAGATGCGTTTGGAGGAATCGGCTGGCTATTTTTCACACTTGCATTTTTAGTGACTTCCGAGTTTATGTGCCTCATGTATCTGATACATTGATGTGTCTGATACAAGCGATTTGATGAAGACTTCCCAAGGGGAATTCCTGAATGCCGAATGAAAAAATAATCGTTATCTGCCAAAAACCATATCAATTAAATACCACTCACTAATCAGGAAGTAGCGAAATGGACTGATTAAACTGGCCGCATTTGTGCTTTTTGCAATCAATGCACAACCTCAGGGGAATACAAACACTCTTCAAGTGCGATAAACACAAAGTTCAAGGGAATACAAACAATGCGATAAACACTCTTCAAGTGTTCATCGCATGCATGTTGCTGAGAATCAAAATGAAGAATCAACTGTATGCATTAGATCGTGGAGAAGTTCGCTCACATTGAAAGTAATAAAACAAAACCTTCATAAAGAAAGGTTTTAAAAAAATGTTCCGTGTAAATTCATTTACTCTATTTGGTTTTTTTTTTTGTAAAAAAAGACAATTAGTAAAAAGTATGAAATTTGGGGTTTTGTAGAATTCTCTTAAAATTACTTAAATTTATTTCAATTTACTACGAAAAAAAAACTGCAAAAGGTGAAATAATAGTGCTTAATTGAGTTATATACTAATGAGCGTTCTTTGAAGCGAGCTAATTAAATCTACTTCGATTTTGCAAGGCAGCCATCAGTGGTCGATAACGGGTAAACTGGAAATCAATGAAGAAAGGAGCTAGAGAAGTTGGCACGATAAGCGGTCCCCCGCAGTCCAAAATTTATGATTCATCCTAGTGCGGGGGTCTACGCGAGGCGGACCGCTACACGGTGATAGCGGTTAACTTCGAGCACTACACAACATGCGCTTTTACTACTTGCTGAATTAATTAATCCTATATGTGTTCAATCGAATTTGAGGAAATAATAAAACATATATGAAACTAGATACTTAACCTCTAATTTATCCGATTGAATTCATAAATTTTCAACGAGAGATTCGCTAATCGTTGCGCCGATAAATATACGACGAATCCGAATGAATGTAAAATGCAGACAAATTTTTCCGCATCTCTAAAACAAAAAATCTCTACAAATACATTAAAGTTGAGAGGGCGATATGAAATGTGGTCTATAAGATCATTTTATAGCTTAGATTATATTTCTAAAATTAATGGCTATGTAATTTTACAACTCCAAATATTATTTGCAAATTTGCAAATATACAAATAAAGAATTTAATTATTTCGAGCGGCAAATAAATATCAGCAAAAAAGAAAAAACGAGAAATTTCATCGTTCAGTTGATCGAAAACGTTTGATATGCAAATATGGAAATCTATTCAATTTTTATATTTTTTCGATAATAAAAATGCAAAAATTTTCAGTTTTTTTATAATCAAGCTCAAATTTATTGACTGCTATCTAAGTTTACAAACTGCATAGATAATGACGGCGAAACGCGATTTGTTCAAGGCGCCAAATTCAAATATACCTCTTGAAAATTTTCGAGTGGTTGAACAATAAAGGCTAACGAGAAAAAAAGACTAGAAAAAAAATCAGAATTGATTTTTTTTTCAGTGTTGAGTTTCACAGCTTTCAATCAATTTCATACTGACGCCACTCTTACTTAAATGGCGTTGAGTTGTTTTTTTTGTTCGTCTGCTCTTTTTCTTTTTTTTTTTTTTGCTATTTAATTGCAAATCAAATGAATACATTCGAAATATTTTCAGGAGGAATGGGGTTGAAGGAGGGGAGGGGACAAACGAATGACATTCATAGACATTTTAAATAAAAGGAAATAATATCGTTTCACGAATTTTTTTGAACCTGATTTTAATAAATTTCAATAACGTAAAAATGTAATTTGCATATGACTGATACAATATGCAATTATTTTTTAAAAAAATTCCTTAATGCATTAAAACGGTCATTAGATAACAGAGAGTAGCAGTAAATACTAAGTTAGAAGTTACATTAATTGATGATAAGATTAATATGGCATTAATGAATTGAGAAAGTCCTAAAAGTAATAAAAAAATTATCGACATACCAAAGGTCAAAATTTTTCATGAACCTGAAAGATCGAAATCAACCAAAGACTTATAAATAAAAACCTTAAATAATACTGAAATTCTTTCGTTCTCATATCGAAAAAAAAAAAACTTGGAGATTCAACATCAAAATCATACGAACATCATAAAAATATAAACGGATTCTATCAACGAAAATTTATTCTGCAAATAACATGTAACAGAGACGTATTTATTAGGGAAACTTTTGTTAGCTATCATATAAGGAATTTTTTATTATCTTTGAAATGATCCCTATTGTATGAAACGCAAAATGAAATTAAAGAAGTCTTTTCGAAAAAAAAAACTGAAATAAAAATAGATAATCAAAATTATTTATCGAAGATAATTTTAAGCGCATTTTTATATGTGGATAAATTATAGCGCTGAATAGATAACTTCTATATGTTGCGCATCTAACCGACGAGTTGTACAATTTATCAACATCAAATATAGTATGCAAAATTATACCTAAATGATGCAGGCTAAACAAATTTATTGTCCATGCAAATATTCCACAAAAAAATTGTTTTCTTTTTATCTATCGAATAAATATTGAACACATGCAAAATTATTTCCACATACTTAAAAGTTCTTTCGAAATTAGTGATCTCAACCTCAGTTATAATATAAAATATTATCCTATTGTGGTTATGTCGACTAAATTTCCTAAGCTTACCTTCAACGTTTTCCGAGTTAAGATTAACTGACAGGTTGATATACCCACATAAATCACGTGGATACAGACATGACGTGCCGTGATGACATCCACAAATCATCGTCATAAAATCGCATAAACCTATACAGATAGATGTGATGTGTCAGCAAAAAAAAAAAAAAAAAAAAAAAACAACGTTTCATGAATGATATACTGCTATGTGAAATTTCTGACAATAAAATTCGCGCAGCGGCTTATAAGTTATGGCCTTTATTTGAAGATCAGTTGAATAATATGCCTTATGATATTTGTTGGGATGATAGTTTCGTAGTTCGAATTCTCGAAAAGAAATTTTTTGCAATGGATTTTTTTTTTTTGGTTGTCGAAATATTCACAGGCAAAATATAGCGAATGAATCAATGGAATTGATATCGTCGATAACTGAAATTTAAAAATTCGACCATATTTTTGGAGGATTTAACTGCGCGTTTCAAACAAAATGAATCGCTTTTGAGGGAATTTTTTTTTATTAATACGAATTGTTCAAATGAAGCGATTAGATAAGGTTAAAACTTGAGAAGGTTTGGGAGTAGGCTTAAACTTGAAGCAATTTAGGAGTGCGGTGGAAAAAAAAATGGAACACTTGAGATTGGAAACGAGCAAGTAAGAACACTTATGTCGTTCATTGGTATAATTTCTTCGTGCTCAATGAAATGAAGCAGTCGATCTGATCGGTATCGGCAGAACATAAAAGCGAACATCATATCTGTACTTTCGATATGCTTTCTTTCCACTGCTTTCTCAATTTACCTAGGTTTTTACTGCTATAGAGAAATAACGAAGATGCCCCGAAAATAGGATTCTCAAAATAATTGCTACAGTAAAAGCCTCAAGTAAGCTCCTCTTACTATCTCCCATAACCCCATCCCGTCTCCTTCTATTCCCTTCTTTCTTCGGCTCTCTTTCGATGGAAGCCTTAAGCCGCATTCCGTTAGAGACATAATAATATTGATACAATCTAAATCATCTCATCAAGTGAACATCACTTTAGGTGGCGTAGTTCAAAGCGTTCACATATCATAGTTTTGCTTCAATTATTTTACAATTTTTTGCAAAAAAATTACCTAAAAATATCATAACGAGCGGATTGATTAACATTCAGATAGAAATACTCTCTAATTGGTAATAATTGGCTTAGAAGTAACGCTTCGATGCAAAGCTATTAGGTAATGCTTAGTGCAATTGACTGTGATTTGCACGATTATCACTATCACGGAATGCCCTCATCATCACTTGCAAATGAAGCAGTATTAACGGAGCTCATTACGAGAATGATCTATTAAGTTATGAGCATCATAGCTTTTCATAGCGTAAGTATTACGCATAACCGCAGTGTTTACCTTGTTCGGTATAGAACAAAAGGTGAGAGCAAAATGTGAGGTTAGCCAAGCAGGCAATTCCTATTTTTACAAAAAATCAAAAAAATAGAGGAGCCCCGCCAACCCTATATTATCACTAAAACAGTGGCAATTTTCGAAACACTGTAAAACACTATAAAATTCTATGTGCCCGATTATTGAAATTATACACAAAATGAAGAAACTTCCGTCGAGAATTTTTGAAACGAAATCAAAACTATTCGCTCAACTTATGTTGGAACGCTCATATCTAGGCTTTTTTCTCTGCTGGATCTTGCCCCTAAAGATAAATGTAAATAAAAATATTGCCATACTTAATATTTTATTATTACACCTTGAACGATGGTCATATCGTTTGCTGCTCAACATTCTATCAACCTCGCTTAAACGAATTACGATCATACAATACATAAGGCTTAATGAAAGGTAGAGAAAACAAAGTTAGGTTAGGTTAAATTACCAATTTTACTAATAATTATCGTTGAAATAACAATTTACAATTATCAAAATATCAAAATGTGAATAAAATATGTTTTAAAAAAATTCATACATCTGCATTCGGTCATTAGTTAGAATTTACATAACCATTACTCAAAAGATTTTTAGTAACATCATTCGATAGAATAATCGCATAAAAATTCTTCACATATCGAGTGTAATTTGCTCGAAAAAATTCGCTTCTTACGACAAGCAATCGAGATAATTCGCATAGATCGGAAGTACTTTGTGCAAAATGCATTCGTCAATGTAATCCAAAAAAAAACGATGCAATCTTTACTGATGTTAGTGGATATTGTGGCGCATTTTGATTTTATTGAAATGTATCGATCATCGAGTAATTTCACTAGATGTTTGCTTATTTATTTATTATTAGAATTGCAAAAAAAAAATTTTTTTTTTGCAAAAAAATTTAAAAATGTTTTTTCAAAGATTTTTTTTCTTCATTGCAATATATTGATGAAATTTTGCAATCGGTTATATATGATTGCATAGATGATTAATTATATACAAACGATTTCATTTAGTTCACTCATCGATAGACGACCCCTCAACATAGAAATTTTATAATGTGATATATGATTTTCATTTCAACATTCAATTGATTTCTTTTAAAAAAAATCGCAATTTTGGATATAAAGGAAAGACAACGAGCATTTGTGGTAAATAATTTTCATTCGAAATCGATATCTTATATATCTTTTGAGAATTTCTTTTTTTTTTCTGGAATAAATACAGAGAGAATAAATGCAAAAAAAAAATCCAAGAAAAAAAAAACTAGAAGATAGAATATTTTCAAGTATATATCCGAGTTTCTCGACGCTAAATATAAAGCGCTGTCATATTCAATGAAACTTTCAATGAAAACTCTCTTATGTACGAAGAAAATAAATGCAATCCATTTGCTAATACTGTCAAAAAAAAAATAGCACTTCATTTCACTTATTATATTTTGTTTGCCTTACGACATGTGACATTCCGATAATTTTACGCTATGAAAAATTCAACTTTTTTTGGGTATGATGACCGAATTGAATAAATGCTATGTGTTAAACATAACAAAGAATTGTGTTAGATATATATATATATATATATATATATATATATATATATATATATATATATATATATATATATATATATATATATATATATATATATATATATATATATATATATATATAGACATAAGAATATGCACATTTTCTATTTTGTGGATCAAAATATGCAAATTTGTTTCGCATGTCACACACAGACATCAAACAAAATCGTGATGTATTTTGCACAATTAAAATCATGAAAGAATACATTCGTTAATTTATAGCAGATCATCACAATAATATGTAAGTTTTTCTTCAAAGGTATTATAATGCAAAATACGACCAGCGATCGTTTGTGGTCTATATGAGGACTATAAAGATAAATTTTCTTAAGCATAAAAAATGCTAATTGAACGGGTCCATAATTTACATATTAAAAGCAATAAGCTAAGAGGCACTCATTTGCAATCGTAAATGATTTCCACCAATATCGCTTTGAATGCTCTCTCTCTCTCTGTCTCTCAAAAATGATACCTCCGACACCTATTCCATCTGGTCCTATCTACTCATCGCAAAACTAGTAGTGCCTATTCCATCCTATCCTGGTCCTATCTAGCTAGCATGGAACTATGATATTTACTCGTTAAGAGTATGATTGCTGATATTCACCTAAAAAGTTTAGGTTAGCTAATGTGTACTTTGTACTTTTCGACGTATTTATTCAAATTATTTTAATTGATGGAAATTAAATTGCTTTCCAATGAGAGTGATCTTCATAAGTTATAAGTGCATTAATGAAACTTTTCAAGACGAGATTTTAAAGGACTTCTGAGCACATTCCCCACTAATATTTCTTCATCTTCAATATCTTAAGTAGCCTTTATCACTTCAATCCTTAATGCTGTTCGATGAAATTTGCTCAAAAAAAATAAAAATAAAAATAACCATCTAGTCAGTTTCAGTACACTTCAGATAAATGCAAAAGAGGTGCAAAAGAGGAAAATTTCTTCTCTGGAATATTTTCAAAGCGGATCGATGATAATGAATGCATTCATCTCTACGAATAAATTAATAAAATTGATAGATCTATAAGAAAATGCATCAAATGTAATGATTATATTTAATGATAAAATTTAGCGATGAGGAAGAAGTGTTCGGAGAAGATTGTGATTTTATTCGTATATTACAAACTAAGAAAAAAAAAATTAGCAATAATTATAGAGATAAACTTATAAAAATAAATAGGGTATAACGTTTGGAGACACTAAAAATGCTTCCAGCTTAGAAATTTTCGCCACTTAAGAAAAATTTCTACTGGTCAGCAAATATTTCTACGAAATGTTCGTCGATATTTGCGAAAAAAACGTCGATCATTTGCTTCCATATATCAAATTTTCCAAAATTAACGCATACATTGCCGGTGAAAATTATACGTTCCTCGAAAAAATTTATACTCATTTTTAAAAGGATATCTTTATGAGAAAGTTAGAAAACAGGATTTGGGGAAAGGGAGAGGTAAGTGAAGATGCTAAACCATAGACATAGATTGTGTTTAATGTTGAACTCTAATAATTACTTATATCGATGCACAAAATCGTCAGTATCCTATATTTATCACACTTATACATCGAAAAAACCGTCAAAAAATAGCTATTTAAGAGCAGCCAACAACTGTAGCCAACAACTATTGTAACATTTTCGCAATCCTCCATTTATTTGTATAGTTAGATGGTCGGCGATATTCAAGCATTCTTTTTTTTTAGTTACTATTGAAGGCGAATATACTCAGTGACGGAATGTCACAAATTCTCGCAAAGTAAATTAAGAAAAATGAATAGCCTCGACGAATCAGTTGATGTTGTTAAATTATATCAATGGAAACGCTATTTAAAATAATATTTTAAGGCCCCCAAAAAAAAGGATTTTAAAAAGAAGATGACAATTTCAATCGATCATTCTAAAGGGAATCGGAAATGAATGAGATTCGAACGATTTAGCGATATTAAAGTAGTGAAATGAATAGTCTGCGCCGAGTAATACCATATTCAAATGAGTCTAAAAAAAACTTTTATCACAATAGTATCACTTAATGACCATTGCACAAGTAATTATACTAATTTACAAAAAAAAAAATCCTTATCAGGGAAATAAAGAAGCCCTACCTAATCAATTATTATTTGTTAGATTAGAATGAATAAATAAAATATAAAAGATGAGGAAACTTACATCGTGAGGGAATAGTTTCAGATGGTATAAGAAGACGATTGTTTGTTTGCACATTACTATTAGCGGATCGATTGATTTGCTGATGCATAATACTGCTTGAAGTGCACGGTTCTTGATTTGCAGATATTGCTAAAGATCGAAGAGAATAAGCCGGTGAAGTGGTAGTTGTCTCAGTAGCCAAAAATGGACAACAACAGAGTGCACAATTGGGTAGTTGCGTAGGGATGCGCCAAGTTCGACTACTCTCGGATGCGTCTTCGTCAACGTAGTCGATTGCACAACTCTCATCGGATGTTCGTCTATGCGGCATCTGCTTTACACGACCATCGATGCATTCACTAATTAGGCGTTGTACTTCTCGCCTTACATTCAATATTCATCTTCATCTCTGATACATCTTTATATATTATAGTGGAATATTCACACGCAATTTTACATTAGCCAATACGGACGATGCGCAATAATGCTTTCGATTTTATTAGTTGTCTTCTTATAGCACTTTCTAGGTACTCCATGTAATGACGAATATTGCTCAGTTGCTGGACTTCTTGATACTTTCAAAGACATTTGACAGCTTCAACATGAGGGAATTCACAGCAGGTAGCAGAATTTTATGCAAATCTATTGATCTGATAGAGGGTCAAACTTCCATTTGACATAACTTTTCGTGTAGTGCGATGAATTTGGACGAAATATCGCAATAGAAAACATCAACCAAAAGCAGAACCCAGCTTGATTTTGGAGCATAACAACGCTCACATACGCTTATAAATGGTCAGCTAACTCATTAGAAGACAGTGAAAACCCCAAAGGAAAACTCTGAGCTTCGCATTAGCGAACAACATCGGGAAATAAGGTCGTCGGCGATAAGCGATGAAAAGCAAAAATATCCACCGCCTCCCATTAGTAGTATTCGTTAAGAACCCGTCCAATAATAACGCAAATCGTCAAGCCGACGACGATGATAGGAGAGCAGTTATGTTCTATAATGGCTTCTTTGAATGTGATCGCGCAAGAGCTTGTCTAAAATGCCTTCTTTTTGACGATAACGATGAACAGCACGAAGGTACGTCAAGATTACAAGTTTTGATGGTGGATGTTACTTATGGATAGCAATAGAAAACAGTACTGAAGAATGAATGCACTAATGCACGAAGAGAATGCAACGATGAATGCAGCAATCACATCAAGCAATTAGCGTTATCGATGGCTTAAGCTGTTGAAGTTGAACGACCGGAAGCACTTCGCTCCATCTGGATGATGATTGATTATGACGATAAGCGGATATCGAGGAATCACTCAACGATAAGAAGTCGGCTTTGTAAATGGACGCACGGCAGCATCGGCAAAAATTCGACTTTAAAAGTTCGAGATTTACGTCATACTACGGATATCTGCACTTAAAGTGAACTATCGTTACGCCGATAGGTGCTTGAATAGTTTCAACGTTCAAAGCAATCAACCAGTCTAACAAGCCAATCAGCAACCAGTAAAATGACCATCTTGTGACCACTTGATGATGGACGAAAATATCGGTCACTTACAGATTACATTCTAAATTAACTAAGGTGCAACACGAATGTCCAGCAGTGATGTACACAGTTCATTGTGTGTACATTTCAATCGTCATTTGCTGCTTGATTATCGCGATTTTTTTCTGCTTCATTTACTATTGGTAGTCTCTAGATTATACAGTTGACTACAACATCCATTCATAGAGCCAAAAATTTGATGAATTCATATATGCTGTGGAATAATTCAGCTTTTCCAAGAACTGAGCAAAATTTTCGATGAGATTATATATGAAATAATTGAAAAATTATACAAATTTTTAAAAGAACATGCAATAACTGGATAGCTGAATGCTCAAGAACGCTTGACTCCATTCGTTCAGCATTACTGATACTATGCACCTAACAGGTCAAAAAAATATTTTAAAGTTATCTGCTGTATTAATGGTAAAGGATTATGCTACCATTATTATACCTTACATTAGATTTTACCGAGAGTTATAAAATTTTAGAAGGAAATACCACTGCAGCAATTTCAATGTTTGACTCATGTATCCACCGGTTGAATAAACTCGTCATGTTCACTTTTTCCATACAAATAGATATGAGCGATAAATGATGGATGACAAGCGCTCACAAGATTGATTGACGTTAAATGAAGAAAATCATCGAACCACTTCAACTGGTAAAGCTCCACACACATCACCATAATCATAGGGAAAAGTGGGAATACGATCGTAGAATAGTACAAGTAAAGGAAATGAGACTATGAAAGTAATGGTGCAGAAAAGAGTAACGGAAGTTGCAAGAATATATGCTAGTTGTTAGTTTGTATATTTTTATGTGGATAGAGTTCTTTGTTTTTGATACACTCAAAAGGACGATAATTCGTTATACTCGTTAAACTATTTCATCAACAACTAAATTATGCGTGGCATCAAAAAATATAGAGCTCTTAAATGCTCTTGTTTTTTTTCAACTTGAAATTTGAAAAAATCTCGCGAAAAAAAAATCAACGATAAAATTTTAAAAAAAAGCTGAAAGTATCAATATATCGAGCAATATATAAAATTTCATCGAAGAGAATCTCCCTCATAAATTAAGGCTTTTTTTTTGAATAAACGATCTTTCGTTCGAGGGATTTGCTAATTGCAAAGAAAAAAAAACCCTTTGCTTAAAATTGATATCAATCACTACTTTTTGAAAAATTTAAAAAATTTTCGAGCAATGAACAAAATTTTTGGTTTAATGAAAAGCGAAAGAAAAAAAAACCATTTCTTTTTGGAGAGAAAAAAAAAGATTCTATGGCTGTGCAAAAAAAAAAACTCTTCAATAATAGCAAGACGAAAAGTCACCGCCTTGCGAATACATAGAAATATTTACATATAGAAATATTTGCATATAAAACGCAACAAAAGAAAAAAACACTAGCTGCTCTACGCAAACAATATTCTACAATGGAGAAACGTAAAAGCTGAATAGAAAATATTTTAAAGGATGGATTTATGGAATTAAAAGACGAAACGATGTAACAATTTCGGTGTTTTTATTAACAATCACGCAGAGAGAGAAAAATCCATATGAAACGCCCGTGAACGATAAATATCTATGAGCGGATTAAAGAAATATTCAAATAAGAAGAATTGATATATTTCTCAGAAGTAAAAAAAAAAAATTCAACTTTATCATCGAAATTCTCGGAAAATAAACTTAAGCGTAATTCAATTAATTCTATAAGATCTTTAAATGTGAGAAAAAAAAACAATAAAAGCAAATGAATAAAGAAATTTTTATGATTCTTTCAAACAAGTATTTTCAATGAAACTCATCTTGAAAAAAAAAAAAAGAAAAAAATTCGATTCTTCTAACAGGAAAAAAAATAGAAATATGGATTTCCACATTCATGTAAAAATATTTTCCATACATAATCCTTTTAAATTTTATTAACTTCGTTTATCCCTAAAAATATCACAACACAACATTTCGATCCGCTCTAAAGGTTTCACTTAAATTAGGCTCTATTGTATTTGATGGGTGAGAAGAAAAACGAAAAATCTCATTTCTATGGTAAGATTAATGCAATTCAATAGAGAATACTACAGAAAGAGCGAAAAAAAAAAGGATCGCTGATTTTTGCTATTAGAAAGAAATGGAAATTTGTAGAATAACCCTAATGAACTAGAATACATTAGATCATAGAAGGAGAAAAAAAAAACGATGAATGTTTATTGTAGGCAAAAAATGATTGCCAACTAATGATAATATAAACGAATTTTTTAAATTCCATTCCTTTACGGTTAATGATTATCGTATTTCGAGAGCATTTATACTGCATTAAAAACTTTTTCTCAATGAATCAGTTCATAATTTAGTAATATCTTTAATATGAGAGGATAGAGCATTTATTGTATTGCATAGGAATAGATAGATATCAATACTGCATTGAAATTATGTCTTCGTTTTTCAATGTTTCACCATTTTTAATTTCTTTTTTTTTAGGAAAGAATATGCTCTAACGAAATTTATTGACGGAATCTAAATATAGCATTCTTTAAAACTATCAATTATACTATTCGTTGATGGATACCATCTTTACGCATATATTTAATGCAATTTTTTAAAACAATTTCAAAATTGTTGCATAAAAATTGCAAAACAATTTATTAGTAGATGAGAATATGATTATTTTATACGATGAATTATTTGAATAATTTTTGAGAAATTATTATTACTACGTAAAAAAAAAGAGTGATTTGAAATTGGTGCAAAATATAACCGTGAGATTTTTTTCTCATAATAAAAGATGCAACCAGAAAAAGTAGATTAATGAACATATAAACAATAACAATCAATTGTATTACTATAAGATTTAAAGCGAAAAAAAAATCATATTTTCATGAAAAGGAGGATCCAATAATTTAAAATACGAAAAGAAAAGATTTCTGATGGGATATCACCGTGTGAAAAATTCCCGAAAACAGGTGGTCCTCATTACGTGTAAAAATTATAGTAAATAATATGCTAGACTCTAACAAGTAATATTCTAACTTCTATAATAGAATATTGGAAATTACGCGAATCAGAGGAAACAAAATACAACGGAATCCTTTGAAATTCAACTTTTGCATGCGATTCCAACTTTGAATGTGACAATTTTCAAGCAGAGTTGAAAGCGATTAATCATTACCAACATTTCAGTAATTGTTATTTAGTGATTTAAAAAAAAATTCAACTAGATAAACCAACTTTATTTTTGAAAAAGTTTTCAATCTACTATTGCAAAATAAAAATTAGCTGTACGAATCTCAAGAAATACAGTAAAAAATAGAATTTAATAATCGTAGATATTAAACAATATATGCCTATTATTTTAAAATATCAGCAAAAAAAAAGCTCAAAAATCTTTTTCATATTTGGAATAATACTATCAAGTTTAAAAGAAACTATTATATGACGCTAAAAATAATAAGCTACATTAATGGAAACATTTTTCATGCCTTCCAGTTCCGATAATAATGGAATGAGCTATCAACAAATGCAAATTAGATGCGAGCGAAAAAAATTATCAGCAACAAATCTATGAAGATCGAGGCATTTCGCCATCATACTTTCAAAAAAATCTTTTATGTGTTATATATATATATATATATATATATATATATATATATATATATATATATATATATATATATATATATATATATATATATATATATATATATATATATATATATATATATATATATATATATATATATATATATATATATATGTTATAATGTGCTATAATGATGAAATATATGTTATAAGTATTATCGTGGAATTTTTAAATGTTTATTGCAACGAATCAATCTTTCATATCTTCAAATTTTTCAAATACTCTTCGTTAGAATCTCCTCTCCCTTTCTCTGATATGTGCGCAATCGATAATTTCATCAGAGAGATTTCTATTTATGGTGAGAGATCAAATGAATAATTGAGGGCATCAACACATCTCTCTTATCTAGTATGAGCATATTGATATTTAGAAGTAAAACTCAAATACTAAAAAAAAAAATTTATTTCTATGAAATTGCGAATTTATTTTTAAACAATTTTTTAAAATGCGTTTAAATTTATTTTTTACTTGTTGTTTTCGCAGCTTTTTCTTTTTTCAAAACCGATGGAATAGTTGTCGAATATGGGATCCAGGCGAGCATTCTATAAAGCATATCATATCCGACGTGATAGCTCTAGGCCCAATGTTTTTTCCAAATTGTTTTCAAAAATTTTCACATATGAGGAATGAATGAGCGTCACTGATTGGGAAATCATTTGCAATAGAGAAAAAATTTCATCTCTACTGCAACAGCGATTTTCTTTTTTTTTTTTTCTTTTTATGTTTATATTTTTATTCAAGGCTCGTTTTGTATTAAAATTTTTCAATAATTTTTATGATTAATCAATCACTAGTTAATATTTCTATTCTCATTTTAATGCAAATAGCAGAATTGATCCAATTGACCAATATTATGATAACAAAAGAAAAATGCTTTAGTCAAGCTGTTATTGTTAGCGATCTGTTTTAATGAATTTCCGGTTTAGCTAGTTTTCTATGGCGGTGATAATAAATTACATTGTAATGTTATGAGCCGATCTTAGCAACGATACTCACTTTGTGAAAAATCGAATGAAATGATTCTTATCGAATAAGGCGCATTATGAAAATGACTGAAAAATATTATTTCTTCCAACCTTGCAGGTATATATATAAAATGACAATGTTCCCACCTTGCGGCCAGAGTTAGTTAATCATAAAGCTCGGGAACTAACAAAAAAAGAACGAATGCTAGTTGAGATGTCAAATATATTATATACTGTTTGTTAAAAGTTATCGATCATCTATTTTCTTGCCGATGGCAACTTTTTTGCTATTTTATTCTTCTCGCTGCCAGTATCTTATCCTATCGGTCAAATCATTCCACTTCATAAAAATATGAACACATTGAGGTGATAAGAAAATAAAAATAAAACTTGCGCACATTCAATTCGTGATTCCCAACGTTCGATAGGACTCCTTTTCCTTTGTTTATGACTAGAAATTGAAGCGAATGGTACATCACGTTGCGCGAATACCGATGGATGCGCAATATAGCCAAGGCACGACGAAAATAGCGATAATAAAGTTGCCATTTCGAACGACAACTATGTTGCACTCTACATCCACTTCGTCCTATGAAATATTTCCTCCATGTTGAAATATAAAATGCACAATGAAAAAGAAACATACATAAATACATCGCAAAATACGATAGGTAATAAGAGATCATATCCTAGATTCTTAAATATTACCACTTCAATGAAGTATAAATTTGTGCGAAATGAATCTACATAGCTTATTAGCTGATGCGCAGTTATATTAAGGTGCAATTAATCATAGAAAATTATTTTCAAAATCAAAAAAAAAATCATTTAAAAAAATCAATACATTCAAATTAAACGATAAATGAAATATTCACGCCAAATAAATCAGAAAAATGAGTAGGAATGACTTACTTATAAAGAATCTACACGCATTTCCTTACAGCTTTAAATTATAGATAGGTAATTTCAATGATAAAAATTCCTTACAATTTAGTTTTGAAAAAAAAATGCAAATATAAGCTTAATTATGCAAATTTTACTCCTCATGCAAATTTTATTCATAATGAAGCATAAAATTTCATGCCAATTTCTCAAAGGATTTAATTAACGTTCATGCCTATTAACGTCACTTCATAAAGCGGATTGTCGCCATTAAAAAAAAAACAAGAAAAAAAAACGCTATGAGATTCTCTCTGAAAGCAAAAAAAATAAAAAAATTCCTTTAAAAAATATTACGCTCAAAATTAAAAAAATGTTAGTGAGGCTACACAACGTCTCTCGAAAACGCATTTAATTGGAATATTGCGTGCACATAAACAATTCACATGATATCGCCAATTTTTCAATTTTATTTCCTCTAGCTTAGCACATATTATGCCACCTAGGTTCAACTTTATTATAGCTCATATCGCATGTTTATAGCGCTCAGTTAAAACGTCATAAACGTCGAACGAATAACGCCAGTTTGTCCATTAAAAACAACAAACTGAGGCGAATAATTAACTATAACGAAAATTGGAAATCTCTTCGAACTATGCAGTCTTAAATACGCTCGTTTCAGAGCTTTTATTCATGAGGAGAACTTCACGAGTTCAAATTTTCTAAAATATTTTCGGCAAAATCTTCGAAGGAGAACCAGTCAGAAGCTTGTAGTTTCGACAAACTATGACAACAAAGTAAATGTTTCAAAGAAATTCAAATAAATCATTTTTTAGGGTTTTTATTTTGAAGTAGGATTATTGAACGACGAAGAGGGGAGGGAAGACGAGGAGGGAGAGGAATATCAGAAGTTCGTTCTATTAAGTTTGAAGGGAATTGTTTGAGCTGAAAGACTAATCAATACGTTACGATGAAATCACTGCGATGAAAATATCTACTTCTTAAATATTTTATATCCAAAGAAATTATCTAAGAAATTTCTTTAAGTTACGCTCTTAAAACTTCTCATAGAAAAATGTCGATTTGTTATTTGATGTAATTTCTCCGAAGAAAATTTTTCAACAGGATTTTCGAAGAAAATTTAAGGCGAAATCATTATATTTTGATGCTGTTGTCCATAGAGATAAAGCAACATAGCAAAAGGAATACTGAAATTTTTTTCAGGAAGTGAGGATCGTTTTTTATGAAGCGGTTTTCTTAAGACCGACATTGTGCGTAAGGGCTGAGGAGTGGAGAGGAGGATGGAGGAAGATGGAGAAGGATGGAGAAGGACGAGGTGGAGGAGGGAGGGCGGTTGAATGAGCGAATGGTTTATGCAAATTCCACCAGCCGCATATAATTAGGGATGCTTCAGGTTTTGCAGTGCAAACTGTTAGCCTGAATTCACTGTAATTTAACAACGAACACTTACAACACATCAACAATCATCACAGAAAGACATGAAAAATAAAAAAAATATACATCCTCCTTTCTAATCCTTAAAAACTATTTTCAATATAGATATATCCGAATATCCCATACGATTACACCTTACAGCTAACGGGCTGATCAATCACCTCATATATGACGCAGCGATGAGTCAAAAAAGCAATATGTGCATTGAATTCTTTGTCTAATTCAATTTTTTCAACAAGGAAATCCGGCTTTTGCTATATATTCGAAAATCTCACACATTAGATAGAAAATGAACGAAATTTCATCGATATGCTCGGAAATGAATAAGCAAAGTACATAGATTTTATCACCATAAAACGTCACAATTTTATCACAAATTCTTACTTTCTTCTCACCTTAAAGTGCTTCACCTGAAAGTACATAGAGTTTACCTGTTTCCAGATCACAATTGTTAGTTAATAATTTCGGTTACTTGTCATTCGTAGAAATACAAACTTAAATTATAGTCGTTCAATATAAATTCAATATTTCGATCGTAGTTTTTCAGTAAAAGTAATCGAAATTACTAATTAACGTTGTGAGCTTGAAACAGGTAAACTCGACGTACTTAGAAGTGAAACACTTTACAGTTGAGAAGGAAATAAGAAGAATGGAGAAGAAAATGCAAATTATATGGTTCATTTTATAGTAGAAAATTCCAAATTTTTTAATTTAACCGATGAGGGAAAATTTCTAGCGCCGTCCGCAGTATGTTTCTTTTTTATTTAGCTCAGCGTCATAGAATTTCTCAATAATTTGTGCCCATCTTTTTTTATCAAATTTAATTCTTCATGTCTAAGATCGGAAATGAACGGAAAAAAAATTTTAGTTGAAATATAACGTTGAAGATTGAAAATGAGAGTGAGCGATAAAGAAATGAATGCGATGAAGGAGGTTTTTTTTTTAATAAATAGGCAAACGAATAGATAAGAATACGTGAAATGATGCTGAATTCGTTGTATTAGTAGAATTTACTTCGGATGAAAAATTGCACTAAAGTTGATTGAAAAATCCTGGACGGATCAGTGCAAAATATCCAAAATTATTCGAAAAAACATATCCGAAACAATCCAATGACTACTAGAGAGAAGCATTGTTATATAAGCTATGATTTAAAAAACAGCTATGCGACATTCGTCTGCCCCTCCTCTCCCCCTCCTCTCAAAAAAAAGCTCCCCTCATAAATTTCAAAATTGTTGACGCTATTGAAATTGGCATATGCTCTATGTCGTGTGGATTATGGGATTGGATTATTTATTAAGTGATATAGAGCGTGGATTGCTCGACAATATTTTTCATAAGCGCATAAAATTTCTATGAAAGACGTTCGAAAAAGAATATGAGGAAGAAGGCGTAAAGAAAAATGTCTAGAGCAAGTAATATACGTTAGGATGAAGCAAAAAACAAAAAAGAAAAAAATAAAAGTAGATGAAGAAGGGGGAGACGATTATTTTCCACTCATCAACAACATCAACCATTGAGACTAGTTGTATTATATACGACATGAAATGTAACAATGTCATTTGGAAAAGAGAATTTGAAAAACGTTTGCAACGAAGACGATAATCCCCCTAGGCATTCTATGTGAGCTCATCAAAACATATTGGATGGTCTTCAATCTTAGAAAATTAAAAACATGTACAAATGCATACCATAGGCGTTGCCTACGACATACGCTCTTGCAATCATGACCACTTTATCGATCAATTCCTGAATGGAGATGTGTGCCAAAGGAGCGGACGTCATATGCGCTTCGGCAACTTCCTCAACAACCCCCCCCCCCCCACCCCACCCAAATTCCATCAGGTAGTTTACGTTAAGTTAATTGCTAGCAAATAAGGAACATGCCAAGCAATATTTTCGTATTTCATTTAACTTGAATACACGTGAATATTAGCAAAAAATTTCTTCTTAAGCGTTTTGGGAAATTCTCTCTGCGAAGATATTACACCATACCAGCGTCTCGTCTGCATGTATGTGTCTGTCTGTCTGTCTGTCTGTTTGCTGACTGCATGATAGTTTCAATTCGTAAGTAATTTCAACAAAATTTTGTATCATTCAATAAAATTCAAAAGGATAATCGTTCAACCTCCCACCACCACCCCTCCCCCCTCATATCAACTCGATAAGCATACCCTCGATGATTGAGAAGATAGCGTCCTTGAATTCATTTAATATTTCGAAACTTGCCTGCCAAAAACTTCCAAGAGACGTAGAAAAGTGTTGGAACAAAAGTGTTCATTAGAAGTGATGAAGTATTTATGGAAGGAAATGGGCAAAAAGATAGAAAATTACGAGATCTACAAAACCATAAATAGTATAATAATTACTGACAGAAATATTTGTTGTTTGATTTTGGGATTTCATTTGGTTTCGTAAGGATAAAGCTTATGGGAACGATATATCCAGAATCAACTGGAAATATCCGAATAGTATATGAGTGAAAGAAGAGAAACGTAAATATGTAGCTCGCGTCAATGAAACTCGAAAAAAGTGGCATCGTAAAGCATAAAGAAATGAAAAAAAAAAACTTAAATGATGAATCTGCAATATGAGCTAGTTATTTATTCATAAAATGAAGCAATGATATTAATTGAATTCATATATTACCATGAAGAATATGAGATAAGCTAAATGAAGCAAATACATATAACTGCAATAATAAATTATAAAAGCTATAAAAGCGCAAATGAGACGAAATGAAAGAGGGTAATTTTGAAAGAAATAAATGAGAGAAATTTGGAATCTTTTTCAAAATCTTTTTTGATATTTTTATATTTTAAGTGGAGAAAAATTTTTGCATTTTTAAATGAATGATGAATGAATGAATATTTATTAAAAAATATCAAAAATTCGCAGCACTATATAATAATGCTGCCAATTTTGATATTTTTAAATAAATAGAAGTGCAATACGTTTGAGAAACTGCTGTTCTACATTTAATTGCAATGTTAGAAATATGTTAGAAATAAACTGAATATGTTAGAAATTCTACATTAAACGTTAGAAAAGAGTGCTATTGCAATTCTACATTTAATTGCAATAGCACTCTTTAGAGGACACAAATCTAAAGTTCCTTATGTAAAAGCAATGAATCTTTCTTTATAAGAAGAGCGTGAAATATCACAACGAAAAAATTCTTTCATATTATTTGAAT
Organism: Ascaris suum; assembly: GCA_013433145.1. Classification (NCBI taxonomy): domain Eukaryota; kingdom Metazoa; phylum Nematoda; class Chromadorea; order Rhabditida; family Ascarididae; genus Ascaris; species Ascaris suum. The sequence goes on from CM024171.1 coordinate 1,685,882, forward strand.
CATATATGATTTTAATAATGGTTATATCTGAAAGTATACGAGAATAACAGGATGAAAAATCTATTTTGATATAGGATGAACATATATGATATACGTTATCCTGAATAAAGCAATGTCCTTTATCGCGAGAATATGAAAAACAATCGTGGATAAATGCAAGACTGTAACGTTCTAAGATGCGTCTCTTCACCTATAAAGATAAACTATATACGATCAGTAAGTAATAATTTAGACGATGAGTGCACAGATTCAGTTATTCCATAAAAATAAGCTTACGAAGCAACTATACTTAAAAAATTGGTTAAGAAAAACCAACTAGCTAAGAATTGGCTAATAAAAAACAACTATGGTTAAGAAGTAGCAACGTTTTAATTAATAAAATCTGTCTCTACAGCGTTTATGAGTCTATTATCATTAAGAATAAAGTAAATATTCAATAGTTTCTCGATAAAGATTTTAAAAAATCGGTTGAGGAAAAAAAAAACTAAGAAAAGCCACTATTTTACAGGAAACCATATCCATGAACTCGAAAGAAACGAATAAAAATGATCATCATATCAAAAGAAAAGATTCTTAAACCTCGTTTTAGAATAAACTATATAGTTGATGAGGAAATAAAGAATAGCTGCTTCCTATCACAGGTTGGCGCAGTTGATTTCACCTATCTTCAGACAATTAGATATGTAGATGTAGTTGCTCATGGTTTCATCGCGAGAATATTTACTAACAAATGTGAGGAGTCTCAAAGAGCTTCACATCTTAAATCCACGTCATAAAACAATGGAACAATTAGCAACGAATTGTACTATAGGCCTCAACAAATAGGCCTCGCTAATGTCGATTCAATTCATTAATGTTGAAGGACAGACCATTAGATAGAGCATTCAAAAATATTTTAGTCATTAGCAAATCGAACGTAAGAATATATTAAAGCCGGATAATGAGAACAGGACCGAGATCTTGAAGCAGATGAGAGGACTGCGATATTTGGTTGAATGACTCGAAGTCAACATTAGACATTCTTTTAGCAAAGACAAATGCACGCAAAGCGAATCGTTCGCTAAGTTAGATTCAAATCAATGCTGTAGTCAGCAACTTTTTAATAGAAGGGCTGCTACTCGAAACTTCTTTGGAGATGAAACATCTCTGGGGTCAATTTACGTGACGAAATGCAACCCTTATGGATCGCAGCAATTAATACAAATATTAATAGTATATTTGCCAACGAGTGAAGATCTCGTTCACAAAGAAATATGGGATGAGCGTTGTTGCAGGATAAATTAGAGCAAAGAAACCGATGAAAATCATATGCATGAATGATGAAGAAGTTAAATTTGAGAGTGATAAGAATGATGCGTAGAGTACAACTATGATAACTGCAGGTTGAAAATATCTTAGCCGTTCAATGCTTGTGCAACTCAGCAATATATTAGAGTGCTATGGAAATGTGGCAATCTAAATTTCAGGGTCAATGTGCTATGAAGGTGAAGAATACGAGTATTAAGTTTGTGCTATGCTTAATCGTAGTGGAACATAAAAGTAAACGATTATTGGGCTGAAAGTGAACTTCTTCACAAAAGCAGTAACTAATTCGCGAAAGGATCGGGTCAGTCAAGTTAGGTGAATGCTGAAACGAAACTTTGGGAAGACGCATCATCGAAATTCTTCAAGTCGCTCGTTCGCTTTTCTGAATGAAATCAAAGAACGGCATAAAAAAGACATGAATTTCGTATAGTGGAGAAAGTGATTTGACAGCTTAGAGGCTAAATCAGAATCTACAGTGATTCAGGAAGTTCTGTAGATTCGCAGCTTATATTGCATCACTTCTACCGACAAGCCGGCTCAATTGCCCGGAAATCAGGCCAAACCGGTTCCCGCGATGGTTATCCTCAGTGGGAAATTAACCAGAATAGCAAAAAATTGGTGCAAAAGTCGTTGTTTCGCTATAAAGGAATACACTGTGAGATCTCTAATGCTCTGTGGATCTTCTTTTGTACTGGATCAGGTGTTTAAAATTTTTTAAAACTAATTGCTGCTGCGGCCTTTTCCAGGATAGATAGCCCTAAGATAGACGGCGGAAAAGAAAAGATTTATCGACGAAGGTAGAGGGATAGCGCATATGATGCCTGAGCCAATTCAGATGGATGCATTCAACGTACCGCTATATGTGGTCGCATAAAACAGCGTTTATTGTAACGAACAGGAAGTTTATCGAAGTAACACCGCCGAAGCAACTTGATGCGTAACCCCCGATTTCACAATTTATATAGCACTCGTTCAGTGGTTTCTGGACTGATCTGATTAGCCGAGCGCCAATGCATGAAAATTCTGAAGCAGACATTGGTATGATGAAGTTCCACTAATGCTTAAGTGATCGCAAATTCGACCTGATCACTGATCATGAGCCGTGAACATACATTTTCAACGCGTCCAAGTGCATTCCACTCACAATAGCAAATCACCTAAAATGGCTTCAACGGATACATAGCACCTGCTCTATATTCCAGGGTATCAGATTGCGCAAATGTCGATCGCCTATCTAGGCATTCAAGTGGTAAACAGCACTTTTTTTAATGACGAAAGAGGATAACCTCTAAACCTTCACGGCCAGGCCACTTCTCCCGACAAATTTCGAAGCAATCTTATAAAATTGACATTTTTTTAGTACTTATTCGAATGCGGCTCAGTCGCTGCTGCATGTCGAACGAATAGCTGTATTCTGCGTTTACCTGCACTTATCTCTTTCTTTACCTGAACTAATTCAAAAACTCTCAAGGTGCCGATATAAGTCGTAGTAACTCCTACGACGTATGAATTCTCCTACAAAAGTGGGAAAAAAAATTAGGCACCTATTTAAATATGATAGGACGTTTCATATATAAGCTGTATGTAGCTGATTCGCGCTCTCCTCATTTTATGAACGCTTCAAGTTTCTCATTATCGACTCATACAAGTAAAACGGCTGTCTTTTGATCGTGGTTCATAGACACCTCTATAGCACCTAAGAACAGATGCATCATATAAAGTATATATTTAGTTCAATGTACACATTTATTGCAACGCCTTAGAATAAAATATAAATATTAAAATTAATGAAAAGGATTTAATAATGCTTAAAATTTGATTTATTGGAAAATTTCATAATTGAGACATAATTTGCATTTTATATTATCGTTGCAAATAATACGAATAAATGGACGATGAATAATGCTCACTTCTAAATATAATACATACGCTATTGCGTTTGTAATATGTGACAGTTGCCTCATAAAAATCCTTACCGCTTAAAGAAACATCAAATGCATTTCTTTTTTTTTTCTTTGCGTTTTGCATTTTTTTTTGCAACAGCATTGCAAAACACAAAAAATTTTTAAAAAAAATAAAATTCAACGCTTTAAAGGGTTTCTTGAAAAATTTTACTGCAACAAAATATTCAACAAGCAAGAAGGACCACTTGGGTAACAATCTGATGAATCGAGAAACTACTTATTTCATATATTTTAAAATCCTCATTTTAAAAAACTCTGGAGCAGTAAGTTGAAATGAACGAGGCTTCTAAACGGTTCATGCGAGGCATCAGGTAACACCCCACCTTTTGGGCAAAAAATCTAAGATTAATAAATGAAACAAATGTCTCTAATATATTACATTCATAAAAAAAGAAAAGTCATGAAATGATAGAATTTTTCATTTAATTCATCATCGCTTTTTCCTTCTTCTGTCACTTCTCTCTCTCTCACTCTCTCTCTTTCTCTTTCTCTCTTTCTCTTTCTCTCTCTCTCTTTCACCATCTCTTTTTCTCTTCTTTATTTTCGATTCTAATAAAAAATGAAGTGATAAATTCTTGCAGAATATTTTGATAGTAAAGAGTTCGATTTACTTTTCTATGCTGCATTAGGCAATTGAACAACCAGCGGAAATAATATTTAACGCATGACGTGAAATTCATAATAAATTCCCACACGCTTCAAACGAAATGATTTTCTCAGCCAGAATATAAATATAAATATAAATACAAATATATATATATATATATATATATATATATATATAAAATTAATAATTGGTTGTCCTTAGTAGGTTTAAATGAAGGAAAATAGCAAGAGCAAAGAAAAGCACACAAATCGATGGACGATAATGGATCTTCATACCGTTTATCTCATTCGCCTACATAGCATGATATAAGAGGACTGCAACAATGCGAAAATAATAGAACGTCATTTCACCTCGTTGCCATATCAACGCTTCATTAAAGGAAAATGATATCCTGAAGTTTGATTATTCATTCAGGATCGAATATCGATGAAATAATAGATAATAAACTTCAACTGGATAGTGTAAATACTAATAAACTGCCGTGAAGGTTTTCTCTAGATATGAAATCTCATTCCTCCAAAAGATATCGAATTTAATGAGATTTATATCGAGTGCAATTTAAAAAAAAAAAAACTTTATGAGAAATTACGGAAGGAAATTAATAGCGTTCTTTGAATTTCCACATTCTTTGTGGTTATTCAGCTGAAAGAAATTTTACACACTGCAGCATGAAAAGATTGACTGGCGTGATTAGAGCCAACATGTCGTCTCTCATCACCTCATCTTCTCTATTCCTTTCCTCTTCACTTCTTTCCTCTTTCTCTTCTGTCTCCTCCTATGAACTAGGATGAAAATGAAATGTTTTATAGCAGCGAAATTTTGCATGAATTTTTTCGAACAATGAAACATTAGAAAATAAATAAATGCTCAATTTAGGACATTTCCGGCATTACCGAAACTAAAGTTTTTTTTTTCTTCTTAAACTCACAATGAAAGAGATGAGGTCGCGACAAAATATACAATTCATAATAAGAGCTAAATAAAATTTATGAACTTTGTCAATGGCAATTTGAATATTTACTTAGTGCGAATCGGATTACCGCTACTATCAAGTATCTAGAAAACGCATAAATTTAAATGTACACAAGTCAACGAAGATAAATAAAACAATCTTATTCATCGCTATATTTCATCAAAGTTTTCGGCACTCAGTTCAAAGTAAAAATGGAAATCAACGAAACATTGAATTAAAGCTGCAATCCTGACAGAAATTCAATTAATGCAATAGTGAGCACAAAAGCTGTGGCAAAGAAAAATGTGTGTGTGTGTGTTGCAGCGAAAAAAAAAAGAATTGAAGTTTTTTTTTTGCATAGCCAACTGCGCCGCTTTATATATGTAAATGAGCACATTTGTGAAAGTAATAGGAAAATGATAGCAAAAAAATATTCCCTATTAAACCTATAAAATAGATTGCATTAAAAAATATTCTTGGATGAAATATTTCGCGAATTTTTACGATTATATTCGAAAAAGATTAAAATAGACGTTAAATTCGTTGAGGATTTGTTTAAAGACAACATTAAGTTTATTGATGAGGAAAGCTTCTAGTGAAAAGAAACTTCAATAGCGTTTGGCATTCATATTGAATAATGAGAGAGCAGAGAATTGCATTTATTGATTATTGCATTGATTATTTTATCTAGAAATTCTCTACGATATGAAATAAATTTCATGCTTCGCTTATGAAAAGACTCCCATTCAGTGGATTTACCCTATCACCCCTCCCCTCCACCCGCTCACATTCTCGTTTCCAATTGCGAGAATATACATTCAAATCAAGAAATTTTCGAAAAGTTCTATCAATTATCGAGTTTTTTTTTTTTAACATAATGCATTGTTGAAAGCTTCCATTGAGAGATCATAGAAATTTTTGGTGTTTTTTTTTTGTTGTCATTAGCCGCCAACCGTCTGCCATTTAAAATACCGTCGATTTTGTTAATTTGCACTTTACATTTCGATCTAGCGCATTCTAATGGCAATTTTCAACTAAATAATACCGAAAATGAAATATAATACGCTAGTAAAATGTTGAAAATAATTAATGAAACTGTAAAAAAAAATATCTACATTAGCGAATTCGATCAATTCGCTTGAGGTGATAAAATTTATCACTATCGAAACTAAAGACATTTATTTCTGTTTTTTTTTTCAGAGCATTAAATTTAATATGCCTCAAAAAGATTAATATATCGAAAACACATATTGCATATAAATGCATGCGAATTTCTGCTCACATAATCGAATCGTTAATTTTTTTGCAATTCATTGCAAATAATCGTGATTAAACATTGTAAAATTTTTATTGCAAATTGTTTCAATTTTTTGCAATCACATATTCGTGTCGATCATTTGCATTTTGTAAATAATCGCTATCAAACTTTGCAAAGCATTAATTTTTGCACTGTGATAAGTTAATAATTTATCAACGTTAAGCGACTTTTTCAATGATCCAAATATTTTCAATTCACGTTTCAATAAGAAACAAAAAAAATCGAACATCTATAATCAATGGATTGCCTTATGATAAATTCCCTCTCTAATACCTTATATCATTTTTTTTCATATTTAAGGTCAAAGTTTCGAGAAAATGTTTTGAACTATTTTTCAAGAGAAATTTTTTTTGCACTTAATAATCCGCTTAGTTCGGTTAATTGCAAATGGTTTTTTTCATAAATATTCGCTGACAACCAACTATTGATTGTAGTTAGAATGGTGCAAAAAAAAAAAACGAACGCCAATATGACCTCCTTATGTTTTCGCTATTTACTTCTTCAAGACTAAAATCATAAAGAAATAAAATTAATCAACGCTTGAATTTTAAAAGCGCTAAACTCCTCATATAAATTGCCTATTCATTAATATTTGAAATTTACTTTTTCCAAAAATGTTGGAAAATGTTGAGGATTTAAGCAAAAAAGCTAATTATAGCCTCCGGCAGTACTTATTTCATCTTCTAATAAACTTATCATCTATTTCTGATAACACTAGTGCCAATAGCATGATTTCAATGATAAATGTTGAAACATCAAACTCTAGTATCGGTATTCCCTACATACTATCAATTAATTACTACAAAGCTACATCCCATCATTGAAAATCCTCCCTTCATAACTCATTGAATTTCATATAAAACAGGTTTATCAGTGCGCAAATTCATTCGTCCATAATTAGCGCTTATCTTATCATTGAAGCTTAGAGTAAATTGAACAACTTAGTCGATAAATTGGAAATATATCTCTAAAATACTTAACAAGTTTGATGAATGGGTGCATCCATCCTTCTATATCTTCATCTTTAGTTGGAGAGAGCTCATCTGTAGGTTTTGAGTTTATAAATTACTATTTTCGAATAATCGAAATTAAACTCAGTTAAGGATCATAGGCAGCATATAATTTTGGGCAAAATTTATGTGATAGGCGCGTCCAATTGTGGCGCCTTCAATATAACATTGACTGTTACTATATCTAGAATTTTTTCTTTCAAATTGACACAAACATTACCTATATTTAATTTTATCAATTCATATTCTAGTGGAAGTCACGTGTTTCTTTTAGTTCGGTTAGCATAAGGGAAGAGAGGAAGTAACAGAGATGGGGGATGCATAGGGCTGAAAAAAAGAGGAAATATCTTGCTTAGGCATATTGGTGATCATAAAAAACGAAAGTACCCTAACGAGTTCTCGCAGTAGACGAAATAATAGGCTTATTTCGGTACAACGGATTAACTGCTTTCTTATGGGTAGAAACATTAGAAACGCATCTTAGACTTTCAAATCGTAACGGTTAAATCCATGGAAATCGTAGAAAATTATCGGAACGAAACTGGAATGGATGAAATGGATAGCACTGATAATGTGAAGAGGCTAGAAAAGGCATCTGATAGGAAATAAATGGCCATTCTTTATTAATATATGAGGAGAGAGGAGGGAGGGAATGGGAAGGGGCTGGAAGGAGTCGAGCCAAACCTGTCTGCCGATCAACCACAAATATTTACTAATAAAAAAGCCTGGAAACAGAACGTTATATTTCACGTTACACAAATCTCAATTACTTCATACAGTTACTAACTCAAAAAAAAACATTTCATTGCTTGAAAAAAAATTATTCACATTCGTATATAAATATTCATAGCGAATATCATATAATCCAATGAGCACAACTTTATTTCATCGTCGATAAATATACTTATAAATTAAAATATTAAAATCAAAGCAAAAGAAAAAAAAAGAGAATGCGCGAAAAAAAAAACGCCGATTTCAACACATGGTAGGGCAAGAATGAAGAAATCGATGCGGAGAAGAAAACAACGCACATATTACACAGAATAAAAATTTCAACACTAAAAGAATTAGATGTTATATAACTAGTATCTATAAGTATAGTAAATATGTTGCATTGAAAGATTCGCTTATAGAAGGTGGAAATAACTAGTAACATTGCATTCAGAATTATCGATTTTTGGGTGGATAACGTTGCATTCGGTTTTTAAAGGATGTGCACAAATTTCGAACTAATGAGAGTGCGTGAAGTGCGGTGATTTGGATTTGTTGGGCATATTAGCGAATGTGATGTGTAGTCAAGTGTTTGCACTAAATGCAACAAGCCATATGGCTAAATGTAGCAAACAATGGGCATTGCCTAGATTCTTTTTTTTTTTTTGCTTTGCTTTGCTTTCCTCTTCTTTCCTCATCAATAAAACCTTTCTTTTTTGCTGCTGTTTGAAAGACTCCTTCTTTCGCATAGTAAAATATAACTGTGTTCTTTAAACATTCGACTTTTTCTACCTTGTAAAGAAAAAAAAAAACAACTCATCTTGCAAAGTTTCAGCTCCTCTTCGTCACTATGAAAGCTCCATTTTACAAGGATTTCTATCTCCTCTAGAGAAGTGGGGATAGAATTACTTGTAAAACGGCTTCTATCCCCTTGTTTTGCAAACAAACCTACCTAATTCTCACATTGTCGCTTCTAAGAGAACTCCACTCTGGAAAAATATTAAAAGACGAGTACAAAAATTTTGAATTTCTAAAAGATATATTTGAATTTCAAAAGATATTCAAAATTTCGAATTAAAAAAAAAATCAAGAGATACTCTCTAGTTCTCTGCAATTTTACAAACGCATACACATTTCAAAAAATTTTCTATGTGGAAATCTTCAATTGGCGCTTAGTATTCTATTATAATCTTACGCCGTCTTTAACTATTATGAAAATATAGATTAAAAAATAATGAGAAAATATCAATGAGTGGGAAGAATTAATATCATTGAAACAAAAAGATATCATTGGTTCAAGTGGAATTTTATATTTATTAAATGGGATAAAGTGGGATCATGTTTGGCAGTCTTTAATAAAGTGTTCGATTGAAATATTCAAATCGAAGAAGTTGAAAAAAAAAGTTGAGTAAGGTTCTCCTTATATTGCTAATTTTTTATAGCCATAAAATCTTTTTACAAATTTATATGAGAAAAAAAAATTAGAAAAACTATTAAGTTTTATTCACTGAGTCCATTTCAAGTAGAGAATTTCAGCACTAGTGATTACTCTTATGTTACAGATATGAATGATAGACAATGACGCAGTTATGAATGAAGAGTATAAACACAGATCTGGCATTTAAAAGGTCTGCACTTAATAGTTTAGTTGCACTTCAAGTACTTTTGCATACTCTACAAAGGTGAGCAATTGCTTTGGTATTTTACACCATATGAATTCAATTTAAACAACCCAGAATGGCAAGTTATAAGTGAAAGCGTTTCTTGAGGACGAAAAACAACTATAAATGTTTGAGAAGGAGATAAAAATTCTAGGAAGGGAATTAACAGGAAGAAGAAGGAAGAATAGATGGGGGAGGAGAGGGAAGAAGGAGGATGGAAAGAAGTGAGGAGGAGGAAAGAAGAAGGATGTAAGAAAATAAGATAAACGTTGGAGAAATTATTAGAGGCATTGATGAAATGGCGGCGAAATTCTAGCCACAGTAGTAATGCTTGCCGCCTCTCGAAAATTCATTTTATTTTCTTAAATATATATTTTTTTCATTTCTCTCGTTAGAAATTTCACCAATGCAGTTATGAAATTAAACAAGCTTTTCTATGCCTCTATATTTTATCAGTGAAATTCCACGTATAGAGCGGAATCATTTTATTTATCAATTAAGATAATCGATATAGGTGATATCTTTGCAAATTGATACTTTTGAAACGTTTTGGCCAAAAATTCAGCTCTTGAAAAATGATAAACATTACAACTCAAAGAAAATGGTTTCTAAACATTCGATACCTTTAATATTCGGCTACCTAAAATAATAATAAACATTCGACTACCTGTACAACTTCCAACATTTTTATGAATGCATTAAAGTTGAATAATTAGCGGAAGATGAATTTTCGAAATTAGCGCACTAAATGGAAAATAGATATTCAAATGAAAATATTATTCAACAAATGCAAAAGTTCATAGATCAACATGAAGTACAACCCATCACAGATATAACCACTGCAAGTGAAGTAAAACTAAAACTGAAAAAAAGCGGCTGAAGCAGAAAGTATGAGTACGTGAAACTCTGTTGAGTGTCAAAGTGATTAGCACTACGAATTGGCCGCTGTCTTTATATATAATAATCTAATACTTCCTAATTGTTTATTAATCAATAAATAGTGGTTTAAGATGTTGATGGCATTACCTGTCTTTGATATCCGCAAAGTTTGAACACCTGTCACTTATTAACTTGTTTGATGCTGAAAGTTCCTATATCGTATCTTCATCGTTCTGAGGAAATTTGGATTCGCAACGGTCACCTAACACCTGCAGACGAATCTGATCCATATAAAAACACGTGACTCTTATTGCTTTTTGACATTAGCAATGATAGGTACCACTAGCGCTATTTATAGCCACCCTCCTGCCAATCCCCTCCCCCCCTCTCTCTTCCACGAACATTATCTTGCAAAAATTAATCTTCCCTAACATTTATTTGTTCAGATACACGATCGGAAATGTTTTGGTAGATTTACTTATAAGATTATCTGCATGCTGAAAAATGGCGAAGAAGTAGCTCTGCAACAGCTGAATGCTTCAATAAGAAATGACAGAAATTTACATATAAATTTGCATATCTTCCTGTAAAAGCCGCGTATGGAGGAAATGACGAAAATATGTCATCGTGAAAGTTATCCTGAAATTCACGCAATATAGCGAAGCAAAAATGAGGCAAATATTGTGAGCGCAAGTGCAGCATTCTCAAAGAATAGACTTACTTGACATATGCGCAAAGTTGTTGATTGTAAACCTATAGAAGGCGAATGGAAATATACGTGATAGTCGAATGATTGAGGAAACCTGCAAAAATTTGCTAAGGAGTAATTAATGCAGCAAAATGTAATTATAATTGTCGAAAATCGACATAGGGAAATTAATCGTCTTCATATATTTCAGCTACAAATTAAACGACAACTAACGAAAAAAAAAGGAAAATTCATTAATATAGAAATATTTCGGTTCTTATTTTATAAACTTTTTTGTCGTATTCTTCTTATTCCAAGATATATTAAAGAGTATTGATATTTTGAGAAATGAGGAAAATATTATAAATTTTCAGTATTTTTTAAGAGCAATTCAAGATAGACTGAAGGATAAAATTTGGACTTCGCTGAGAATTCATAAGCGCAAATGAGGCTTTTAAATGGAAGTGCTAAGCACGAAACAAAATGAAAATATTATATTTTAAGGGCAATTTTATATGATCTTAGGCAAAAATTATAGGTAGAAATCATCAAACAAATAGAGAATATACTAATATTCATATATCGGTAAAATAATTAGGTGATTTCAACAAACAAAAATAAACGAAAGCTATTCATAGGGTAACATATTTTTTAGGAATTAAAAATCAAGGATGGTCAAGTAACTACAGCGACAAGTACAATAAATACAAATAAAACACTATTATGCAAAGGTGAGCACTTATGCAACACGTCACGATATTTATTTAGGCATGATAAAGGCCCATCAAAAACCTTTTTCAATTTCAAGATTGCTTCCGAAAAAGGCTATAATGAGCAGTGAATTTGTCGGAGTTATCCAGAAATTAGGAAGAAAACTACTGCATTCAGGGATTTGTTTGAGACTTAATTGCAAATATATCTAGTCAGCTTTAATGATATGAATGAATGCTAGAAGGAGAAATGCTTGTAGAGAACCAATTATGCCATCAATTTTCTATTCTTCTATCACAAAAAAAAATAAAATAAAATAGATATTTCTAACAATTTTTTATTTTCTAAATATTTCTAAATATTTCAATAATATTTCTACTATAGATAAAAATGATCATCTATAGTTGCTTCAGTGACTTTAAATTTTCCTCGACAAAGCCAAAGCTCTCATCATCAGTAAGGTTATCAACCACGCAGACATATAAATAAATAGACAAAGATAACATCACAGTAATACAGTTATGAAAACTTTGCAAAAAAGCGCATTTGAAAATACGTTAATGAGGAATACGGAATTCAGCAGCCATAATAGTCGTCGAATTTAATTAACGTTCATTTTTTAACGATGAATTCACTCATTCAATTTGATCATTATAGATGACGTTAATAAAGACTAGCTGTAAATGGAATACTGTGACACTCGAAATTACAATCATTAGAAATGACGCAAACAATTTCAAACTATACAATAAACAAAAAAAAAAGTAAACGGCTGTCCAACCTGGACTTAAATAAAGATGAAAGAGTTTATCCAACATGAGTTTCAACTTAACTCCAATCGATAATTCACTAAACTTAGTGGAAAATGGTTAAAATATCGACAATACGCTAAAACATTCAACGCATACGATGTACATGAAGCTCGCCCATGAAGCAATCAAAGCATTCGACGGGTCCTTATCAATAAAGCATTATGACATCAAAATAAGCGCGCAACACTAACAAAACGATACAGCATCTCTTTGCAGTGCTCATATTATTCCTATTACATCTGATATAGCGCCTCGCATACACCTTACTGTGCTGTATGTAAAAAAATGCAGACAAACTGGGAATTAATTAGTTTAAAATATTCTATTCTATACTCATTTCAAAACGACGATAAAGAAAAAAATATTCTATTCAAAAAATGACGAACAACCTGCTACTGTGGGCAATTTCGCATAAATTTATTGGCTGACTCACAAACTACAAAGAAAAAAATTCATGGCCACAATCGAAAAGTGAGACACATTCTACCTAAAACTAGTCTAGCTGCAACTTGATTACCTTCGTTTAGCACGTAAGCTGACTGCAGTAAACCGTAGAGCAATTCATTACCGCAGATTGCTACGGTTGTTGCTGGATTCCACCCGAAAAACATCACATCGATCGGTGTATTTCACACCTCTTTTGAACTTGAGCAAACGCTAAACAAAAACTTCACTACCATTATTCGTATGTACACGTATGCATTGGTACTTGTGTACATTATATGCTTATTTTCAAATATTTCAACATTTAATTCATACTTAACCAGATCGATCATAACTTAGTAACTAATTCACCTATGATTGTGCATTTGCTGCAATTTCAAAGAGATTATTGCCTATTATTTTGTTATTCGATGAATCAATGTAATAATAAAGCATTTCTATGATAATGGATGAATCGAATAACGCCAACTCCTATTGCAAATGTATTGCAGTCTATCGGTCCCTCAGCAATTTGTATGCAAATTCGGTCAGCAAAAAAAAAAAAAAACCCGCATAAAGCATTCATCTTGAACGACGCTATACTACATAGGCATATGCGGCATTTGCAAAATAGACGCAACCATAGAGATCGAATCGAATCAAATCATCGCTATTGCATTGTTTAATAAAACATAAGAAATGAAGGTATAAATTTGATGATAATTATTTACAGCGTATTCGAATATTGCGAGGAATATAAGAAATGCTAAATTGAGCATCAAATATGAAAGAAAACATAAAAAACTAAAATCTTTACAGAGATTTAGAGCGCATAACAGTTGAATAAATGGTGCTTGTTCTTTGGTTACTCCCCCTACTTCTTCCTTCCCCATCCACATTCCCTCAACTCCTCCTCAAACAAAGTTATTAGTTTGATTTATTTAATTATCATATTTCATTTCTTTTAATTACTGTATTTCAGAAAAAATTCTTTCATTCTACTATTATTTCTCTTCGAAATCTTGTTTCCGTTTCTCATTGAAACTTTTTTTAAACAACCACCATAGTGATAAGAAATCTGTTCGCTTTTAAAAGTTTTTGTCATCAATAATGAGTCGAAAAAAAAAATTAAACAACCAAATAAATACGTTGAGTTAATACGGATGAAGTAATTTTACCCGAGATAGAGGGTAATTTAGTTGCAATTTTATCTAAGATGAAGGGTAATGTAACTGATTTCCTTTAAAAAATAGGCGCAAAGTTTTTGTTAATTATGAGGGAAAAAATTTTCGGTTACTGCAGAATGCGCCTACTCAAATTAATCGCTGTAATGAAACTAAATTTACTAGTAATGATATAATAAATATACTAGTAATTAAATGTGCTATAATATCAAACCAATGAAAATAATAGTAATAACATTGCAGTGGCACAATAAAATCTTTTAATGCTTAACTGCCGTCTATACGCTTTTGCTTGTACAAATGAAAATTTCTGATGAATATTTATAAAGGCATTGAAGGCAATCAATGAGAGGAGATGATTAACGATCACGCCACATTTGGTTTCATGTCCAGTTCATAGTCCTCCATCCTCTCCGCCCTCCCGCCCCCCCCCCCCCCCCCCCCCTCTCCCTCGCATAAAAAACTGAGTTGGACTGAAATTAAATTTGTAATTCATCGTTTGTTATTTACAAAGGCTATTTACCGTTTTCCCTCTATCATGAATTAACATCATGGCAACTAACAATGCCCATACATAAAAAATTTCCCCATAAAAACATATAAACGCTGATAAATTGTCGAAGTTTTTTTTGTGCAATTGCTAGACGCATAAATGACAATAAATTACTAAGTCAATTTGCAATTATTATTGAAATTTTTTATTATTGCAATATTGCAACAAAGAGAAAATTTTGCAAAACGTACAGATTCATTAAGAGCAGATAAGATTCTCAATTATCTCACAAAAGAATCAACTAAAAAATTGTTAAAGGCATCGGAATACTAATATTATTGTCAGATATCTATCTTCATCATTTCGCCAATCTTCATTATCGCTCAAACAGCCGGCTGTCATTTTTCGGGAAGGAACCAATCAACAAAAGTTTCATCTACGTTAAAATAATCATTCTGCTTGTACGCATCACATTCAATGGTCGATGTCTTAATATTCATAAAAAATTTTTCATTCATAAAGTTTATCCACAAATTTTTTTTTTTGGAAACGCATATCATCTAGACGCTATATTGACGCACATTTGCATATTTATTAATCCATAACTCTGTCCGAAGTATTCATATTTTCAACTTGAGAAACCACCAAAATAATAACGATAAAATTTATTTGGGATCAAGTTTATATTTAGGATATAACCCCTCACCCTAATCCCCCACTTATTCTCTTTGAAAGTGATCTTATTTTAGAGTGAAATACAATCACCCATTTATTCTCAAATGCATAAAATATTTATTCCATACATAAATAAGTATGGAGAAAAATGAATTTTTCTTTGCTGAGGATATAAAAGCAGCAGTCGATTGTACTAGAAACGATTAGATAGCTATTATTCATTATGCACCTTTGTAAATGTGTTTTATGAGAATGCGGTATGATGATATCATATTTGTGCGTATGCGCGTTGTCTGTATGTTTCCCTCTGTCTGTCTATTCGATAATTTCAACTCGAAAACACTGAAGCTATAGTGATGAAATTTGTTGGATATGGATAATCTTTCATACTATTTTCAGATTTCATCAATTTCGAAGAAAGCTATATACATTTAAAACGAGTGGAAAATTTGCATGCGTTTTGCACCTGTCAAATCATGAAAAATGTGAAGTTTTGCTGAGGATCTATTGTACAGGTGATAAAATCGTTTAAAATATTGAAAGATATTCTACATATTTTTTTCTGGCATTATAGAAATGTTTGCCGCACTAAACGAAATGAAAAATGCAGGTGTTCGTTGCAATCATCTGGTATGTTTCTTTATTCGTTATTTTTAGAAAATCACCGCAGTTGGTCGTTTAAAATTTTTCTTCATGTTTTATAAAGAAAAAGAAAAACGCAAACCGCCTTTTGTAAAATATTTCAATTCTAGAAAGAGATATTTCGCAAATGATAAGATAGAAGTAATAGACCGCTGTTAGATGACTAGATGTTAACAATACAAGAGTAAGATATGGATAAATTACCTCTGTGAATAAAAGGTGACCACGTTTCCGCTCTTATCCGTTGACGTGTGCACCTGGGTTATGCGCGGGCCATCGTCAGAACGAAACGCATAACTCTGTTAGTACGAGAAAATCGTATAGACAACTTAACTACGCGCGGAGAAAAGGATAGAGAGGAAAAGAAATAGAAAAATCTGTAAATAAAATATATGTTAAGAATACATAATAAACCTAAAAGTCACAATCGGTAGCACCGACCTCGTCGCCACAGTTCGTATTCTTTCTTTTTTCCAAAACAGCTGTTTGAGAGGTGGGACTTAGGCCTCTTTTATCGAAGCTTTCCATTCTTTAGTTCTATAAAAAGTTTATCCTAAGACACAGGGAAGAGTTACCTGCGACGAGCAATAGTAGGGTAGTAAGGGCAAATGCGAGGGAAGGCCGCATAACACTGGCGATTAATGAAACCATCACTACAAGCAAACCTTTATGTTATATAGATTTACCTAGTTATTAAGGCATAACTACCCTACAAGCTAGAATATTATATGCTAATCAATTTTAAACAGTATATATATGAAGAAAACATGTTTATTATTAAAAGTCAATATAAGATGTAGTGCTAAGTGAATGAAGCAAAGGCAACGTATTGAAATACCGCTAACAGAAGAAACTTCAGCTGAAAATGCGAAATGTAATATGGCGGAAAACAGTATAGAACGTTATACTAAATTATAAAAGTAAAGAATTATAAACCATAGAAATTGAAATATGAATTAAGCACAACTACTGTACTATGCTCGAAATATATTTTAGTAGAAAAGATATATTCAAAATTATGAACAAGCAATACTAAAACAAAAATTCCTATAGTTGAACGATAGTGCACTGTAACGTAAAAATGAGCAATAGTAATAGTGATAAGCAATCGATAAGCGAGAACGCCGATACTGAGGTCATCACCCTTAGGTTACCGTCGCGGGTAGAGCAATGTTCATATGCTCTACGCCAGCAATGAAGAATCTAACGACTCAAAGCAAAGAGCATTCGAGAATTCACTGAACAATACTGCTGAAGAAATACTATTTTAAGAGCATTTAAAGAAATTACTCAAACTAAGCTGAGATATCCCGTGCCAATATATCAAATTAACATAAAAAAGCTTAAAGGATTGCATGCGTATAATATGCAAATGCATTACTATATTGTTGCTAATCTAGTATTAGGAACCACTATTCCATAAACCATTGAATATATCAATCATATGTATGTATGATACGCACAGACTTTAACTTTAATTAGCATGGTACAAAGTAAAAGGTACTAAAGTACACTAAAATTTCATTAACTAAACTTTTAATATTTTATCAACTAGAATAGAATTTCGGTTTGCGAATTAATGCATTAAATAGATATTTTTCCCTTAACGCAACGCTGAAGCATTTCTCCTTATAATTTTAAGCAGTCCTTTACACTTATTAATAAAATCTGTTTGAAATGAGCATAATTTAAAAAATCTGAAGATCTGAGAAATTTTATGAACGTTGGGATATTACTGCCCAACTGAGTATATTTATTCACTGCAAAATTAAATCGATCCCTCTCATCACAAACGTTTGAAATGACACGCTGCAGGTAACAAATAAGCTGAAGTCCAAAAAATTAGCTGTGTTACCTGTGTATATAATCTCAATCTGTAACGAGTCTCCGTAAATTAATTTAGCAATACTATGAAACTTTTAAGTTGAAGTAGGCGAAATGCATATCATATCGGCCCATCTTGGCGGGTTTTCCCAATTGCATTGATTATTCATACTATAGAAAAATTTTCAAAACGAAAACAATTTCTATTGGCTCATATTCTATTGAAACTGAAACCATATAATATTCTAAGTTAAAATAAGAAAAAGTTTCTTCACAACCAGTAGGTTAAGCTGAAAAGAATAAAAGTCTTTTGGGAGGAGACGATGGGGGGGGGGGGGGGGGAATTGGACGAGAAGGAAGGATCGACTCTCTGAAGGCGTAGGAAGATTCTTCAATAAACAACCTTGATTCGCTTTTGTCGTTTTCTCACAAGTATTTCATCTCTCCCGATGTGATATTATTAAAAATTGAATATCAAAGAAAAATGTTTCTCATCATAGAAAATTCATAGAAGCGAAACGTGACATTTGATATGACTCTACCTTAGTAATTTCAGTGCTGATTTTCACATGGAATTCAAGTTTTTTATTTTGTTGCCTATACCGCTGCGTTTCTCATTGTATGTCGAGTCTCTTTTTCGATATCATACAATCTGATTGCTCAAGAAATACAATATCAACGCTCAATAAAGAACTTTCCGTCATACACCTACACATATTAAAAAGTTCCAGCTTTGTAATAGAGCATGAATTCAACTAAACCAACCTTTCCTATAGGCGTCGAAACTTGATGGAAAGGTCTAAAGGATAACGTGTACCTTCCACACTAGGACTAACACGATATGCTAATTTACCCATACATTTATCTGTTAGCATATTTACCCATAAATTCCCCATAAAGCCGCTCGCTTATAGCAGCGTTCAATGAAATCGGTTCAATAATATCTTTAATGTGTTCCAATTCTTTCAAAATAATATTTCAAATTTCTCCACAAAAGACGCACTTTTGGGTAAAATCGATCGATGATAAAAATACAAAAGCAAGAATTCAGTAGCATATGTAATTATCTGAAGTTCAAACTAGAGCGTGTTACACTTGTTCACGTATCACACTTTTCCACATCTTAGGCAAAGTATTTTGCAAAAACCGGATCAAAATTCGCCCATCGGGGGTTGTGATATGGCATAGGAGAAATCAGGGAAGCGCATAACAACGAAGGCGCCGCTGCGCCACGCTCTTGCATCTTTTCTCACAGACCACATCACTCATCAAGTCACAGAAAGGCAGTAGGCCAAGTAAGACACAACAGACTGGCGCCTTCGGCGCTCGGAAAAGCAGGTGACGAAGATATGGATAATAGACTCGCGCCTTCGGCGCAACAACGTCAACGAAAGAGTAAAATAGCTTGCGATCCTCTGTGTTAAATAGACTCCCGTAACATCATTCGAAGATTGGTTCACAAGTGGGCTACCGCCCATCCTTGAACCTCCTGCCTTATCCGCGTGCAGTTGGCATTGTGGGAAGAGAGTAAAGTCCTTTCTGTGATTCTCTCACGTTTCTTTCTATTTAGTCGCGCAGTGCAATTTCCAAAAATTACGGAAAAACTGGCCCCCCACACGTTATGGATCCTTCCAAAGGATTTGCCTGGTGTGTCGAATGGCACATTTCCCGGAAAAATTTTCATATTGAGGATTTTTTTCATCATTTGACATAGAGCCGACAACATGCGCCACATGATTGCACAGGTAATGCAAAAAGGTGGAGGTAGATCAAAGTAGATCAAAATCCGAAGCTACATGAAAATATGACGGTAGATGAAAGTATCAGAGTAGATCACAATGTGAAGCCTTCATATTTTGATCTACTTTGATCTACCTTCACAATTTGACTGCCGTCACATTTCTGCATTACTTGTGCAATCTTGTGGCGTGTGTTGTCGGCTATATGCCAAGTAAGGAAAAAAATTCTGAATATGAAAATTTTTCCATCATACGCTATCCCTTCACCCCAAAAATTCATAAGCTGTACTTTTGTTCGCCGTAATGAAGTCCGTGTAAATCTCAAAGTCCCCTTATCCCTTCACGTTTAACTAGGCCTCCCTCTCCACGTCGCCGAAGCCAGAGTTACAACACCTCTGTTCCGCATCATTTCAGTTAAATCGTTCGAAAACAATGCAACATCGTCATTGTCACTTCTTGCATCATGCCTAAACCGGAGCCTATTTCGTTAGCAGTCGGTTCGTGAAAATTTCATAGCAGCCAAATTAATTTATACACGTCGACGTGTATGGTGCAAATACATCTTTTGATTTCTTGCCGCAGCTACTTATCAAACGAGTCGTATTCCAACGCAATAATATTCCGAGAGCGGAATTTCTCAAAACTTGCTAACCCACCGCAGTTCTATGCAAATACGACATAGCGCAATAGCATGAACAGTATAAAACATTCTCCGTATAAAAGCAAGCCTTTCTCAACCCTCCAACTCCTTGCTAAGCCCATGTTCTCCGAGTATTCGCAGCGGATTTTCTGGGCGCAAACCCTCCGTGGGAGCCTCGCGGGAATGAAAAGCTTTCTCATCTCTGCGATGGATATGATTTATCGCATCACACAGCAGGGAGTAGAAAACTCGTCTTGAAGGAGTGAAGAAGCTGGACAGTATCGGGATGCCAAACAATTGAAAACAATATTATCAGGAAAAGAAGAGAACAATGCTCAGGATAAATGGAAAATCAAGAGAGGATATTTCAATGAGTGCAAAACCGAGTAACAGCTATGCTTATGAAGTAATTCGATAGAAATATGAACAAATAAACATAAACTGCGCATGAGGTGAACTCAAGCAAAAGTATGCTTATACAATTCAACAGTGATGTTGGATCAGAATTTTAGATTATGGTCACCAGTCACATCGAACGCTATGTTATCACTGTCACAAACTGATCAATAATAAATAAATTCGCGAAAGTTCTCTGTAAAATAATATGAATACAATGATGAATTATTATTTGCTAGCTGTCAATTTATTATAAATGATGAATACATATCTCTCTGAGTAGTTCGATTGCATATCTGTCTGATACCTGTCTAATAGTTTACCTGTCTCAGGTGTGACAGGTAAACTATTAGATGTGACAGGTAATGTGACAGGTGTGATAAATCGATATGTAGTTACAACACAGGTGTTACAACTACATATCGATTTGCACTTTATTTATGCCAAGACGCCAACCATATCTACCACTTATTTTTCCTCGGAATTTCGTTACCGGTAAAATCTAATAAACAAATTCAATTTAGTTTCAATTTCGTTCACTTAAAAGTTGCTATATGGCCGTATTTCCCATTGCGGGCAACCATGATTCACCTCTAAAAGTTTTACAAAAAACCTTTCTAGCCTAATTGCATTAAATTTATTCATTACCTACTGCATAAGACAAACGTTCCTGGTTTATGCGCCCCCCACTGGGAAGTTTCTGCAATCACTTTGATTAGAAAGACTCCTTACAGGATCGTTCTCTTTGCATGATTACACGGATGTGCTCGCACCTCGTCTCCTGTTTGTGCAACCGAATGGTTCGCACTCAACGGCCAATAAAACTAGAATGACAATTTCGTGAAAGATGGTGAGGGTGAAGGGGAACGGTGCTGGGGTACATGCAGCATCTTCGAACAGCTCGCCTTCATCGATTTGCTTCGCTCATTTCCGAGAATACCTGAAACATATTGAAATTCAGATCACTTCGGTGTCGATGATTGCA